>OY986053.1:14567581-15134222 GCA_963920205.1 Stenodema calcarata | reverse complement strand
AACGATTCTACAACACCCAAAATCAACTAATGCGAATTTGCAAGAAGAATGTCAAACGCATCAATTTTATTATTTTAATAACAAATTTCTGATTTCACCATCGTGTTGAGCGTGAAAAAACCTTTAAAAAAAACTTTTATCAATCCATTATGCCCCTTACACATTTAACTTTCATAGCACAATTAACCTTTTCTCTTTTAACAGGCCCCAGTCCACACAAAAAGAGTAAAATCAAAGGCGTCAATATATTTCTTTTCTAATCAATTATTGATCGAAATTATACGTCCCTCTCGTCTTGCTAAACCATCCAGATTCATTTGTGCAAAACCATTTTACTGAGAGAGTGCATATCAACGTTGTGTCCTCAATTTCCTCGCCATCCTAATCCGAATTTGCATAGCCCGGAGCAAGGACGACGGATGATTGGTCGTTAAGATCGCCACTCCTGAAAAACACATATCTTCTGTAACGATTATTCAATCAGCTGAAAATGGGCATGACTTGTGGAACAGACGTAGAGGAGGGACGTTGCAATTCTGACCTCGAGGTCCCAAGGCCTTGGTAAGACTGGCGATTTCCACCTCAAAAATCCGAATGATTTAGATTTTAAGGGAGATTGATGTATGAGTCGCCTTCTCTCCAGCCGACGACATTGAACAATGAACCAAATGAGTAAAAATTCTCATTTTTGAGGCACTTTTTCCGGTTCTTGCATGGATACAAGATTTTCCTACTTTCGAGATTGAGGAATCAAAAAACCACCATCAACTCCAAAGGCACCATTACGATTCGCTCACCATAAATGCCTAAGCTATCCTTACACGTATATAATAGGTGCAGGTATTTGACCGCTGTTAGTTCGTTAAAAAATAATCTATAATACTTAAATGTACTTCCTATCTTCTGCATTCATGATCTACTACGATGATCTCCGGTCTTAGTCATTCTATACAATTGAAGCTAACCCACCTACCTACTTAACTGAACATGACTTTAAAGGGGAAATTGGACTCTTTGTATCGAAAATGAGTCCTTTTCTATACAAAGAGTCCAATTTCCCCTTTAAAGTCATGTTCGGATAAGTAGGTAGGTGGGTTAGCTTCAATAATTGTATAGAATCTAGGAACGCGGTAGCGTTCCGCCCCGCCAAGCAAAGAAGTTGAGAAAACGAACGATGCCGAGTGTATATTTACCGGACGTCACGAAACGCGTTTTCGAGGTATCCATATCTCGGCTCCTATTTGACCGATCAACTTGAAATTTGGTGTGGGTCTTCTTTGAGTGTATATTAGAAAGCCCTGAAAGTTTCAAATCGATAGGTCTAAAGGGAGCCGAGCTACATAACTTCAAAAACCCGGTTTTACGGCCTTAGATTGTTCTTCTCCTTCTTCTTCTCCTTCTTCTCCTTGTTCAGACAGGCAAGGCTGGAGCCTCTCCACGTTGACCGATTGACTTGAAATTTTGCACAGAGCTTCATTTAACCTTGAGACAGAGCCTTATATAAGATTTAACCCATTATCTCAACCCAAAAAAGTTTTAGAAACAAAAGAACAGAAACCTTAGGAAAATTCTGTCCACTTTGACGAGTCTACAGCCTGGGTAAAAGGACCAATCGACTTGAATTTTTTTACACACCTTCTTTATAGCATGGCTCAGTGCGATTTGAACGAAATAAGCAATTATCTCAACCCAAAAAAAATTAGGGACAAAAAAACTGAAATTTAGGGTAATTTAGGCTAATTATGGCCATATCTCGGCTCCTAGTAGACCGATCAACTTGAAATTTGGTAAGGATCTTTATGGTGTGGATAGAAGAAAGCCCTGAAAGTTTCAAGTCGCTAGGTCTAAAGGGAGCCGAGTTATATAACTTCAAAAACCAATTACCATGTTTTTGGTTTATTATCTTCGATAATGAACCATTGGAATCGCCCAAAGAAAAAAAAATTTTAACCCCCCCTCAAAATTTGTTGGTTTACGTTTCAAGATACGTAGATTCAGAAAATCGAATAAAAAAAAATCCGTCCGTCCGCCGTACGCCGTCCGCCGTCCGCCGTCCGCGCCACTTTGCCCAGTTAGCGTTGAGCTAAAATTACGAAATTTGGTTTCTGGGTTTGGACAAGCCCCACAATGGTCCTCGAAACTTTTCATAACCCTAGGTCAAGGGGAAGGGGTTCAAAACGAATTTTGAAATTTTGAAAATTCCATATCTCGAAAAATTCATATAGAACGGTATGTTTTGGTTTATTATCTTCGATAATGAACCATTGGAATCGCCCAAAGAAAAAAAATTTTTAACCCCCCCTCAAAATTTGTTGGTTTACGTTTCAAGACACGTAGATTCAGAAAATCGAATAAAAAAAAATCCGTCCGTCCGCCGTACGCCGTACGCCGTACACCGTACGCCGTCCCCCGTCCGCCGTCCGCCGTCCACGCCGTTTTGCCCAGTTAGCGTTGAGCTAAAATTACGAAATTTGGTTTCTGGGTTTGGACCAGCCCCACAATGATCCTCGAAACTTTTCATAACCCTAGGTCAAGGGGAAGGGGTTCAAAACGAAATTTAAAATTTCGACAATGTCATATCTCCAAATATTTAACTGAACCGTGTAATGTTTAGTTCACTTTTGAATGACCTGAAAAATTACGAATCTTTTAAGACCAATTGGATTTTTGTGCGACCAGCTGTTCGTTCACAGTGAGCGCGCAAAGGTTTAGGAAAAACACTAAACTTTCGCGTCGAAAACGGCCGTTAACCCCCAGACGCCCAGAATAAAACTACCTTTTTTCATCTTCCCGGTAAACTACAGTCTAGAAATTTTAACCGTGAGTCGGGGATAGACCACATTGCAATATTTACTCGGTTTCTCATCTGTAAAATTGTTTAAATAATACCTTTTTGTAATAATACAAATTAAATTTTGATGATGAGCTATTGACTTGAAATTTTAAAAATAGGTTAGAACTGGATAACAATGCAATATTCACTCGGTTTCTTGTCTGTAAAATTGTTTAAATAATACCTATTTGTTTAAACAAATTAAATGTTGATGATGAGCTAGATACTTGAAATTTTAAATATAGGTCTGAAATGGATGACATTTCATTATTCACTCGGTTTGTATGACATGGTATGAGTATGGTATGGTATATTATTGTATGTATGATTTGGTATAATACAGTATGGTATGATAGGAAAGAAATTCGTATGGTATGGTATGAGTACGGTGAGAATATGGTATGGTGCCGATTTGCAATACAGTCTGGTATAGACAGAAGGGTGATCTGCACAAGGAAGATAATAAACCGTTGTGTCAAGAATTTGCAGAGTTTTTTTTCTTTGGGCGATTCCAATGGTTCATTATCGAAGATAATAAACCAAAATTCGCCGTCTGAATTACACGAGTAGGTATCCGGATCAAGTTTTTGGAAGGTAAACCGTATTATGAAGTTATTCCCTTACATGAAATTAATTTTCACGCGGTGTTGTTGTAAATAAGCTTGAATCCTGAAGGTGCAAAGAGCATTAACTCCTAACATTCTTCTTTGTGAATGTCACATCACTAGTATTCTATAGAATACATTCTCCATACCACGAAAGATCGCTGCATAACACCTTTATCTTCTTATGAGCGTAGCCATTCTTTAGAACCGCGTTCAATGAGGATGAGCTGCAATGGTATCTTCACCGATATCAATCTTCCTTGAGATTCTGTTTTAATGGTTCAGTTTCTCTTCCTCAATCTCGTTTGGAGGGTTAATAAAAGGACAAGCTTCTTCATGTCTCTATCGGTTTTAGGCACCACTAGTTTCCACGACTGTTCTAATAATTATTACGAATCGGAAAAAACTACCAAGCAATGGAGATATTTAGGTTTAAAAAAAATTACCATAATGCTCTACCTTCTCGCCATGAGAATTGTACAAGGTAACCACCCTAACCGTTTGAGCAAAACAATTAAATACGGTATTCCCACTTGTAGTTTTATGGCTCCTCTCTCAGTTAATTGGAAGTATTTTCTTAACCAGTCCTATTTCACATTCTACATAAACCTACTTCGCCATCAAAACGGAAATTCCAAGTTTTTCAATTTCCGAAATTCTTTGTTAACACAATGTTACGATATCAGTATTTTTGTACCTAAAATGAATGTGATATTTAATTATTGGCACTAAAACGTTCATAGTTGATACGTATAATAATCAATAGAAAGTTGTTTCTTGATATTGAAATATTGTAGGGGATGACTTGGTGAAATGATTACCTTAATCTGTTCCGACTAGTAAATAAATAATTTTTATACAGTGCAGCTCTGTTTATGATCCACAGAGCCCACCTACCATGCATCTCCAAACAACGAATGTTCTAGTTATACAGTTATATACTTATAACAGCTATATATATAGTTATACAGTTCTAATTGTGTTCTAGTGATACATTGTGTGCGGTCATCCGAAGATTTCGTGATTTTCACCCACTGGTATTTTCCAGTCTCTAGGAACCTTGCAAACGTAAGAGACGTCCATAAACATTATATGACAATGTTTACAAGAGTCATTAAAAACGATTTCCTGCTTGCTTAGACCTACATTTGACTCAACACTGTCAAGGTTATCAACTAGCCATTATTGATTTGGCGTGTATAGTACATGTAGGGGCGACTGATCACACGTCTTGGTGTGATACAACTATCACCAGTATTTCGAGGGTCTCACGGCAACACCCCACATCGTCACTTTTGGCCATAATGAGTTACGCATACCATTTGAAGCGTCTTCCCCCGGCGGATCGATCTAACTAAGTATAAGTTAGGTACCTAAGTTAGGTAAAACTAAATTTCACGATTTATTTTACTGAATTACTCAGTAAACATAGTCATTGGCAGATGGTTTTTTGGCTCTGCTGAAAAGCCCCCAAATGACGATGTGGGAAGTTGCCGTGAACCCTCGATTTGAATTATCACAATAATCCACGACCCTAAATTTTTGCATGTTCTCATATCCACTGTTTTTCGTTTATTTTTTCTGTTCAATAAGGGTACTTACACAATGTCAGTACGATGATGATTATAGGTGAAATATTTATGAACATAACTGAGAATTTAATTTAATTTAATGTTGACTTTGATTATCAAATTTTCAGTAGGTACTCACGGATTTTCTTGAGGAAAAGCCGCCCTTCAGGTTGAGAGGGTTGTGGCTCGTCGAAGTTGAGCTTGACGATGACGCCACCGTCTTCTTCGATGGACTTTGGCTGCACGCGGACCCGACCGCCACCGAACATGAAGTCAGGCATGTCCACATTCAGATCGTGAGTCATCAGGTAACGGACGCCGCGGTTGTAAAGTAAGTCCGCAATCCCATTGACGTGGGTGGCGGAACCTCCTTCTGGAGCTGATCGCCCCTCGTCAGCAGCCTCGGACCCCTCGACGGCCCTTATGAAGTCGTCGAAGTCACTGTGCTCATCGTCACTAGACTCACTGTTGACGGGCTCTTGGGCGTCCTCGACAACATTTGCGCTGTCATCAGGGCGGTTCGCTTCCCAAGAGTACTTGTGGCCGTTCGACACAAACTTGACCGAGTCCGTGACGTCGAAATCAGCCGACAATTGCGACTCCAAAGCCCTTTTAAGTCCTTTTTGCACGCAGTTGAACGACCCCGACGACCAACACTCGCGGAGCAAACCGTCCGCAACAGTGTCTCTGAATTGATCAGTAAAGCTCTCAGTTACATTAGAAGGCGACGCTAGACAGACCGAAAGGACCGTAAGAGCGGCAAACAGAAACCGGCGACTCGACAACATGACTGACTTCGCGACTAACAGACTGACTACGCCTCCCTCATGACCACGCACAACCAACTGACTGACTAACTCCGAGGAGCCCCTGACCCACATCTCCCTTTCTTCGATGCTTCTCCCACTTCAAGGACACTTTCTTTCTCCTCTTCCTCTGACCAGTTCTGGATGTTTTCGACTGAGAGCGAATTTGAATTGGACGCCGGCTGAGCCAAACAAGTACGTAAATTGACCAGTTCAGCACAATATTTCATTTGATCATCGGCAAGATAAACAATTTTCACTGAGATAAAACAACATCGCAGGCTATTAACTAGCTGGATGAACAGTGCATAGCTCAGGGTAGTGTTAGTTTGGTTTGTACGTAGGAACATTATTTCACCAAGAAGCGTCATAACAGAGGCGGATCCAGAGGGGGCGGATCTGATGGGTACAAAAAAGGTTTTTAATGGTACCTCAGTGATTTTAGGCTGCAATTTATAGTAGAGATTCTAATAGAACTTGATACATGAGGTCGTTATACAAAAAATGCAGTGTTATTGTATGTAGAGGCTTAAGAATCCACCCCCCCCCCCTTCAATAGGAAGAGGGGGGTTGTTGGGGTTTTTCAATGAACTAAATCCGATTTTGGAACCAGATTTGTTCTATCTGCCATTGTTTTTTTCAAAATGACAAAAGTGCGTACTTTGTCTACTCTACTGCTGTTTTCCGTGGAGTGGAAAAATATAGCTAAAATTGTGTTTCAAATTAGGATTCTGCACCTCAGAAAACGTGTGAAGATTGATTGAAAGTGAGAAATTAATTGGAATTTTTTGAAGTGCTATTTTTGACATTCATACGTAGAAAATAGGTATATGGTATAGGTGTCAACACCTGATAGTGGAAAACGGGTTTCAGATTTGGATTCAGCACACTGGAAAATCCCATAACCAAACCTCATCTCTTCAGCACCAAACAACACCTTCTCTTTTTGTTTATTAATATGTTGTGACGTTTCATTCAAATTTAACCATCCTCATTTATATTACATGAAATGTGTGCAAAAAAAGTTGTACAGACATAAAAGAACTAGTATTCTAATGGGTGGGCAGTATGGCTTCCTCACATAGTTACTTATACATGCCCTTATAAACCAGTGCCAATATTCATCATTATAGTACGAACCTGAATGTTGACCAGTAACTACTAAGTAGTTGAAGGAGTTGAGCGATGTCGGACGAGATACCCGCGAGAAGTATCAAGACATCAAACTTCGCAAATGCGCATATATCTACGAGTTTTTTATATGTTGTTAGGACCCCTGCGCGGTAGTCTGTAACTAAATTTGCAACCCTGAAAACCGTGTGCTAACTTCGTGGTGCTCGGAAAAGCAGTTACGCAGCCTTTTGGCGAAAAAGGTTATCCATGCCTTTTTTCAAGTACATATATAAAATTCCCTACAACTTTAGTGGTAATGGAACTCCATATACCAAGTATAACCAAAGATAATGGCCTCTGCCAAAGATAAATGGCCTCTGCAAAAAGGCCATTTTTTCCACACAAAAATTACAGCCAAATTACCGGTCCTACAAAAAGGTCGTGGGAGAAGGATTTGAAGTAAATCTAATAAAATTTAATTTAAGATAAAAATAGTAATTCTAAACCGAATGGTTTTCTCAAACCAACAAATACCGATAAGCGGGAAACCGGTGTTCTGGACCCAACTGACTTGAAATGTGCACGGCGCCATAAAAAGGTCTTATACTTTAGGTACTTTAAAGCTGTAAATTCTGTGTCGATGAACTCCATATAACATAAAATTTGGTCCAGGAGTTTGGCCACCAAACGCGTTCAAAGATTGGCTAACCTGAACGTTGATTCACAATTGCTCCCATTCATGATCGCAGCCCAAGCCTGCAAGTTCAGCATTTGGAGCGATAAGGCAGGAGAACGTCATCTGCGCGCCATAGAAAACGTTATCCTGTCAACTGTAGAAGAAATCCGATCATTATCACTGATGATGTTAATCTCCTGAAAAATCCGGAAGTCAGAAGAAGCAGTACAAGAAATTTAGGGCTAGTGACTCTAATAGGTTGGTTCCTCTTACTATCACTCCAATCACTTTCGACGTGATTAAAGCGTGTAGATGATGAGATGAACATTGATACAATGTGCTTTGCATGGTTCGCCGTCTGTCTCCTACGTTATAATTCAATAACTCGTTTGTAGATAATTAAGAGTTAGCGGGTATCTAGGAAGTGTTACATAGAATGGTTGTTTCAGGTTCAGTACAAGGTTTTACATAGAATAGTTGTTTCAGGTTCAGTAATATGTTATGGACGTAATTCAGCAAAAATAAGAGTAGAGATTCTAAACACAAAACACTGATTTGGCCATCTTCAGGATCCATGGAGCGCAAACCATTATCGCCTCATCCTAAAGTTAGTTTCAGATTCATAACCGAAACTTTGACCGTTTGCTTTGACCTCTGAGGTTAATATTTATCCAGAAATTCTTCTTTTCATATTATAAAAATCCTGTAATGGGAATGGTTTGAAGCAATCACTCATTCCAATTTCACGTAATTTCACGTAAATGACTTGTTATTGGGAACGTAAGGGTCCTTCCAATTACCCTTAGAGAAAAAGGAATCTCCCGCATTCCCATTACAGGAATTTTATGAAATTTTGTATGTATATTAGGTAGGTATAAGAATAGGTCGTAACGTACCCTAGCCCCCTCTTTTACTCCTAGGGGGTCTAGATTTTACTAGATAAAAATTCGTAGGAATGTACTTGTCTCAATTTTTAAATTTGTTTTCTCACCGCTCCCCATTAATTTTTCAAATTCCCCCGTCAACAACTTTGGTCAACATCATTGGGTGTATTACCGAAGAACATCTCTGTTTTGTTAGGAATATGGGAAGTGAAGATAATTCTTTATAATTCACTTTAATTACTTGGGTCCCCATGGACTCATCAAAAATGATGTTAAATATATTTATTATAATAAAATGAAATTAACCCTGGACTACCACCCCTAGGTCGATTCGACCTATAAATATTTTCAAGCTTTCAGAACCACTCCCGGTGCTTGGGCACCGAGTCATGTACTCTTCAGTTAGTCGTGCTTGTGCTGATGAGGAAGAAGGTTGTGTAGTTCATATTCCGAGTGAGTACCTACTGGTTCATTTTCCATTACATATAATAGGAGGTCTAACAGGTGGTAATGGCCGCTCAATCCGTGTAGGTCTATTTGATCTGTGGTTGGTAATAACCGCTCATTCTGTGTAGGTAATTTTGACCTACAGGTAGTATTCTTAAAGGCAACATTGTTTTGTCCCTCTTGCTCCAAGTGCATTTCAACATCCGCACAAAAGTTGCGAGGATTGTGCACAAAGAAACAATTGATTCAGGGAGACTGTAGTGAGGAGTTACCAACAACCTAAACCTATGTTTACTGAAAAAAAAAAGGAAGAAAACTGATCAATCCCTAAATTTACACAATTCTCTATTCAAATGTCCTATTTTTCTTAGTTAACAGAAATTCAGAAATTAAGAAATTCAGATGATATAAGTTACCAATCCACAAACTAGTGCCTGCCCAGAAAAATTAGGAGATTGAGCTAAGGATTATCAAGAATCTATTCAAAGATATCTATTTCAATAATGTTAATTCTTTGCAGTTAAAATATTTTCCTTGCTACTCAAAACGTCTTTCATGAAAAGATGCCTAATACGGAAAATTTGCATTCAAGCCGATCCATACGATATTAACTTGAAAGGAGAAAGTCCATTTCTCTGACCTTGATAATGCCACACTTTGTTCACTTTTTTCAGGAACTCGACAGGTTCTGTTTAGTCGAGAACGTGTTCTTAGCCGGGCCCCGAAAATTCATGATCCAACAACCCAGATCTCTTATTTTTTAGAAGATCAGATTTGAAATGGAAATTTAAACATTTTCTTCATTCCAAATTTTCCAAAAAATTCAAAATTTTTGCCGAATGCCTATGGGAACGTCACGAGATCAGATTTACCGGTCGCCTACAATACAACCGGCTCAAATAATTACTACCTTTCCGGTCACACGGAAGGGATGGAAGGACTTCCTCGGAAGTGGATCAGTAGGAGAGATCACTTTCCTGTTTTTATAATGAGATACGTGGTCTCTCGGACCGGATTTGGAAAGAAACCATCTAGAAAAATGGTTCTTTTCAGTTTTTGCGGGGCGATTACGATAATTGCGGGTGCGGGAGGGGTTTACCCGGAGAATTTCGCAAACGGCCACCTCACTTTCCTGATTTGTTGGTAGTTGCCGAACGGACTAGATACCTTCTCGTCACATTAACCCCGTTATCCGGGCGTACCTCAATAGCAATTTGGCAAAACACCATGAATTTTTATTGACCGTGTAAGACTAGTGGCTTTGAGGAGGTTTTGATCACGAATCCATCAGAAAACTTGAGCATTGGTGCAGTATCACTTAACCCTCCGTCGGTCGCACCTGTGCAAAAAATGCACAATTGACTTTTTCCTGTTGGCAAACCTGTTTAAGATCGGCGGCGAGTGAACCCCCACCCAGTACCCTCCTGTCTTGGGGGGGACCTTCGAAACCTCCACCGCAGTTTACCCTACGCCTTCACAGGGAGCTATACCAGGGGTAGTGTACAAATTTTGCACATTGTGACCGAACATGGCAAAAAAAAAGGGACTTTACGTATTGTGAGTTTAATGTAATAAAAAAGCATTTTTCATCAATTCTAAATAAATTATCCCTTAGTTTACATCCTAATGACGATTGGGGTGAAGTGGCGTTGCACAGTTATGAGGAGGGGGGAGATGTGGCAATTTGAAAAATGTGCAAAATTTACACATTGCGACTGACGGGAGGTCCAAGAAGGTTGCGACCGACGGAGGGTTAATAACGGCACATGGCATTTTCAAGATTTTTTTATCGGCTAGTGAGTCCAAGCTGAACAGTGCATGTAGAATAGTTACAAAGTAAAAAACTGGGAAAAAAATGTTGGTAATCCATACAAGAAGAAAATGCATCAGCAGAGCAGTAGAAATGTAAATGTGCTTATACCTGCGAATAATTAACTTTCGAAATTAATCAACAATACTCCCGTTCCCGGCCGTACTCGAGAGGAACCTCACATGCATTCCAAGTCCGCACTGATTGTTGGTCTTATTTCGAGAAAGCCCGTCAGCTCTTCTCTCGCATGTTAAAACATCAGGTCCCGCGTTCCAACAAATTCTCTTCCCCAAAACTGGGCCAACCCAATTGCGGGGATTTCTTCACGTCTCAATATCGATGTTTAAATTTCTAGAAAGAAACGGAGATGAGGAGAAAAAAAATTGCAGAGAAGTAGGTTAATCACGCATTGTCTTCAATTGATCCCCGATGTGTTTTCTTTTTTATTGATCGAAGACTGTATGATGAGGGAGATAAATGGTGTACGATTAGCGCCCAAGCAATTTTAAACGATTGAAGAGGATAGAACGACAACCTCTTCACGCTCGCTTTCTCTTTCTCTAAATTCACCTAGTCAATGGGTTTCCCGGGGGTATTGTCTTGGGATGACCCTTTCTCGTCTTAAGGTCTAAAAAACTTGTCGGTGCTGTTCGTTGGGGATAAAAAGTGCAAAAGCGTGTCTGGATCCGACACAGCTAGCTGATGAGGCTGAATTATAGTAATTACTAACCTACTCGTTTAGGGTCGAATTTATAAATTTTATCTAATCAAAATGCATTTTCTGGTGTAACTTTGTAACAAACTCAGGGAATGGATTTTACAGGTAATTTGTTACAAAAAATGCCTCGTAGAGTTTTTTTCTTACTCAACTAAAAATCCTACTTTTTTCAGTTTTAAGATTTTTTTCGTCTTCTCGACCTTGTCTCTGTAAGACGGACTCCCTTAAATTATTATGTAAAGTAAAATCTGAGAATACCGTTGAAAAGACCGTTAAATTTCATATCTCTTTGATACAAAATCCGATTTTGGTTTATTATCTTCGATAATGAACCATTGGAATCGCCCAAAGAAAAAATTTTTTTAACCCCCCCTCAAAATTTGTTGGTTTACGTTTCAAGATACGTAGATTCAGAAAATCGAATAAAAAAAAATCCGTCCGTCCGCCGTACGCCGTACGCCGTACGCCGTACGCCGTACGCCGTCCGCCGTCCGCGCCACTTTGCCCAGTTAGCGTTGAGCTAAAATTACGAAATTTGGTTTCTGGGTTTGGACCAGCCCCACAATGATCCTCGAAACTTTTCATAACCCTAGGTCAAGGGGAAGGGGTTCAAAACGAATTTTGAAATTTTGAAAATTCCATATCTCGAAAAATTCATATAGAACGATATGTTTTTTATTTCATATTTAGATAGAGCTTGTTCCGTAGAATTTTTTAAGACCATCCGCAGCTTTGTACGACCAGCCGTTCGTTCACAATGACGGCTCAAAGATTGTGCCTCACAACACGATCGTGACTCAAACTGTTGAAATACAGGTCCATTTTCATACTAAAAGCTCTTTGGAACATCATATGGCTTAAGTGATGTCGAGTTTGTTGTTCTGAGGTGCGTTTCGTGCTACTGAAATGAAGGTAATTTCGAATGTTTGTTGGTAGGTACTTCTTTTATAGAAAAATTATTACCGACGTAGTATTAAAAACCCCAGAATTATATCGTATTAATTAATAATAATTAATAATAATTATTATAAATAATAAATACAAATTATTAATACCCAACAATGAATTATAATAATTTTCACTAGGTACTTGATAAAATTGTTAATAATTAGTGATAATTGATAATAATAATTAATCTAAAATTTAGGATCTAGACATTTAGACCTAGTGATCTAGACAGAAGGGTGATCTGTACAAAGAAGATAATGAACCGTTGTGTCAAGAATTTGCAGAGTTTTTTTAGTATGTCCTAACTGGTAAAAAATGGCGAAGTTTAAAAATTTGAAGATTTTCCTAAAATCACCGTTTTTTCTTTAGTTGTTCGTTTTGTTATTACGGAAGTCATTCAGAGGGCACTCCTTAGAAAAAATTTGCCCAGATTCTCAGCTTTCTAATGGTATAAGAAAAAAATGTCACAGTGGAATTTGGCAGCGGAAATGACGTTTGAGTTTTGAAAAACGTGGTTTTTAGGCGAAAATCAACGTTTTCCACCAAAAGCCGACTTACTCCATAAAAATTAGTTTTATACCTATCGCAATTTATGCACGCTTTTATGCTGAATCGAATGGTGACACTCCCATGCCTCCCCAATTAGGAAAAAACTCATTTTTGGTTTATTATCTTCGATAATGAACCATTGGAATCGCCCAAAGAAAAAAATTTTTTAACCCCCCCTCAAAATTTGTTGGTTTACGTTTCAAGATACGTAGATTCAGAAAATCGAATAAAAAAAAATCCGTCCGTCCGCCGTCCGCCGTACGCCGTCCGCCGTACGCCGTCCGCCGTCCGAGGCACTTTGCCCAGTTAGCGTTGAGTTAAAATTACGAAATTTGGTTTCTGGGTTTGGACCAGCCCCACAATGATCCACGAAACTTTTCATAACCCTAGGTCAAGAGGAAGGGGTTCAAAACGAATTTTGAAATTTTGAAAATTCCAAAACTCGAAAAATTCATATAGAACGGTATGTTTTTTATTACATATTTAGATAGAGTTTGTTCCGTAGAATTTTTTAAGACCATCCGCAGCTTTGTACGACCAGCCGTTCGTTCACAATGACGGCTCAAAGATTGTGCCTCACAACACGACCGTGGATCAAACTGTTGAAATACAGGTCCATTTTCATACTAACAAGCTCTTTGAAACATCATATGGCTTAAGTGATGTCGAGTTTGTTGTTCTGAGGTGCGTTTCGTGCTACGGAAATGAAGGTAATTTCGAATGTTTGTTGGTAGGTACTTCTTTTATAGAAAAATTATTACCGACGTAGTATTAAAAACCCCAGAATTATATCGTATTAATTAATCATAATTAATAATAATTATTATTATTAATAAATACGAATTATTAATACCTAACAATAAATTATAATAATTTTCAGTAGGTACTTGATAAAATTGTTAATAATTAGTGATAATTGATAATAATAATTAATCTAGACATTTAGACCTAGTGATCTAGACAGAAGGGTGATCTGTACAAAGAAGATAATGAACCGTTGTGTCAAGAATTTGCAGAGTTTTTGGAATTTCATTTATAGGCGGATAGGGTTTCACAATACGTTTTCAAAATGTCCTCCTCCTTGGAGAAAACAAAGGCGAACAATGATTGTGTATGATCTGAGAGTGTCACCATTCGACTCAGCGTAAAAATATGCATAAATTGCGATATCGATCAACAAATTATTAATCTGTCGGAAACACGAAATTCCAAAAACAGTCTCATCCGGGGACTCGAGGCTCGGGAGATGGAAGAAAACCGTATCCTTGTCGTAGTTGTGAGAGCCATCTGGAAGAGCGAGTGTCGGTAGGTACTTCCATCCGGGAGGAGGGTCGTTGTTGTCCGGAGAATCATTTGAAAACAACGGAGGATAAGAATATTCAACCTGTAATAAGAGAACAACAACAATTTAATTTATTATACCTACCGGAGCGTTAGCAAAATTAGTTTTCTTCGTGTAGATACGGCGCTAGCTTGACAAAAAGTACCTAGATACCTACGGCTCTACCTGGTGATACTACTCAAAAGTGAAGTATCTACAAAATATCGACTTTGCCACATCCTTACCACGTATTGTGGTAAGGGGAGTTATTTCAAATAGATTCATTGTTGTAGATTCAAATGGATTCATTGTCACTTTACACTAGGTATGTACCTGTAAAATCGATTCCCCGAGTTTGTTACATAGTTACCTACACTAGACACTCTGAATAATACGACTTCGTAATACCAAGCATTCTGCTCAGATTTTAAATTCCAAAAATAATTGCCGATAATATGAAAATGAATCTCCTTCGTCCTTAATAACTTTTGCGCTTTTCAAACCTATGTAACACTCAATTCGTGGTCAGGACTGATTACTATTAAATTGACTCGTAAAAGTACTAAAACAAAATAAAGGAGAAATTACAGTAGCTCTTGGTGAAGTACGTTTCGGATGAGGAATGGCGTTCTGAGGGCATTCAACAATCAAGTGAACCGCGCGTTTTCATTTATTCCAGTGATGTTTTAGATGAAATGTGGGATGACATTGAAAATAAGAGTACAATCGACCCAAATGGTGACTTTTAAGGGTGAATTTGGCTAACAATTTGAAAGGGTGTACTTTTCGATGGATTTTCCTCGTTTTTGTCAAACTGTGTGTTCTGCTAGTGTTGTTTGAAGCATTCGGTTTTTTATGTCGTAATTTGGAGGGAAGAAGATCAGGATTTGAAGAGATGAAAATGACACTCACAACTTATCGTTAAGCAACGGTCGTAGAGCAATGATCATCATAAAACATTTCAACTAGCTGATAAACAACTGAAGCCTGCGAGATTTTTTTTGCTCAATTCTCAATAACGTGTTGATACACCAAACTTACTCCTTAGCTAAGAAACCTAAAGCAAACCACCTGCAACATCTACATTTCTAAATATTTAAAGATTGTCAATTTTTTCTCTAGCAGGGCGTCATTAATAAATATTTTAGGTTGACTATGAATTAAAAACTTGAAACACACGTCTTGGAAACCATTTAGTGAAAAATATCGATGAAGATAGATAAAAATTAATACATTAGAATTTCTATTCGGATAGGTGTGAAATCCATTTTCGAGTACGGTATTGAGAATGATGTTTTTTGGGCACCCTCGTCTACCAGATTTGAGACTTTCGCCCCGAAAATTTCTCCATGAAAAATCTTAACGGTTCTTCGATTGGGAGAAGGTCGAGGGAGCAAAAGCTGCGGAAACCTGCAGGACGAGGGAGCAGATCCTGCTGACATGGATATGTCACAGTCTGGCCTCAGGTCGCCTCCATCGGTTACCGTCGAGCAAGCCCCGCCTATTTGATTCGCCCTTTTCCCGGATGAATGACCGTTTCTTGTACCCACTCAACCGTCCTAGACTCTAAAAGATGTCAGTCTTGTCACCTCGTGCATAATGTCCTTATAATCCGCTCGTTGGTAGTGAAGAGATTCAAATCTTTTGTTTTTCGTGGGTAGGTCACAAGAGCGGTAACTTTCTAGTTCCTAAAAAAATATTTGTGGACTAATGGAACTTTCCTATTATCGATTATTCCAAACGGAATGAACATTTACTGCATCAATCATATTCTGACCGGTTAGTACTGTGTAAGGGAATAATTTAGAATCATCAACACCTTACCTACTCCCCCAATAAGCCAAATTTAGAGGCGCGAGGTTGATACCTACTATTTGGTTCTCTTCTATTTGACTTAGGTATGTGTTTTTTGGAGGTCAGATCGAATTTAGCGTTATGAATGAATTCGGAAAATGTGTTACCTATTAAATTGCTTAATTCTTAATTATTGTTACTCAGTTCGAGAACCACTCGTTGGAATTCTGCCAATTTATCATCAAATCTGAAACTGCCAAAATCGTTTCTCCTCTACTCACTTTAAAACATCCAAGACATAGTTATGTAGCATGGGAAAATCACAATTAAATAGATATCTGTACATTTTACCGTACAATCTCACGCTGCCAAAATCCTGCTTGCTTCACGCAAAGCCCATTTCACATTTCAGCGTCGAGTGTGGTTAAATTTGTCTACTTGAAGCTTTTCTTAAGTATCCAGTAATTTTCATGTGGCTTTAATGCTAAGTTGTACGTCATTAAATTTGTCTTTCCGGTCATTGAATGAACTGGATTGAAACAGTGAGAAAATAACTTTTTCCACCTAGATTGGCCATTCGCTTCCATTCGATATCATACAAAACTTGAAGCAAAGCTGTAGGAGTAAATCGCTCCGTAGGTAAATATATTATACAGTAGGTATGCAATATAATATATATTATATTATTACTCAATACCTTCTATGTGATTGAAGAGGACAGTTTTTTTCAACACATTGGTACCAATTGTAACATTTGGAGTCGAATACTCATAATATTCTAATCCCTAATCCATTACCCTTGACCCAAGACTGAACTTTTGTGATACTACAAGGTATCGAATACCTACCTCTTAGTAATAGACTGTGGATATAAGTAACCTCAATCTTAGAAATGGCGATAACGGCAATATGTCTAGTCAATGAAGTCCTCAACCAATTTTAAGGAACTCGAAAAATCATCCATCCAAGAATATGGGGTTTTGTAGGAACTTAGTAGTATAGGTGTAGGTATAGGCGAACAGAGAAAATCTTGAAGTTCTAAGTTTGACTATAGGTCTGTTGAGCCTGCAGGTATGTAGGAATTTCATTTTAATGACATTTTAATTTCTTGATTTTCATCATGCAATATATTTTGTAACCAGACATTTTATAACAAACTTCGAGAAGAATCAATAGTTTTTACCGTTTACTCTATAGTAGGCCTGTAACAGGTGTAAGGCAATGATGCTGAGGCAACTGAATTGATTCCCCTAATATGACAAGTGGTTGAAATCTTGATTACCTAGAAACTCACATTCAGGAACACTATATCCTACGATTCCACAGGCTCGCACTTTCTAATCCCCAATCAAAAAATATTAGATTCCACTCCGAACGATATGGCCTGTGTTTACGCCACAAGCTGATATTCTTTCTTTGTTAATTTAGTTTTGAATTTTTGTATGTTCGGGCGTGTTGGGGAGTGAAGTGTTGAGATGTTTCAGTGCGGTCAGTGCGATAATGACATTAGCAGAGGATCCGCTATCGGTTTCATCTTCTGACTTCGAACTGTCACAATCAACAGATCAGATTCCGGCTTCGTCGCGACGATTACCACCCCCGGCCTACCCCCCTTTGCCACCTTGCCTCCTGCTATCACCTTCTCGAACAGTCTCGATCAAATCGCCTGGCGAATACAACCTACGAGTTCACGAGTCATTTTTTTTTCTCTCTCTTAGAATCTCGTAGATCCACCAAAGGGGCCCCCGGTGTCTCGTCCGTTTAGACACCATCATTTTCGCACCCGGACTGCAGTCATTGGCACGGATCGTCGAATTTTCGATACGTTGGACATTTCTACATCCTTTCGTAGAAAGGAAATAGCCAGACGTTGCAATATACAGACAAGGTGAGTGAGGTGGTGGTAGGCCTCCGTGACGGGAACGCATGCTTCGGATCCCCGTGAGTCTCCTCTTCAAACCGAACTGCCGTCATCTAATTTTTTATTTCATTTTGGCATTTGCACCGAACATTTTTTCTTTCAATCTTTGAAATCAATTTAATTATATTTTTTCAAGCGAAAGAACAGATTTCATTTATGTCAAGGGAGCTCCTTAGGTTTAATTTGACAAGAAAATAATTTAATTTTAAAATATATTGATTTTATCATTTGAGGTAGAAAATTGGTTCTTTTTTTTTCTTTAGTTTTTAAAGGACCCTTTCTCCTCGTCATTATGGTCCTTCGAGCGAGCATGTACCAGTATTAAGTACATACTAACCTACAGTTTGGTAGAGACTAATTTTGAAATTTTCATATGGTACTTACATTTGGTACCTACATAACAATATTATATTATATTATTTATTTTTTTTAATATACATTTCATGCAATTCAACCATACATATTATGAATGTTTGATTATTCTTTGTGAATATCATAACCGCCAATTAATTCATTGTATTTCGGTATTTAATCCGTTATTTGTTTCTTTAGTGCTCTCACATTGATTAGTTTTATTCTGTGTAGAGTATTTTTCCTCTATAATGGATCAAGACGAATTTTTGTCTAAAATTAAATCCCTCAGGAAAAAATTGGATAATATTGCCGCTAAAATAAAACTTGCTTGTGAGTTGGGCAGAAAGGCAATGGCAGATAAGGGACAGTTATTTAATTTTAAAGGCCAGTTTCGGACTCTGGATAGTAACTTTGAGAAATTCGAGAATATGTGGGATGATATGGTCGATCTTTGTGAAATGCAGAAGAGTCCAACCACATTTCCTACTCAAAGTGACATCACCCTCAAAGAAAAGGTTGAAAAATATTATATTGATGGTTGTGCGTCGCATAGTCTTCTGGTGGATGGGGAACAACAATCAGCAACTTCAGCAGGTACGTCCAGACCCTCCACCATGGACTCATCAATTATTGCATCATCGTCCAATTCCTTCCTCCCCAAGATAAACATACCAACCTTTGATGGTACATTGACTAAGTGGCCTACTTATAGAGATTTATTTTTATCTCTAATTCATAACGACGAGTCGATCCCTGTAATGAAGAAGTTTCATTACCTTTTAACTTCTTTGAGAGGTCCAGCTCTAAGTCTTGTTACTAAATTGCAACAAATTGAAGGCAATTATCCCTTAGCTTGGAAGGCATTGGAAGATGAGTACGAGAATCCTAGGCTCCTCGCTACGCTCTATCTCAACAGTATTCTGAATTTCAAGCCTGCTCCAAAGGTCACGAAAGATTCTTTAACGTTCTTCATATCTACTGTTATTGAGAATATTTCTGCGTTCAGACTGTTGGAGGTGCCAGATGAAGCCGATTTCATACTTTATTACTTGACAATAAGATGTCTGGATTTTGAGACGAGGAGGCAATTTGAACTCGAAAATCAGAATACGAAGTACCCAACTATGGCTTCTTTATCAAAATTCGTGAGAAGCAGATTGTCAGCACTCCAAATCACTGAGTCACATTATCTCTCAATAGCCACTCCGCACTCTTTGTTACAGAATGACATTTCTTCGAGAGCCAACAAGTCTTCCAAGCCTAAAACCTCTTTGTTGGCTAATCATTCGTCTTCAGCCGATGGCAGTCGTCGTGAGGATATAGCTTCCAACAAGGATACTCCCTCCAATTGTGTGATTTGCTCCCAATCTCATACATTGTTGGATTGTTTGAAATTCCTGGATGCTACGTCCCATCAACGTTACGATTGGCTCAAATCGTGGAAGGGTTGTCGGAACTGTTTGGCGTACCGACACAAGACTAGGGATTGCCGTTCCAAACCGCAATGTAGGTTTTGCAGTTTACCTCACCATTCTCTGCTTCATCTGTCTCACAGGAAAGAGGCACCATCTGCCTCTGATATGACTCCAATTCGTGCTTCTCAAAATGAGTCATCGGCTGAATCACTGAACCATTCAGTTCGCTCTTCGATGAATTCAATTTCTACGGCTGGTTCAGAGGTGCTGCTGGGTACTGCGTATGCGGAAATACAGGACAATTCAGGTCGATATCAGCCGATACGACTGGTTGTCGACAATGGTAGCCAATATTCATTCATCTCCAAGCGATTTGTCAAGCGATTGGGTCTTGATGTTTCACGAGTACCCAAACGCATTGGTACAATAGGTAAAGGTATTTTTGAAGGCGCTAAAGGCAAAGCTACTTGCTTTCTCCGACCAGTAGGAAAAGCGGCACCTCTTCTCACTACGGATGTGATAGTTTTGGACGAGATTGTATGCGATTTGCCCAACTTCGTTCTCTCCTCTCGCATCTGGAAGCACTACACATCTTTTCCACTTGCCGACGATAAATTTTGGGAAAGTGGTTCAATAGACTTCCTTCTCGGCTGCGATTTATACCCAGACATCTCTATTGGAGACGTCATAACGATTCGGAACGGTTGGCCTAAACTGTTCAATTCCTCTTTAGGATATATTGTTTGTGGAAGAATACCTGGTGATCAACAGTCAGAAAAGACGTCATTGTTGTCTTGCACATCCTCTTCAACCTCTCTCCAAGAACAACTTACCAAATTTTGGGAAATTGAGGAGCCTTCAATTCCGTTGATGGACAACCCTGAACACATTATTTGTGAGGCACACTTCCGGTCAACTTCTTATAGAACTTCAAAGGGGCAATACGTTGTCAGACTTCCTTTCAAATCCGAATCGCCTCAGCTGAGTGATTCATCAGCAATGTCTTTGAAACGTTTCCGTAATTTGGAACGAAAATTGGACCAAAAACCTGACGTGAAGTTCCAGTATTCTGAATTTATGACAGAATACCTAAGTTTGAACCACATGTCCAGGACGAATGATGAGTCAAAATATATAATTCCTCACCATTCTATTGTTAAAGAAGATGGTACAAAAACTAAATTGAAAGTTGTTTTTGATTGTTCTGCTGCTACAAAGACAGGTTCTCTGAATGACCATTTACTGGTGGGACCCAAACTCCATCGAGACATTAAAGAGATCTTGATGAGCTTCAGATTGCACCCAGTCGTTTTTGTAACAGATATAGTCAAGATGTATAGGTTCATACAAGTTGACCCTCTTGATCGCCCTTACCTCCACATCCTCTGGAGGTTTAATCCCGCTGAAGCAATTAACAAGTATCAACTCAATACGTTATCTTATGGTTTGTCCTGTGCCCCCTTCCTCGCTCTGCGTGTAATGAAACAGCTGTGCTTGGATGAAGGCCGAGCCTTCCCCAAGGCAGCCGAAGCAATCTTGAAAGACATGTATATCGACGACTTGGTTACAGGAGCACCTAATTTGGCCGACGCTTTGGATCTTCAGAGGCAGGTAATTGGATTGACGAGCAGGGGTGGCTTCCACTTAAGTAAATGGTCAAGCAATCGCGAGGAACTACTCCATGCCGTTCAGGACCATTCGAGTTGTGATCCCATTGCTTTATCAGCAGAGGATGACCACAGCGTGAAGATCTTGGGTCTGCAATGGGATCCAAGAAGTGATTCCTTCACTTATAACATCAAACCTCCTGGACTCACCTACACTAAAAGATCCTTCTTGTCTACAATTGCAAGAATTTACGACCCATTAGGGTTTTTGTCTCCTGTAGTCATTACAGCCAAGTGTCTAATCCAAGAGCTCTGGAAGACGAACTTGGATTGGGACGATCCTGTACCTTCAGCCATTACAGATATCTGGAAGGAATTCGTTCTGCAACTTCCTCTGCTTTCAGGTGTGAAGATTCAGCGGTTTGTCTTTCTTGAAGAACCTTATCAAGCTCAAATTCTTGGATTTTGTGATGCGTCAGAGAAATCCTATAGTTCAGCTATATATCTTCGCATTACCACTTCAACAAATGTTTTTGTTCATCTTTTAATGGCTAAAACCAAGCTTGCGCCATTGAAAACTCAGTCGATTCCACGTCTTGAACTGATGGGTGCCCTCCTTCTGGCAAACACTTATGCTTCGCTTTCATCCTTTATTATAACGCTGCCACCAGATACACCATCACCCTTGATGTTTACTGACTCAATGGTTGCTTTGGGTTGGATAAAAACTCCTACTTACCGTCTCACAACTTTCATTGCCAACAGAGTCAACCGCATCAACGAGCTCACCGCTGCATCGTTCTGGCATCATATTGCATCAGGTGACAATCCCAGCGATGTAAATTCAAGAGGGATGTTACCAGCAGATATTTTGTCGTCTGACCTGTGGTGGAACGGTCCTAGATGGTTGTATCAACCACCTGAAAAATGGCCAGTTGGTCAACCTCCGCAAGTGGACCTCCCAGAATTAAAACCTGACACCGTTGGTCAATCTCTTGCAGCCACTATAGATGATCCTCCTCTGCTACGATGGTTTAGTTCATTCTCGTCTTTTATGAAGCTTCTGCGATTTTTCTCATGGTTGAGAAGATGGATGAAATGCCGGGAGGTCAAATTACCGATTAAAAGGGGTCCTATTTCCGCCTTTGAATTGAAATCGACAGAAACATCCTGTATTAGATTTATACAGGCACAATGCCTTTGCTTGGAAGAAAAGGGCAATTTGAGCAATGTTTTGACCAGATTCGCCAATTTAAACCCCTTTATTGACCAGGAGGGAATTGTCAGGGTAGGCGGTCGGATACAAAAGGGGGATTCCCCATTTGATCAAAAGCATCCTATTCTACTGCCCCGCTGCCATTTTACCGCGATCCTCGTGGATCATCTCCATTGCATCTATTTGCATCCTGGTCCCGGTTTGCTGCAAGCCCTCATGCAGATGCGTTACTGGGTCCCTTCACTTCGTCGCCTGGTGAGACAACGAACTGCACTCTGTGTGAAATGCTTCCGGGCTAATGCACAGTCAAAAACCTTAACTCCAATGATGGCGGATTTACCAAAGCATCGCCTCACTGGGAAACGAGCGTTTTTGCATGTTGGTCTTGATTTTGGTGGCCCTTACCCAATGCGATATTCCCTTCAGAGACGGTCAGCAGTTTCTAAGGTGTATTTATGCCTTTTTATTTGTATGGGATCCAAGGCTATTCACTTGGAAGCCGTTACTAGCCTGACGACCGACGCCTTTCTGGCATGTCTTAACCGCTTCATTGCAAGACGAGGCTTGCCGGAGCAACTTTACTCAGATTGTGGGACGAATTTTGTAGGTGCTGCTAACCAGTTGAAGGATTTCTTCAAATGGTACCGTGAAGAGGCTACAGCAAATAATATTATTCAGTATGCAGCCGATAGAGGCATCAAGTGGAACTTCAATCCCCCAGCTGCCCCCCATATGGGAGGCATATGGGAGGCAGGGATCAAGTCAGCCAAGAGTATCCTGAGTAAGATCTATGGAAGAGCGACTTTGACCTTTGAAGAGCTATCAACTCTCCTATGCCAGGTAGAGGCAGTTTTGAATTCAAGACCCCTGTGCCCGCTTTCATCAAGTCCTGAAGAAACTGAATACCTATCGCCTGGCCATTTTTTGATAGCTGATAATCTCCTCCAAAACCCACAACCCTCTCTACTGAACGTGAACGAGAATCGACTGTCCAGGTGGCAACTTGTTCAGTCAATGTTCCAACATTTTTGGAAGCGTTGGCACCAAGAGTATTTGTCAACACTCCAAAGGCGCACCAAGTGGACAAGGCCAGAGAAAAATTTGGAGATCAGCGACCTTGTCCTTATCAAGGAGCCAAACGTTCCTCCCCTACATTGGCCACTGGCGAGAGTCACTGAATTGCACAGAGGTTCAGATGGTGTTGTGAGATCAGTCGTCCTCCGCACTCCCAGCTCCACATTTCACAGACCAGTGGTAAAGTTGGTCCCACTTCTGCCATTGTCATTAGATGCCCACAATAAGTCCTAAAATTTAGTCAAATTTTGGTAGGCGGAGTGTTTACGCCACAAGCTGATATTCTTTCTTTGTTAATTTAGTTTTGAATTTTTGTATGTTCGGGCGTGTTGGGGAGTGAAGTGTTGAGATGTTTCAGTGCGGTCAGTGCGATAATGACATTAGCAGAGGATCCGCTATCGGTTTCATCTTCTGACTTCGAACTGTCACAATCAACAGATCAGATTCCGGCTTCGTCGCGACGATTACCACCCCCGGCCTACCCCCCTTTGCCACCTTGCCTCCTGCTATCACCTTCTCGAACAGTCTCGATCAAATCGCCTGGCGAATACAACCTACGAGTTCACGAGTCATTTTTTTTTCTCTCTCTTAGAATCTCGTAGATCCACCAAAGGGGCCCCCGGTGTCTCGTCCGTTTAGACACCATCATTTTCGCACCCGGACTGCAGTCATTGGCACGGATCGTCGAATTTTCGATACGTTGGACATTTCTACATCCTTTCGTAGAAAGGAAATAGCCAGACGTTGCAATATACAGACAAGGTGAGTGAGGTGGTGGTAGGCCTCCGTGACGGGAACGCATGCTTCGGATCCCCGTGAGTCTCCTCTTCAAACCGAACTGCCGTCATCTAATTTTTTATTTCATTTTGGCATTTGCACCGAACATTTTTTCTTTCAATCTTTGAAATCAATTTAATTATATTTTTTCAAGCGAAAGAACAGATTTCATTTATGTCAAGGGAGCTCCTTAGGTTTAATTTGACAAGAAAATAATTTAATTTTAAAATATATTGATTTTATCATTTGAGGTAGAAAATTGGTTCTTTTTTTTTCTTTAGTTTTTAAAGGACCCTTTCTCCTCGTCAGCCTGTTAATCATTCCCAAACGATCCCTTTCGCTTGTTTGTTAGCATTAAAAACTAGGGCCTTCCGGTTCCAACCCCAAAACTAAACTCCCAGTAGTTTGACCTATAAAAACAAGACCCTTGATCTACGAGTGGTTGTCTAGCGAGGTGAACGTGAGAAGGTGAACGATTCATTTGGGTAGATCAGATATCGAATTCCCGGACCTACTTAGATACCCGAATTCCGGTGTCTAGGACTGGCCTACTCCTACTACTCAACTTATGTCGGCCCATGTAGGTTGCGTGGGTTTGAAATAACAAATTGGTTATCAACGTCATTTTGAAGATGTATGTCTAGCGAAAGGCGATTTCGTGTTTAACTTTCTCATAGTTCAACTCGTGTAGATGAAGAGGAATGTACCATAGGCGTGAAAATCATAAATAGTGAAATCATTGAAGAGTCTCTTAATGACATGGAAACCATTGAAATAAATTATAATCCACCATCGAAGAGGAGATGCGGCTGGCAGGTATTCCAATTACTGGGGGAAGCGAGGCACATCCGTTCTTCATATCATTTTTAAAGGATTTTTGCTAGTTTTTATACTTATGTTTATTGATGGATGACGCATTTGTGTACCAAAACTACAATATGTTAAATACAACGTACCTAGAACCTTTTACGAGATACAGGCACCATGATGGTTACGAAACCACTTACAACATACTAATGAAAATTCAGAGAACTTATTCACAATTATTGTGAACGAACGGTTCTCTGAATTTTCATTAGTTTTCATTTTCATTAATGAGGGCTTCGAAGGTAGAACTGTTACTTGTAATCCGAAATCATCGATCTTCCAACAAACCTCTGGTTTAATTACTAACAATTTTAATTTTTATGTCATGGAGGGTTGCATAACATTAATATTCAAAATTATAAAAATTTTGCTGGGCACTTGAAAATAATAAACCAAAACGTATAATTTTTGGCTATATTGCGTTTTTGAAAATGACCAAGAAAAACAAAAATTTAACCCGCCCACGAAGTTTGAGCGCCAGCAAACCAAATCAAATCAAAATCAAAATTTTGAAAAATCCTTAAAAAATAATAAAGCCAAAAATCCGTCTGTCTGCCGTCCCACAGTCAGGGCTTGATGATCCCTGAAACTGTTCGTAACCCTAAGCCAATAGAGTTTTCAATACGTAATTTTTCGAAAAATGAGATCCATAGAATTTGTTTAGACGATCCAAAGCGTTTTACGATCAGCCGTTCGTTATCAATGTGGGCTAAGGTGTAGAACCTATGAGAAACGTCAACATGGGCAAAAATCAATTTTTTCAACCATTTCTGGAATTAACGGGTAAATGGTAGAGATGATGAATTAATTACAAATAAGATGTGCCGATATAATAACGGGGTTTTTAACCCCATCAACCACTAAAAGTACCTCAGAACAAAAAAATTTATATCACAAAAACCATGTGATGTTCCAAACCGCTGTTACTTAGTATGAACATTAGCCTGTATTTCAACCGTTTGATTCACGAATCGTGAATGACGATCGTGTTGACAATTTTATATCGGCTCAACCTTTGAGCCCTCATTGTGAACGAACGGCTGGTTGTACGACGTTGCGTATGGTCCCAAAAAATTCTAAAAAAAATAAACTCTAACTAAATGTGAATTAAAAACTCTGCAAATTCTTGACACAACGGTTCATTATCTTCATTGTACAGATCACCCTTCTGTCTAGATCACTAGGTCTAAATGTCTAGATCCTAAATGTTAGATTAATTATTATTATCAATTATCACTAATTATTAACAATTTTATCAAGTACCTAGTGAAAATTATTATAATTTATTGTTAGGTATTAATAATTCGTATTTATTATTAATAATAATTATTATTAATTATGATTAATTAATACGATATAATTCTGGGGTTTTTAATACTACGTCGGTAATAATTTTTCTATAAAAGAAGTACCTACCAACAAACATTCGAAATTACCTTCATTTCCGTAGAACGAAACGCACCTCAGAACAACAAACTCGACATCACTTAAGCCATATGATGTTCCAAAGAGCTTGTTAGTATGAAAATGGACCTGTATTTCAACAGTTTGATACACGATCGTGTTGTGAGGCACAATCTTTGAGCCCTCATTGTGAACGAACGGCTGGTCGTACAAAGCTGCGGATGGTCTTAAAAAATTCTGCGGAACAAACTCTATCTAAATATGAAATAAAAAACATACCGTTCTATATGAATTTTTCGAGATATGAGATTTTCAAATTTTCAAAATTCGTTTTGAACCCCTTCCCCTTGACCTAGGGTTATGAAAAGTTTCGAGGACCATTGTGGGGTTGGTCGAAACCCATAAAAAAAATTTCGTAATTTTAACTCAACGCTAACTGGGCAAAGTGGCGCGGACGGCGTACGGCGGACGGCGGACGGCGGACGGCGTACGGCGTACGGCGGACGGACGGATTTTCTTTTATTCGATTTTCTGAATCTACGTATCTTGAAACGTAAACCAACAAATTTTGAGGGGGGGTTAAAAAAATTTTTTCTTTGGGCGATTCCAATGGTTCATTATCGAAGATAATAAACCAAAACTATGCCGTTCCATTTGAATTTTAGAGATATGAATTTTTTGAATCCCAATCCATTTGAACCTCTTCCCTTTGACCTATGGGTTATGAAAAGTTTCGAGGAGCATTGTGAGGTTGGTCCGAATCCGTAAACCAAATTTCGCAATTTTATCACAACGCAACAGCTAACTGAGCAAAATGCGGACGGACGGATTTTTTTTCGATTTTCTGAATCTACGTATCTTGCAGTGGCGGCTCTGGCCAGAATGGGGTGGGTAGGCGATGAGTTGGAAGTACATAACTGTGGATTGTCTAATATAAGAATTATTGTAGGTACCCTATTTTTTATAGTATGAGTATAGTGTCAGCCTCGTCAGCTCGTGTCAAGCCTTTCGTTCAGCAAAGAGAAGGAAATAATGTAATTAATAGTGAAAACGTAACTGAACTAGAAAAAAACAGGCAGTGAGGACACAGGAGCACGAGACAGCAGACAAGCAAGAATGTAGGAGGACTCGGGCAACAAATTCGATTGCAGAAAAAGAAGAAAATCTCCAGTCAGGCGGCGAGTGTTCCTACCGCATCGTCGCCTACCGGCGAGTGTTCCTATCGCATCGCCGCCTACCGGCGAGTGTTCCTACAGCATCGTCGCCTACCGGCGAGTGTTCCTACCGCGTCATCGCCTACCCGACATGTCGCGACAGTCCTTTCAGCTAAAGACGATTAGCTCCTTCCTGTTTCACAAACCCCATTTCAAGGTCAAGTCAGCTGACTGGAAAGCTTAAGCTGGGTTTGTAGCTTTTCCACGTCGGTTGCGTGGAAAGAGTGATCAAGTCCACTTTTTGCAAAATTGAGTTCTTGGCATCACCGGGTTCGTCAAGAACTCACCTACAAGATGTTATCGTTAACTCTTGCATGAATGTACCATATGGTAGTACATAATGGTACCTTAATTGTGTCATAATGCAAGAGTCAAGAACTCTCCCGTTTTTCGTTGAGAAGAAAGAAACGAGTTTTTTTGTAACTAGTTTTTTCGTTCATCTTGCAGTGCCCCATGCTGGCAAACCCTCGACTGAAATTCCTCCTTCCTGTGCTGGAGCTGCCTCTTTCCTTTGAGGAACAATTTAGGCGTATTTTAAAATCAAGTGATCGGAACCTAGCAAACCGTTTGACCTTTTATTTGTCTCTCTTACAACTTAAGAAAGAAAAGAAAATAATTGCAATTAACCATGCAAAAGTTACCAGAGCGCAGGTTGAATTGATGGGCCAAATCCCTAAAAGCAATACCAGTTTCTTTCATCGACAGTATAATTCTATAGGCTGTAGATTTTTCAATAGGTACCTTTCCTACTAGTCTCAGGAAATCTGTGGTTCAGGTTAATTGGAAGTCTCTAATCACTAGCTATCTCATTTCAAACAATGTTCAGCTCTACTAATTTACTACAACTAATGTAACTAACAATTAAAAAAAAAAAAAAAAATCCACTGTCTATTCTTCTAGCATTATTATTAGGCATCAACATATTGTTCTTTCCCCTATCTTCCAACAAACTTAATTGACCTTTTTTACTATATTATACTTCTACTTCTATATTATACTTCTACTATTTTTTATTTTATTTTTTGAACAAACAGCAGAGTTTACCTGGATTTGTATTGCTGACTCCTCTCTCCGCGGTTCTTAACCTTTCAGAGAGAGTAATTTTTCCAGTCAACAATATGATATAAGCGTACATTGATGTTTGAAATATGATTTTATTTTATTATTGTAATTATTTTGTACTTAAAATGGAAATTAAAAAAATGAACAAAACAAACAAATAAACAAATTTAAATGAAGCAGTGGAAATTAGATTGTTGATCACCAATGTTTAGTCTAGCACCTGGCAGAAGATTGTAACACAAGTTTATTTTATTTTATACTTTACCATATTTTTGTAACTAGGTTTACCGTGATCCCTACCCGTATTGCAATGGATGTTTATCTTGGATGCAATAAAGATCTATCTATCTATCCATCTATTCAACTAGTTTTTTCGACAGTTATTTTAATATAACGAACGTTATTTTACGTTTCTCGAAAATAACCGTTATGGCCATCCTTATCTGTAGGGAAAAATAAACGTAGGCAATTTTTTTTTCTCTCCCTTTTCAGGGAATGCCTACTTACTTTGCCTACTCTGAAGAGCCGCCACTGGTATCTTGAAACCAACAAATTTAGAGGGGGGGGGGGGGTTAAAAAATTTGTCTTCTTTGGTCGATCCCAATGGTCCACCATCGAAGATTATAAACCAAAATTTTAGTCCGCGAACAATAGCTTCATTTCGCTAATAAAATGTGGATTGACCCCGACATGGCTGCAAGTCTTTTTGAAAGCGTGAAATCTTTCATTGATCACGGCAGAGCTCTTTACGACGTAAGTGCCAGACAAATATTTACTACCCTCCCGACTCTTGAGTGCGTAGAGAAATGCTTATTCTTCATATTACGGAAATGAATAAATTATTTTTTTTCTAAATAAAGGTGAAATTGTGACCTCCTTCCCCCGAGCCCTTGGACTAGAAAGAACTGAGAGTGCGTCGAGGCACCTGTTTCTTGACCGCGGACGTGACTCGCGGTCGAACATCGTGCTTGCTGTCCGTGTGAGCTCTCATCGTGTGTTCTCGTGCTTGTGTGAGGTAAAAGAAGATTCGCAGTCGTCCGGACTTGGTCCGGACCGGTCTTTCACAACCCGGATACCCCCCCCCCCCCCCTCACACCACGTGACCGCCGACTAAAATTAAAAGTTGAATTTCTCACAGAACGAGGGGATCCCCCAACTGTTGAATCAAGTCTGTGCTGGTGGAGAGGGTGGTCGAGTCTGTAGGTTTCTCAAAGTGGGTATTAGGGCCACTGACCATTTCCTTCTTGACCTTGCAGTGAAAGTTCGCTGCTTCGGAACTTGATTCCGATAAATGTTTATCGCATTAGAAACTAACTTCCTATACGAGTATTGAAATGGATCCCAGATTTCGACCTATACTCAGGCGGGCTAACATTCTAAAACCTCTGTCATACCCACGGGGCGGATTCTACTACAATCTTGAGGGAGGTCATGAGGTTCTCAACCTAACTTATAAGCAGAGACGAGTAACCTTAGGTCATTTCCAAGTTTTCTTAGAGGGGTTGTAGCATTTATGATTTATTTTCAAAGAGTGTAAATACCTATTTTTGTTTTTGTCAATAAATGCATTTAAAAAAAAAAAAAAATTAGTTTCATGATTTATGTCATTTTTGATAGGTCAATTAGGTCATTAGTTTTGCAGATTTAGGTTATTAATTTTGCCAATATTGCACAAATAGGGCATTCATTGCCCCTCATTTTCCAGAACCTAATAATCTTAATCAGTCGTGATACATTAAAAAATATACATAGAACTCCAGGAGAATAATCATAAACAGTCCATATGTACAAATGCCAATTTAACTTTTTATTAAATACAATTTTATAAATACATAATTTTTCTCTAAAATGCTCAGAACTTACCGAGTTTCCACAAGGTCTGCAGAAAAGCTTCTCCCCCTCCACTGCGAAGTCTTTAAAATCCTCTATCCACTTCCGTATAAGTGCAGCTTTGCTCGTAATTTATTACATGGTTGGTAGCAGTACTGACTCACGAATGAGGAAAGTACTACTTATACCTGGTATACCGTTCCCCAAACTGGAAGTGGGGGGAGGGAGGAATGGGACAAGTCTGACGATGACTGGAGTTTCCATGAATAGTTCAATGAACGAGATAACGAGATCTCGAATAACTTTTCCCATGGGATTATCGCAAGGCTCTATAATATAGATAATATATATTATATATTCGTCACCTAATTAACGGCCGAAGAACGTGAGCAGGTAGAAAAGTTCGTTGAAAAAGAGAGTGGTCATTTCACAGCCTGAAAACATGTAAAATGTGTCGTTTTCTATGTCGTTTCCACTTTTTTCGGTGATTGAGGTCATTTTTGAAAAAATTGCACATTTAGGTCATTTGCATAGTTAGGTCATTTACTCGTCTCTGCTTATAAGTATGGACATATACCCAGATTGAATTCTGTTGCATACAGAGCGATTAGGGAACCACTGAGGTCATGAGGTTCTTAACCTAACTTAGTATGGACATATACCTACCTAATAATAATTATTAGGTATTAGATATATTATTAGGTATTAGGTATATATTATGAGGTATTAGGTATATTATTAGGTATATACCTAATAATAATTATTATTCTTTCTGTTGCATACAGAACGATTAGGGAACCACTGACAATGACTGAATTTCTACTTAACTCACACTTTTACATGTCCAAATCAATATTTTTTTAGCGATTTCTTTTTTTTTTTTTTTTTTTTTCATAAAAACGCTTTTCGCTCGCCAAAGACGTCCAGTTCGAACTCCAGGCCGAACTTAGACTGGACCCATGAAAGAATGAATCCTTAATCCATGGCCTGGACCTATTGAGCAAACACTCGAAATTTGGGAGATGTCAATGGGAGAGCCCTTTTTCATTCCTTCTCTATGCAGAATATAGAACGTTACTGACTTTTGTCATATCAACCTTGGTGTCCCATTTTGGTTAATTATTTCTAATAACTAATTTGGTAGGTAGTTATTAATCATCGGAATCGACGTCGGTTAATTAATCATAATAGTAATTATTAATTATAATAAATAAAAATGATTAATAATTAACAATAATTAATATTAATTTTCACTAGGTACTTGATAAAATGATCAACAATTAAATTAATCTATCATTTAGTGAGTGATCTAGACAAAAGGGTGATCTGTGCATAAAAGATGGTTGTGTCAAGAATTTACTGAGTTTTTTGGACACAAGTTGAAAATTATAGGAATATTTTATTCACTGTTATTTTCTCTTTACTGGGGACTTGAAATAGGGTAAATGGAGAAAAAATAATTACTTTTTTTGCCATAGCACAGATTCTAGGATCGTGTGCTTTGGACATCTTCCTCCATGCTACTTAACAAAATCGAAGATCCCGCAATCGAAACCAAAAACGCCTTTGTAAACAAGTACGTTATTTCATTCTACTAACACACGTTCGCTTTGATAGCAACTGTGGTATAGATTCGATAGGTACCCCCCACCTAAATTTGTTGTAATTAATTTCCTTTACAAATTTGCAAACAAGAAAGCAATCGTATGAAACGAGGATCAAATAAACGTGCATTTATTTTGAAACATGTTCTCTATAAACGAACTATTCAAAATTACGCGGCATTCGAGTCGTGTTCGTCTCGACTGCCCAAACGAAACACGAAATAATTGATTACAAAACCTGGCAACACTGGGCGTTTGACTAGAGATGGGTATCGAACCAGAAAACATCGATTAATGGCACCGATTCGTGTTATCAAATATTTAATCGATACCAGATCAATCGATGTTTAACGGTGATTGTAATTAGAACTGAGCAGGGATAGAAAAACAAAAGTAGCAGAAGTCACTAAAAAAAAAAAACGAAGTCACAAGTCACAACTGAATGAAAAAAGAAGTCACAAACTCACAATCATAACTGAATTGCAAACTCTGAAGACAGAAATTAGTAAAATGCACGATTGATAAGAGCATATCAATTATTCCACTAATCAACAGTATCGATTATGAAAACATAAATTATTCGATTAAATAATCGATACCTATCCATGACTATCATCGTCTGTGTCTCTTCTTTCTTGATCTTGACACATTTCAATGGTTGAGAGCTGACTTTTACTCGCTGTTTGCATTCAAAGTAAAGTTTCAAGTTATGTTATATTTGTGTGTAGCCTTATGAGTGGAACAATAATGTAATGTTCGTTATATCCTATTCGTGATCGGTTATCGGAAGAACGGACGTCGTCTGAAATAAGTAGTTCCTCTGGTTTTCGGAGCTCCTCACTGGAGTTGAGGTACTTCCCCTCTGAATTTCTGCAACGATGAAAGCTGGAAAAGCCGTGGTGAGTACTTTTCGGTTAAATACTGTCACTTTGCAATGAAGGATTCTCGTGGGCCAGGAACATAGAATTCGGACGAACGTCCCACAGTCGTGTCTTCAACGTGCCTGTCAGTTCCAATGAGGAGGTTGCAAGGTTTACTGATGATCTTGGTATAGCTGCTGAATTAGGTAGATCAGTTATCTAGGCCCAAAACCGAATAGGTGTCCAATAATGATTTCCACGTAGGTACATTTCAAATAGTTGTCTGCAACCTCGTATTTAGGTCACTGTTGACGTATTTTTGTTAGCTAAGATCAAAGTATTCTAGAAGGATGAAAGGTCGAAATAGGCTGTCTCACTTAATTAATATTGATATGTGATCAAGGCTCATGTGGATAAGAAAAGTTCCTCGTGTTGTATCTTGAGTATTTACCTTGATGGTACACTGGTATATTTCCATTTCGTCCCTTAAGATCCCACAAGGTCTAAGAACTCAGTTCTCCCAACTTTTCAGGAGAGACAAAAAACGGATTTTCAAACGTACTGTAGTAATTTCTATGGTTATCGCGGCTTTTCTACGTTGAAGAAGCCTTTTCCTGCATTGCAATTAAGGCCAAACCAATGAGCTAGAAAGTCGAACCGAGAGATCTCGCATAAGTATCCGTTCCTAACTCGTTTTGCCAAAAACTGAGTTAGACCTTGTGGGATCTCAAGGGACGATTTGTTAAATGACGTGCACTATTATAAAATAACAGGTTTCGATTTCTCGCTTTAGCGAACCGATCTGATACAATTTCAATTTGCAGGCGAATTCTACAACCCAACCCATCGACATGGCACCCCCTCGCGGAACCCAGACGCAGTTATGTATGAAAGTTTTTGTCCAGAGAGACTACAGCGATGGAACTACCGTCAAGTTCCAGTCATTGTTTCCTCCGGAGCTGGAAGGGAAAGTACGTTATTTTCCTCATATCAATCCAAGAGAAAGAATTTAACAATCCAATAATCCCTTGAACTGGCTGTATTATTTCAATTGATGGTTACTCTGGAAGGTCTTGTTTTTATTGCTTCTTAGCTGGAATATAGTATAATATTATTTGGCATAACTAAATTGGTCTCCATTCTGATGCAACCAAAATCTGGGCTACGAGCGTTAGTGGGTGATGATTTATTTTTATTTTGGGGCACCTACAATACTATTGTAACTAAAGGGTGATTCAAAAGTAGGTCTCATTTTCTCCCTGTAAAGTATGAGATTTGTTTCTCAAGTAGGTAAAACGAAATAACGATAACAACTGAACCTGGCCTATTCTGCTTAAAGTGTAAGTCCTAAGGAGGGTACATACCAAATTACAGCTTCATAGAGAGAATAGCATAGAAATTAGCAGTAGGAGCCACTCAGCTGATTCAGGGCCTGGGCAGCGTAAAGTTGATTTCCTAAGGAGGCTACATACCAAATTACAGCTTCATAGAGTGAATAGCATTGAAATTAGCTTTAGGATCCGCTCAGTCGACCCAAAGCCAATTCTGCTTCAAGTGTACCTACAGACCTATGTAACTAAGGAAGTTACATGCCGAATTACAGCTTCACACAGTGAATAGCACAGAAATTAGCCTTAGGAGCCACTCAGTTGATCCGGGGCCTGGGCAGCGTCAAGTTAAAGTCCTAAGGAGGCTACATGCCAAATTACAGCTTCATAGAGAGAGTAGCATTGAAATCAGCTTTAGGAGCCACTCAGCTGGGCCAGGGCAGCGTTAAGTTAAAGTCCTAAGGAGGCTGTTTATTGATAAATGTTTATTGACATCGCGTTACATTTTTTCCCTTGTAGCAAAATTTCTGCATGACCCCAGCGGTAAGACATATTCATGTCAATATTAATAACGTTATTATTGAAATACATTTCTTCTCATTTAACAATGAAGAACAATATCCGGCAAATTAGCACCTTTACTGCGTCTAAATTCATGTACCTTTTCAGTAAAGTTCACCATCACTCTTCTGCAGAGTTCCAATCATTGGCGAATGTCTTAACTTAGCTGGGTTGTGTTTTGGAGTTTGTTTTCATGCACTTTAGATTTGAAACCCCCATGGAAAAAAAAAAAAAACTTATCTCATGGAGTCAGGTCACAAGACCTTGTCGGCCAAATCCGGTCACCACCTCTCGTGAGAATTCGCCCAAAACAAATTTTGAAATATTGAAAAATTGATATCTCGAATAATTCAGATAAAACGGTATAGTTTTTAGTTCACATTTAGATAGAGTTTAATTTTTAGAATTTTCAACACCATCCAGCCGTTCATTCACAATGAGGGCTCAAAGTTGGAACAGATCGTAAGTCGTCAACATGAGGGTGAATCATTCGGCAGCCTGTCAGGTCAATGTTCATATTGGCCCAGCTGATGCGAACAGCACATGGTTTAAGATATCGAGTTAATTAATCTAACATTTAGTGATCTAGACAGAAGGGTGATCTGTACAAAGAAGATGGTAAACCGTTGTCAAGAATTTGCAGAGTTTTGTAGGTTGGCCTAGCGATGATAATCGTGTCTATAATATTGTTCTCAGATGAAAAATTGTTTGTTTCCAGCTGGATCGGCAAGCATTTGACAACACAGTTGGCCAGTTGAATGCGTACTTTCGTGAAGCCGAAAAGGGGACGTGCAGTACTTATTGCGAAGGATGCTTGGCCTGCTTGACTGCATACCTGATGTATATCTGCGCTCAAACACATTATGAGAAGGTAATACTGGTCGTTTCTTGTCAACGGTTGCAACATTGAGATAGAAACAAGGAAAGGCCATTGAGCTAAAAGTGGGAAATACAGTGAGAATCACATGTAGAGCACAGGAGTGGTCCATGAAATAAGTCCTTCGCTTTCTCCATCATATTTCTCCATGGGTGCACTCCATCATGGTGATGGTGTGATGTGCATTTACTCCATTTATGGCTCATCAATCACTTCTTGAATAATGCTTACATTTCCGCTAATTACACATTCTTGCTATGAGAAGACCGGAAAACCTCCCTCCAGGTGGAGTAGAAAAGTCGGATGGTCTTCCCCATTTGTTATCAAAATGATGATCATGGCAAACTCTGACAAAACACGCTATTGTGCCCATTTGGTAGGTACTTAGGCCATAATATGATACGAGGGACGTCCAGAAAGTGTGGTTACTCAGGAAGGGCTGTGTTGGACGAAGGGAATTTTATTTTCAGAGTTGTCACCACTGGTAGGTACTGAGGTTCTTAACGTTCAAAACAAATCATCAAACGCCCAACGTCCGTTACGAAATGTCGTCTCAACAGCCAAACGCGTCAAACAGTTTGTCCTCCAATCGCTCCACCGAGCTCGTGTTTTGGCTACACACGAATTTCTTGAACGGGTGAAACTTTTCTTGACTCAATTGTGAATGGTGGCGAAACGTTGTTATGTCACTATACTCAAAAAGTTTCACTAGAGTTGAAAAGGCAGTCTCTACAGTGGCGCTATACCCACTGAGGGAAAAATCATGATATATGTCTTTTGGGACCAGAAAGAGATATTATTGGTCAATTTTATGTCTAAAGGAACCACCACAAATGCAATGTGTAACCTTACTTGGATGTCCGTCGTATTATCAGTATCACAATATCGAAGCAGAATATGTTGGGTTGTTGCGATTTTCATTTGCAAAGTAGAACTGATGGAATATGAGAAGAAGGAGTGCTTTACCATTCTTGATGGCACATCCTTCTTCTCTCCTCCCACCCATCTTGCATCCTGTATCCTACTCTCACTACTGTGGTTTCCAGCAGTATTCTCTTTTCCCATCAACTTCGTCCATCTAATACGAGACAGTAATGCCTGAAACCGATTTTTCTAGGCTCTTTTCACTTTCAGTGTATTTTGTTTGTAATCATTAAGTTTTGTAAAAGTTTTTTGCGTTAGGTTATGCAAAAATATTGTTCAGCCATTTCGATTTGTCTTTCTAAGGGTTTGTGGGAGAATTCACATAAGAAGAAGCATGGACATGAAGGAGACTTTATTATTAGAGATACGAAGAGATGGCATCTACGTACCAAGAGTTTTAAGATATACATACACATGAGAATGGGAAACTCGTGGTCGATAATAAAAAATCAATAATAATTCTGGAAGCGGTTAAGCCGGTGGCAGTTGCAGGTGTCACAGGATCTCGAAGTCTTTGGTGTTTTCTACCCTGTTTAAAATGTATAAATCTATTTTATGTTTCAGTGTTTGAGGAAAATCGCTAAATTTGTTCAAGAGCAAAACGAACGAGTCTACAGACCTAGAGGGCTTCTGCTTACTAATCCTGTAGAACGCGGATTGAGAGTTGTATCCTTTTCACGCATGTTTTGATTCTACCCTTATGTTCCTGTTACCCTGTGTTTGTATTTTGTTATCTTCTCAAGTTGGAGAGAACTGCTTACACGTCCTCGAATATGAATCAAAATTTAATGAAGTGTGCTCGTACTTGGTGTCCGACAGCAACATTCTTGATAGCCGTGGTGTAGAATAGGTACAACAATATTAATTTATTGTTACCAATAGACGCTTACCCTTGTGTTACCATTGCTGGAAAGCGTACACCTGAACATGGTAACAAACAAGACTTGATTTCAGTTCCTGATATGTTTGACATTTTATGTCTTTTTTTTTTTTTTTTTTTCTATGTCTTTACCATTTTATGTCTTTACTATGGCACATAACTCAAAAAGTGTGACGGTTATGAAAAATTTAGCAGTAGTTCTTGGGTCAAGGTGTCAAGTAGGTGTCTGTAATGGTGAGAAATTCTAAAAATGGTACTAGATAGTAGAGCGAACTCTACTGGTTAGTCGAGTGAACTCTACTCTACTGAACTTGAACGTACAGGAGTAGAGTGTATTGCTTACACTCTATCACTCTACTCTACCTGTTACTGAACTAGTGTAAATTAGCCTCTAGAGCTACTCAGACGTCGTTTCGACGTACAAGGATCAGACGCTTAGAGCTACTTTAGCGTGAATAGCTCTAAGCGTCTGATCTATGTACGTCAAACATATTGCGTCAAAACGACGCGTGAGCGCCCGAGTGCCTGATCTATGTACGTCAAAATGAAGCGTGAGCGCCTGATCTATGTACGTCAAACCTAGTGCGTCAAAACGAAGCGTGAGCGCCTGATCTATTTACGTCAAACCTAGTGCGTCAAAACGAAGCGTGAGCGCCTGATCTATGTACGTCAAACCTAGTGCGTCAAAACGAAGCGTGAGTGCCTGATCTATGTACGTCAAACCTAGTGCGTTAAAACGACGCCTGAGGGCCTGATCTATGTACGTCAAACCTAGTGCGTCAAAACGAAGCGTGAGCTCCTGATCTATGTACGTCAAACCTAGTGCGTCAAACTATGTACGTACAAACTCTAGTGTGAGTAGCTCTAAGCGTCTGATCTATGTGCGTCAAAACGACGCGTGAGTGCCTGATCTATGTACGTCAAACCTAGTGCGTCAAAACGAAGCGTGAGCGCCTGATCTATGTACGTCAAACCTAGTACGTCAACCTATGTACGTCAAACTCTAGTGTGAGTAGCTCTAAGCGTCTGATCGATGTACGTCAAACGTAGTGCGTCAAACTATGTACGTACAAACTCTATGTACGTCAAACTCTAGTGTGAGTAGCTCTGAACGTCTGATCTATGTACGTCAAACCTAGTGCGTCAAAACGACGCGAAAGGCCTGAGTGCCTGATCTATGTACGTCAAACCTAGTGCGTCAAAACGAAGCGTGAGCGCCTGATCTATGTACTTATGTCAAACCTAGTGCGTCAAAACAAAGCGAGAAAGGGATATATTTTTCAGTTCATTTCTTCTCCAATAAGTATAGGCATTCCATTTTCCTCCCAAACGTACGAAATGAATACCTACATAGTGTGTCTTTCTGCAATATAAAAACACCGATCAAATGGAACCTGAATGATTTTCCTTCTCTACGATTATCGGAATAGTAATTTGTTCCGGATATACAGGGTGTAACCCTCAAGGTCGTACCACCGGCCAGGGATTATCCTGTGAAGGTGAAGGTTCACGTGAATTGTGAATTAAATTGTTGATGAGTTCACTTTTTTTGCACTTGTTTGATATTGCTTTTTGGGTTTGCTGTTAATTATACAGATAATATCGGTACTGTTACGATAAAATTGTTTATCGATGGCCTTGATATCGAGCTTCCCCAAATGAACACACAATAATCTCATTTAAAATGGATGCTAAATAATTATCGTAGTTACGAAACTTGATTGTTGAGTAATATATTTTTGGTGTATTATCTTTCATTATTGAACCATAAGAATCGACCAAGAAAAAAACCATTTTAACCCCTCTCAAAATGGTATGGTTCACGTTTTAAGATACGTAGATTCAGAATATCGAGAAAAAACCTGTAACAAAAATTTCGAAATTTTAGCTCAAACCTAACTGGGCAAAGTGCCGCGTACGGCGGACGGACGGATTTTTTTTTTTTAATTCGATTTTCTGAATCTACGTATCTTGAAACGTAAACCAACAAATTTTGACATGGGGTTGAAAAAAAATTTTTTCTTTGGGCGATTCCAATGGTTCATTATCGAGGATAATAAACCAAAAATTCGTCCGTCCGCCGTACTGAGCCACTTTGTTAACGTTGTCCTAAAATGAAATTAGGTTACGGGTACGTACCAGCCCCACAACGGTCCTTGAAACTTTTCATAACTTCAAGGGGAAGAGCGGGTTGAAAATGAATTTGATACTTAGCTAAAATGAAACAGCGTAGTGTTTTGCACACATTAAATAGAGTTGAATTATTGTACAAGTAGGAACCCCATTATTATACCAATACAAATTAATTGTAAATAGTGTTTCATAATAATATGATATTTTATGTTTGCGATAATATTGTCATTTTTTAATTTATCATATACGTAAATACTTTATTAAGCGTCACTAGCTCCCGCCCTTATTTGTTACCTACGATTACTATTTGAACAAATATTTTAGCGCAACACTCAACTTTTTTCCGTATAGTTATACGTCTCACATGGTAATTGCATACCGAGCAGTGATCTAGACAGAAGGGAGAATTTGCACAGTTTTTGATGTTCAGCTCACTATCAATTTTCACTAGATTATTTCACCCATTAGCTATTTTCACCCAGATAATATTATCACTAGGATGTTGTTTTTTGTGCTTTTTCTTTGGCAAAAGGGTAACTGGATGGTGTTTTGGACCTTATTTTTTGCTAATACCCAAATGACTTGATAGTTTTAAAAACTCAGAAACATGAAGGTTCCTCCAATGGAACTGTTGGAACAATAAACTCTCGATAACGCTCAATGCCAAGAGGCTTACATTTATTTTCGATTAGGTCGCTAATGTGTGTAAACACTGATATCATATAGCCATTATAACTTCAATGAATCATTCATTTACAATTTTATTTTATTTTTCCCAAAAACCACGTTCATTTCAGGGCTTTTGTTATACAAAGGAATCAGGATAATGGTTGGCTACTAAATCAGTCTATGAGTTCCGCCCTTATTCATCCGTGTAATATGGTTCCTATTCTTGGTTTCCATAGATCGTTATCACGGAACTAGCAAACTGAGAGAAGGTACCAATTTGATTTCTCATCAATTCCTGAAGTCCACGCCTTCAGTAACGCTTTGAGGCATGGTTTTGAGTTTACCATAAAAGTCCAAGAACTCTGCACTTATGAGCAGTGTAACTCCATTTCATTCCGCCAAAAAACATGTTTACTTCCGTTCGAAGTTAAATTGATATATTGATCAATTGGAAAGGTTTGCCATTGGAACATGTCAATTTATAATTTTCAGGTACGATAGATAAGGCATTTGCTTGATGATAATATCTCAATTTATCTATATGCGTGAAGTGATGCAGGGAATCAATTCGATCGATACATTCGTCATGGATCAGAATCCCGACATTATTCCGTACATCTCCCAATTGTTCAGACGTATAATACGCCCAGTTTCGCCAATCATGATTGTTTCATTTCATATGAATCACCCTTCCGCTGTGAATCGAATGGTTAGCAGGGGAGAGTGACCTCCTTTATTTTGAGCTCATGTTTGTGAAATGGGCACATGGAGAGGAGAACCGCTCAATAACAAAAACCGGCAGGAAGTTGACTTGATCCTTCAGGAAGTCTGGTTCTCCCAGCCTGAAAGTGACATTAGCATCGCTGGTTTTCAGTTGACTGACACCAGAACTTCATAGTCATCCAACTCTTTCACACTAAAACACCTTTGACGCGGCGAACCATTTTCTTGAAAGGTTCATTGCCACTCGAACTCGTATCAGTACGAATCATGGCAAGTGCCCACCAATGTTGACTGGTCAAATGGTGTTCCTTAGTACTGACTCAATCGTTTGGCGTTACGAGAAGTGTCGTGTGTTGTGAAATGGGCTGAGTCCCGAGTACTAAATAAGATGGCTTCACGTAAATATACCATTGATATCCCCATTACTCCAATTCAACAAACCTGATCATCTCTGTCTGTATAAGACCATTTAATCAAGAAACGTTCAAAGTGCCATGCCTCGTGTTTTTAGCGAATTTTCGAAGAAAAGGAAGCTAATGTTCTCGGTTTAAAATTTTTTGAACTCGAATTTCCGATAAAATTGTATACCGAAATCCGTTTCAGACTATCCTGAATTCACTGCCAGATACTTCCAAAATCATATGTATATATTTATGTATGTGTCAGTCCAGACGATAACTCTCGATATAATTACGTTAAAAAGTTCAAATTGCAGAAACAATCTGTCTTGGGCTAAGTTCGTAGATGGGCAGAATCGGGCCTAAGGGGGATTTCAAGGGGGGAATAACTACCCATGAATTCTACAAATAAAACAGTCTGACAAGTGACACCTCATTTTAAAGAGTTTTTTACACTGAACACGTTCCATCTGCTCCAATTTGATAACGATTCTGACTCCACCATCGTGTTCAGTGTTTTAGAATCTATAGGTAAACTGAGGTGTTAATGGGCAGAAAATGTTGAAAAAAATCCCAGTAAAATGGATACATTTTACATAAAACCAGTAATTTCTCCGAAAATTTGCTCTTACAGCCATGCTGCATGAATGGATGTTTTTATATGTTGTATTGTCTTGACTATAGTAAATTGGCTGTTTTGGATGTTTTATGTTTTAGTAAATGGATGTTTTTATATGTTGTATTGTCTTGACTATAGTAAATTGGTTTTACCATCTCTGTTACAATCCTTGACTCTTTCTTCAGATCGAGATATCAATCCTCGACCAGCCAATGGTATCCAGAACGTGACTTTCCCTTTCCGAATCAACTGAAGAATTTTTTATGTAAACCCTCGTGAGTTTGGCTAGAAACTTCTGGCAAACATAGTGTCTTCGACTTTTTAATGTGCAATTCTCAAAATGTTAATCTTACTTTTAATTTGGGTTAGAATTTATTTTATAATTTTGTAAGAAACAATTAATTTTATTCGTTTGTCCTGATTTTGTTGTTCAGTTGAAAGTTGATTCGGAATAGGTTGTCTTATTATTCAAGTAAGTTGTGAGGAATATTTTTCGTTTCTTCAGGAGGCGTAAGGTTTGTAGTGATATTGTTGACTCGTTATGCTAATTTTAAACTTGTTGTGTATTGAAAATTTATTAAATATTCTCTCTTGATAGAAATCTAAACATTTTCTTTTACTTATCAAGCTTATTTGTTTTTCAAATCATCTTAATTACTGTTAAATTATCGGGTGAGATTCCAAACTTTCGATCAACTCATTTCTTATCCTGTTCATTTTGTGTAAATAATATATATTTTCTAATAAAAGTGGTATGTAACCATTTGTGTGAATTCAGCTTCTTTTTGTCCAGCAGTCACAGGTACATTAATGGTATATATTAATTATTTTAAATACCAAGTATATAAATATTTTACATTACTTATTAGGTCGTGACTTTCATAATGCAGATTATCCGAGGATCTCTAGGGTAAATCAGCAATAGGGAATGACAGTGATTTTTTTTTTAAAATTTTAAGGAAGTACTCATTTTTGTGGAGAGGTTTGAAGTCGTATTGAGCCGGAAGAGGGAAGCAATGTACGTCATCTACCTCCCAGGCCAATCAGAGACCGGCTCCGTAAACCGCTCTATGATTGGCTCCCGGAAGTGGTGCATGAAAGCCGCCCCTATCAGACGCTGTATGACCTACAACCCTGTCCGACCACGTTGAGCGGGATAAGTTCAAATAAGTTAAACAAACATTGAAGAATCGCTTTATTGAAGAATTTTCATGCCTTTCCGGGTTGGATTTTTCCGACGAGGCTTGGCTGAAACTGCTTTTTTGGAAGTTCGTTTCTTGGAAGGGGCCATGATTTAGTGGGCAAAGGGGGGGGGGTTCACTTCGTGAAATATTGAAAAAATACCACAGGTTTGAAGGTTATGATAAAAGCACGATGTAGTAATTACTTACTCAATTCACGGTGAAAATGGTCAGAAGTATTCGGTGTATAGAACTAGGACAGCTTGAAATTTGGTGGGGAAGTAGTAGTCGACACCCCCTGCCGAAACATGAGCTGAAATATGTACCAGTAGACTGACGAGGTACCAAGTCGACATGGTCAGAAATATTAGTCGGAATTGATATTTACCTTCTAAAAACTTTAAAAGCGTAAGAAAGAATGATTTTGGCAAAAAAACAGTTAAAAGATGGAAAGGAAGCTAAAAGATGGAAACAGACTAAATACCTGAAGAGGTTTAGGGATTTCCCGAATTTAGGAAAATGATGAACCATCAGCATCGTCCAAAGAAAAACCTTCTTTTTTTTAACGATTTTGGCCCTCGGGGGATCACTGGTACATATGTTGTACCACCCATTTTCCCCCACTCCAAGAATTTTCCTAGTCCCAAAACTGTATGGCTCATTTAAAGTCCAACTAGGCCAGACATTTTTTTTAAAATATTTTACACCTCCGGGGTTAAGTAATTTGCTGCGCCTCAAAGTAATCTGCGCCTCAAAGGGTTAAGTAATTTGCTGGAGTTTGGACAAAGTATTTCAACTTTCAGTTCATTGTCATTAGCACTTTGATCATCAAACTGTTCCAAAGGAGGTTGATTGCCAACGAATCGGATACCAAATTTTCAGGCGAGATTTAGGTATACCTACCTACCAAAAATTAGGTTTGTGGGGTTGGTTTGAACCCGTAAACCAAATTTCGTAATTTTAGCACAACTCTAACTGGGCAAAGTGGCGCAGACGGACGAATTTTTCTTAATTCGATTTTCTGAATCTCTGTACCTTGAAACGTTAGCCAAAAAATTTTGAGGGTGTTGAAAAATTATTTTTCATTTGTCGGTTTCAATGTCGAAGATAAACCAAAACAGGAAAGAAACCAAATTCTTAATCCTTATTTTTTGCAGTTGAGGAACGAACTGTCGTTTAGCGGTGCTTTTACCTTAAATGATTTACTTAAAGCGCATATCGACAGTCTACTTGCAAAACCTCGTAAGTCTAAAACATAAAATTTTACAGGAGAGGAAAAAAACTGCATAGAAACGGTATAAGATCCTCCACGACAACGGACTGATTATTAAATAAAATAAAATTTTTACACAGGAGTTGCACTGTAGTAGACAATAAAATTTATTTATTATTTAATAATGAAATTTAGGTCATTACCTACCTAACTGAAGAATTGAAGCAACTTTAGGACTTACAACTTACTTAGGACTTACTTCTGGCGTGTTCAAACTTACAGGTTATTACAACCGGCCATAGAGAAGAAATCAATCAGCTGATCGAAATGAAACTTCTACCAAAGGTTCTAGTTTCATTGAAAAGGATCAAATCCTTATTTTCGGGAAAAAACGGACTTTTTCACGAGGTTTTGCAAGTAGACTATCGATATTGCCCTCTTGAAGCAAATTTCAATGTCAGGTGGATCAAAAACTAGTAGAACAGTATTAGAATTAACCGCACCAAGCGCTAATGACTCTAGTGGTTCGCGTCGTTTGTTTTGTTGGCAGCATCGTCGAAGGTCAATTCCCTTCAGCCAGAGGTTGTTACTTGTTATGTGACGTCAGAGTAATGGACTGTCGACCAGTCTTGTATGCAGTGTGATGGGTGAAATGTTGTTGGGAACATGTCCCTTTTCTTTATTCCGCAGTCTTTCGTATTCCTATTTAGATGTAAGTTCCGGTGGAAAACCCCGGTCGCGTTGGTGATACCCGTTCTCCTCTGCGCTCTCGCATCCTTGGCTCAGCCCGTGTCGACGGGAGCTGTCATCGCCCCATTCAAGTGCAACGATATCAAATGCTACAACGGTGATTGCCTCAATGGCACTTGCGTTTGCCACGACGGGTGGCGAGGTCCTTCCTGTCAATGGTGCACTGGAAAAGTCAAGTAAGTTCTCATTAACTCACCATTTCCACTTCCGAAGTCAAACCAACGACCCTAAACCTCAATGTCCTAACCGCAACTTTCCCAACCCTCCAACTTTCACACTATTCCTGCATCTTTTTGACCTATAAACTCGCCTGTAATTCAATCTATAATGCTGAATTCATATCGTAACCATTCATTACTCCCACAGTAACTCACCGGATGGGACCCCACCTCTTTCCGTGTAAGGTTTCGGGATTAACTTGTATTTTTTGCCTTCACCTACTATGCGTTCCCTTGGTTGACCTACAAACAAGCTCTGCATCAGATTATTCCTTAAAATTTTGAGATACACCGTACTTCCGCTTGTTTTGTACCATTCTCACCTAATTTGCTCTTTCATCTTAGAAACTACCTAAAATTTGGTCATTTAGTTTGACAGGAATGTAGTACTTCGCAGTGAAGTGTAGGTGGGTATAATGCCTGACAGACCTTGGTGTCGTCTCCTGACTACCTTCATCCCCTCAGACATCTCAAAGAGCTTCAGGGACTGAATTGAATTTCCTGGTGCACAATCCCAAGCTACGTTTAATAATTAGGCCTATGCCTTCCCGTTTTCTGGGGTCGCGAACTGTCAAATCGAAATGCAAACATGACTAAGTAAGGTTATCAAAACACAGTTATTTAGCTGTCTGCATAACGGAAAAACATCTGAGCGTTTCTGGTCTGATCGTAGTTCAAGTACCTATGTACATGACGCATTCACTGTACAACAACTATTATTAAATACATTTTATACCGTGACAGTTATCCGTTTTGACCAACGTGGGTTTCGCTTAAACCGACGAACTCACTACAAATTTCACTATTTCCCTTCATGACGCTGTTAAGGGGGAAGTGGACGGGCCCTTAGTATGATTCTGGGATAAGAGATGGCGTTACTGACGCATCAAAAGTTTTTGCAATCTCATTTTGGAACCATCCAATTTATAACAGTTTGGGAAACGCAGTTTGCCTTCATACGCCCCTACAAGTTGCTGCATCAATTCATTTAATTTTTATACAAATTTAAAATTGGAAAATTTGAAAATTTTGAGGTTTAGAGGTTGAAATTTGGAAAAAGCCGGTGCAAGCCCCCTTCCCAATATGGCTGGATGGGTTTTGAGAGCATCATTTCAATGATTGCGTAAATATACAAGACGTAAAACGAAAAATGGTAATGTTGGTTTTGAAGGAAAAAAGAATGGCTGCAGACCCCAATTCGGCGCTCAAGGTCACCACGCTCGCTTTCCTCGGTAGCCATTGTGTCAATCCGTTCTCTTGAACCACTCCTCTCTCCATCCGTCTCTCTTCGTGGAAACGATAACCCTACAATAGCATCAAATGGGCAAAGTCCTCGCGTATGTACATTAAGTCGCCCCCCACCCTTCGCGGTCTCGAACCTCTTATCTCCGATCTTCGGTAGGCTTGCTCATACATTCATTTCAGCTTGCATCGCTCGTACTAGCGCCTCATTTTTGGTTTATTATCTTCGATAATGAACCATTGGAATCGCCCAAAGAAAAAAATTTTTTATTTCTACATTCGTTTATTATTATTATTATTCGCTTTCTACATTCTATTTTTGGTTTATTATCTTCGATAATGAACCATTGGAATCGCCCAAAGAAAAAAATTTTTTAACCCCCCCCCTCAAAATTTGTTGGTTTACGTTTCAAGATACGTAGATTCAGAAAATCGAATAAAAAAAAATCCGTCCGTCCGCCGTCCGTGCCACTTTGCCCAGTTAGCGTTGAGTTAAAATTACGAAATTTGGTTTCTGGGTTTGGACCAGCCCCACAATGATCCTCGAAACTTTTCATAACCCTAGGTCAAGGGGAAGGGGTTCAAAACGAAATTTAAAATTTCGACGATGTCATATCTCAAAATATTCAACTGAACCGTGTAATTTTTAGTTCACTTTTGAATGACCTGAAAAATTACGAATCTTTTAAGACCAATTGGATTTTTGTGCGACCAGCCGTTCGTTCACAGTCAGCGCGCAAAGGTCTAGGAAAAACACTAAACTTTCGCGTCGAAAACGGTCGTCATGTGGGTCAACCGCCAGACGCCCAGAATAAAACTACCTTTTTTCATCTTCCCGGTAAACTACAGTCTAGAAATTTTAACCGTGAGTCGGGGATAGACCACATTGCAATATTCACTCGGTTTCTCATCTGTAAAATTGTTTAAATAATACCTTTTTGTAATAATACAAATTAAATTTTGATGATGAGCTATTGACTTGAAATTTTAAAAATAGTTCAGAACTGGATCACAATGCAATATTCACTCGGTTTCTTGTCTGTAAAATTGTTTAAATAATACCTATTTGTTTAAACAAATTAAATTTTGATGATGAGCTAGATACTTGAAATTTTAAATATAGGTCAGAAATGGATGACATTTCAATATTCACTCGGTTTGTATGACATGGTATGAATATGGTATGGTATATTATTGTATGTATGATTTGGTATAGTACAATATGGTATGATAGGAAAGAAATTCGTATGATATGGTATGAGTACGGTGAGAATATGGTATGGTGCCTCTTTTGTGTAAGATTTGACTGTTCTAATAACAGTCTCCTCTACCTCAAAGGTTCCATTGGAAATGTCTGCAATGTTGGACGAATGGGAATAGATTCAGCTCACTCACCTTCATTACAGTCAGAAGTGCTACCTGTCAAATCTCGGACTCATCACCTTTCCTATGAATGATTGACGCAGCAGATTCACAGTCTAAAAGGGGAGATGAAAGCTGCTATCACTGACTCTTATTTTTCGTTTTACGATCGTGCTATTCATCGCAGAATTTTGGTTCTTGGCAATTTGAAATCAGGAAATTCTCAAAAATGGGGCTGGAACCAAGTTTTTTTTTTAAATTTAAAATTGTCCAAAATTCTTTTTCTAAAATTTGAATTTGAAATTTTTTTCAAATTTTTTTTTGATGCAGCATTTTGTTTAGGAAAACTATGAACATAACTTTTTTCAGATTGAAAATCGCTCAACCGGCTGTTGAAATATTTTGCATAAACTTTTGGTGTCTTCTCTCTCTCTCGCACACTTGTCGTCCACTTTCCCCTTAAGTACTTCAACAAGGATGTAGATATCTTTGAAACCACAGATAAAGCAATATCTAATCAAACAATTTTATTCGATACTACAATCTATATTTTGACAATGCCACTACATGTGTCAATTAACGTCAATTCCAGACATGTAAAAGCCATGTAAGACCCACTTGACCAAAATCGCTGTCTTCCTCTCCTAACCACTTTGTTTTTATAAGAAATTGTTATCCAAACAATAATAATTCATCCTGAGCTCATAGAAGTAGCTCATAGAAAATTGTGGAAGGAAAAGAACGAGAAGAAGTAATAAACTCCCCAAAGTTATTGTAAAACGACAATATTGTTTACTGACTAGCACGATCTCAACAATAAATACAATAAAAATCAATCAATATAATTATTTATGATGTACTTATTGACATCATTTAACTGTCGTATGGCCTCATTATTTCCTTCTGTCTCTTTTTTTTAAACCAGTTATATAGAAAGTTTCGATCCCTGATATTGTAACGAAAATATCGATCCTATTACTAATATTAGTTTTAAAAACTATCGAGTGACAAAATAACTTTATCAACATATTTATCTCTTATACGAGCGCCCAGATAAATTACCGTTAGATTACTTGAAGGATTCCACATCAATGTTTCCTTATACGTGATATTACCGAATTTACAAAAAATGGGAGCTATTGTTTAAAAATTTTTAAAACTCGAATTTCCGAAAACATTGCATACCAAAATCCGTTTCAGACCATCCTGAATCCACCGCCAAAAGACACCGAAAATCATAATGTATCCTACATAATATGTATACAATAACAATAATAATATATTATGTACAAAGTGTCTAGCATTTGTGCTGTAATCAAAATAGAAAAAAGGCAACCCCCCTTAATTTTCCCATAGATTCAATTTCTGTCATTAGTTATTTTTTAGACTTCATCTGACGTCAAATTTTTTAATGGGAACACCCACTTTTTAATTTTTTTTTTTTTTTTTCATGGAAAACGACATTAAGTTGATCAAAATCGGTCGGGACCTTTTAAAGAATTATTGAAAATTCAGCAGGTGGAAAAAGGAAAAGTCTGCCGTCCTCACTTTTCCTCTGAAACTAATGGGTAGATTTTTTTTTAAATTTGCCAACAAAGTCACAAGTCTCCCCGAGACAATCTTCCTACATCGACATCACCATCAGCGGCAGATTAGAAATTTTATATGCCCACGACTCCGCCATTTTTTAAGATACTTAGAAGAAAAATATAACTGACATCTTTTGGGATCCTATACCAACCCCTGAAGATAATAAAATAATAATAATTTGCAGCGTTTTTTGTTTGCACTAAGGAAGATCTTTTTTTTTTTTTTTTTCGTTGTAAAACCGGCACCAAATCCTGTAAAAAATGGCTGGAGACATACCTTTAATAATACTATTCCAACTTAAACTACGTTAAGTAATTCAAACAACGTCAATTCCACCTACTGAACTTTCAATAATTCATATCTTTAAAAGGTCCCGACCGATTTTGCTTAACATGGTAAAATGGCAAAAGTGGGTGTTCTCATTAAAAAAATTAAAGTTTACGTCAGATGACGTCACGGTGACGTCTAAAAAATAACTAATGACCGAATTTGAATCTATGGTAAAATTAAGGGGGTTGCCATTTTTATTTTTTTCTATTTTAATTACAGCAAAATACATATGGAGTGGGCATATAACGCTGCACACCCTGTATTGTCCATTCGGTGTTGCAGTGATACCTTTTCGTATCGTACATTTGAACGATTCTTTAATAATTCGGGGCAAGAAGGGTTAATCCAGTACTTCTATTTTCCCTACGTTGTTTTCGTCTAATCTGCGATTTCTGCATAAACACGATGAGTATCATCATTTCCACACATTCAGGGAGCGCTAATTATACTCATCACTATTTCGTTCTGAAAGGTTTGGATCGTTTCATTGTTTGGATATTTCATTTCTTGGCACAAACCCAGCTGTGTCCCCGTGGATCAAATAGAGCGCAGAATCTGCTTATATGTGAACAGTTTGGTCGTAATTTCGTAGAATACACTTCCATTGATGGGTTGCTAATAGCGGTAGTTATTTGAAGATTCATTCTGCATACCTAATTGTGATCAATCTTGCAAGATGAGTGGACCGTTTGGTAGCGATAGTATTCAGAAGAGTAGCTGAAGATGGGGCTTGTAATGACTCCAACGTTTGGTTAAATATCGTGTAACAGAGTTGTATCTAGATCAGGATTGGTCGTGTGTGGACTTCATTCTAACACTTTTACGTACGTATTTTCATTGGTCAGGTTTGTCTTAGATTTGTGTCCCCCGTCAAATTAGATTTACAGGTACGTTTCGGCTGTTCCTATCGACATTTATTGCGTGAACCTCTTCAAATGCGCTACCTTAGGCTATAACGTTCCATGTTAAGAAGCTTCAGTGTCCCCTCATGATTGGTATCCGTTTTTTCATCTGATCCATTAGTGGGAAGGCTGTGTGGTTTTGTTGAAATGCGTAGCATATCTGCTTCATTTCCTCTGATTATTGGAAGAAATCACGGAAGATAACCCCTAATTTTCCTTAGGATTCTACTCTACCATCCAGGTGTGTTGGTATCTTCGTTCGGTATGACAAGGTCTTCAGTGTGTTTGTTTTCATTTTTCAGAGGCATGTTGTCTTCTAAGCTCGCATCGCCCACATCGTTCATGTACGGAATATTTCAGTTTCTGTTATTCCTAGCAATTGAAAAGTGTAATTAGCATTCATGGCGCATCCCTACTGAACTCGAACTCAAGGACAATCGTCATTTAAGACCGGGTGTTGCAGCCCCCGTTTCCTTATAGCTCTGTTTACATATTTCCCGACAAGTCGTCACTTGTCTTGTCATTCTCGATTTAGAAGGAGAATCAATTTATGTGCTGGTGGAACCTTTGGCGGCCTTCTTAAGGGCTTAAGTTAGTTTTCTCATATTCTGCAATTTTTATTTTCCATTTGACCATTGGGTCGTCCAGGGAATGTTTCGTCCAAAGCACTTTGAAGTTGAAGAAAAGTGGTTGTTACTTGATATGATCGTCATGTTAAGTCTGCTCTAATCTGATAATGGAATGAGATATCGCAATTCTGACTTCGCCGTCGTGTTCAGCGTTGAAATGTCCAAAAGCTAAGGGGAGTTGGGGGCTGGGGTGGGGGGTTCAGACATTTTACATAAAACCAATTTTCGCTTCGAAAATTCGCTCTTATAGCCATGCTGCATAACTGTGGATTCTTTTGTTATTTTTTTATTATCTTCGATAATGAAACATGGGAATCGCCCAAGAAAAACATACCCCTCCTCAAAATGTGAGGGTTTGCGTTGCAAGATACGCACGAGGGACGTCCAGAAAGTAAGGTTATAAGATAGGTATGTTAAAAATTGGAAAAGAATGTTTTGTCACCCCTTAATTAAATTGGTACAAATCATTTGAAATTAATTGATCTCCTCAATAAATTTTTCATCTATTATTTAGCGATCTAGAGAGAAGGGTGATTTGCACAAAAACATTTAAAAATACCCTTGTGTCAAGAATTTGAAAAATTTTTGTGAATCGTAGAAAACTTATTTCAACCCATTTCCGTGGTGAAGAACCAGATTACGATGTTCATCAAGAATAAAACCGGGAAAAAAATCGCTTGAACGCATTTTTGTTACGACTAAGGAAAAAAAGTTGAGCCCCTCAAAATATGAGGATTTACGTTTCAAGATGTTTGTTTTGAATGAACGTCTTATCCGAGTTCGTCACTCCTAAAAGTGGGCGTTAAAGCGCGAATTCACTCGCCCGTGTACAGTTTCCAAAAGAAATGTTGAGATGAAATAACCAAATTTCAACGTCTCACCAATCTTTGTTAAATATTTATTTTATGTTCCTTAGTTGCCAAGGATTAGAAATGATCGGGCGGCTGATGTCAGCTATTGACAAGTATTTTGATAACCGTCTAATCTTGGTGTTTTACTTTGTGAACCTCTAGTGTCTTCGAGTGCTACCTTGACCACTTATTGTCAATATACTCGTATCTATTCTGAAGAGTCACTCTGTATGCATGGTGGAAACTGAACTGGGCCAACTGGGCTTGTGACATTGAATTCATCTTTAGATTGTTTGACAATTAAGGAATTTTTGGTTTTACTCCAAGGAAATAAATAGTTCCAAAAAATCCGTTCAAATTAACTGATTGTGAAAATATCAAAATTCCATCAATTAGGTTGAAAATGATTGCAAATTGAAATGACTAGAAACCGCAATGAACCGGGGAATGGGGAGTTTCTCAGCCGAATTAATCCCGGATTATCTCTATTCATCCGTTCCGGGATGAGTTCTCCAACTGCTTAATCTTTCTACTTTCCTACTTTCTACTAAAATCCTAACCCCTTTTCGGGTGAATCCAACTCACATGGTGTTTACAGTATATTTGGCCATCCCTTTCAAAGTAATCCGTGGATCACTAAACCATTATGTTCAAACAGTACATTCAGGTTTGGATCTGCTACAAGAGAAAGTAAGTTGGCCGAAGTTCTTGGAAATAATATTGTGTAGAGGACTTCTCTCGGTTTCAACGCACGAAAGATAATTAAACAAAACATTATTAATGACTCCATTGTTCGGCCGTTAGCCGAAATAATTTGGCTCTCAATTAGATCGACGAAGGGGCCGCTCTTGAACGCTTCTTTAATCTGATGACGACATCATGCTGAAATTATGAGAAAACCCCTCAGTGACGTTGATTCTTTGTGTTGCTCGTAGTTAAATATTCTAAGATACAGTGTTAAATTGAATACATACAGCATATCACAGGAATTGATTTGTCCGTATTTGCCCGCCTTATGGACTCTATAGATTCAGACAGACAGACAGATTCATCTTACGTTAGATTGGTACAGCGTGAATTCTGTGAAAACTTTGAAAGTAGGTAAATGCCTTTATTTGGTGCATATCCTTTGGACTAACGATGTCCTCGAAAAGCTAGTAGCTGGATGCCTCTTCATTTTTAGCGAGTTTACGAAGAAAAGGAAGCTATTGTTCTCGGTTCAAAATTTACCGCATTCAAAGAGATATCGCTTGGAATGAAATATGCATAAACATATAAATAAATATAAGTAGGTATATATTTTTATGTCATTCCAAGCGATATCTCTCGATAGAATTGAGATGAAAAATTCAAATTTGTACAAATAATCTGTCCTGGCAATCGAAAGGCTAAGTTCGTAGATGGGTAGAATCGGGGTTTCGGAGAGTTTTAGGGGTAAAAAATTACCCTTGAATTCCCAAAATGAAACAATCTCATTTCTGACAAGGGACACACATTCTAAAACTACAGCACTTTGAAGGTCTAATAATGGAATGAGATATCGCAATTCTGACTTGTCTTCAGCGTTGAAAACTCTATAAACTGAAGTGTTACTTCGCAAAAAATTGGTTTTTATAATGTATATTGGGCTTGTTCCGTTGAATAAAGAAATAAGAAATTTTACATAAAACCAGTTATTTTTTCGATAATTCTCTTATAGCCATACTGCAGGACTGTGGATTTTTGGAATCTATTGGTAATTTCTATTATGGTCGCCCTCACAGAAGCAGCCAAAACTTTGCGGTGTGTGCGATTCCGCGTCTTTCAAGATATCTCAAGGTACTCCAAGAGGTTCATCAAGGAAGTTTTCCTAATTTTTTACCATTCTGAACTCGGAAATAACGCTAAAATGCTATGATTCCAGGTCCTACATCTTTTAGTATCTATGTGTGACAAACTCGTAAACCTCCCATAACTTGGTAGTTACACGAAGAATGGTCAAAATGGACTTAGTTATAAGGGTCGACACAGTGATGGCCCATATCCGGAAATGCATAGTTTTAGGACAACTCTAACCGGGCAAAATGGCGTGAACGGATTTCTTTTTAAAATTTCGATTTCTGATTCTACGTATTTTGAAACAACGTAAGCCCTCAAATTTTGGGAGGGGTAAAAATGTTCATTTTGGTCAATTTTAATGGTTATACAACTGTATAGCCTGTACTCTCCCTTGTAAATGACTAAATAAATAGTCGAAACGTTGGGAAACACGTCTTTAATTCTGACCGAACCTCAAGATCCTCCACATCCCACATATATAAATTCACATATAAATATATATCCCTATACATCTAATTTTTGCTGTCTTTTGGCAGTGGATTCAGGATGGTCTGAAACGGATTTTGGTATGAACATCTTTCGGAAATTCGAGTTTTAAACATTTTGGACCGAGAAAATTTCGCTAAAATCGAAGATACTTCCATAGTTATTAGATATGGCATTTAGCCCAAACCTCCGTCGAAATAGCAAATCCTAAACAATGTTGGTACCTACTCGAAGAATTTTAATTTATACTTCATAATTTTACATAATGCTAATTGAAAATCGTGATTCCAGTATGTTCGATACGAGCGTAGAAGTAGGATGAGTACCAGGAGTCACTGACGTTCGTCAAATAATATGATCAATTGTGGTAACGACGAAAAAGCGTATCGAGTCAAAAGACAGACAGCAAAAGCTTGGCGAGATCGTGAAATCGTTTTTCAGAACTTTCTCCGCTCAGGACGATCCTCCACTCCAATCTGCCAGCCCTGACAGCGCCATGACCCCTCTTCCTGGGTCATCGCACAGTATAGAATATTCTTTTCATAGCGGTTCTGTTTCACAGAGTATTTCAGTCCCGGACCTATTCAATATATACAATGGATGGTAAGGTGAATTGTGGTGGTGAGCACACTCAGAAGAGAAGTAATAAGCTCGAGTATAGCGTTGGAATGATGGTCGGATGAATAATCATAATGAACCGTTCGCATTGGTTGTTCGTTCAATTAATTGTTATCGAAAAAAGGTGCCTATCATTGGAAAACGAACGCAAGTTTATCAAGGAAATATGGTCGCTTCTAATGACAGAAAAGATAACTCAATCAACCAAAAAATTAAACAATACAACTCAAGTTCGAGTCTTCAATACAAGTCTTCGAGTTGTATTCTGGAATCCAGTGTCACATGTGCTCTACCCGTCTACTAGTAATTCTCTTAAACCTAAGTGAACTATGTAAATGATGCATTTTGCCGAGTTGGAAGAAGACTCTTGAAAATGACTAAATAAATAATCGAAACGTAGGGCACCACGTCTTTAATTCTGACCGAACCTCAAGATCCTCCACATCCCACATATATATATCGGAATACGGTCGATAACCTTCTCTACATTATATTTATATATGTGTCATTCCCGACGATAACTCACGATAGAATTGAGATAAAAAGTTCAAATTTGCAAAAAACATCGAAAGGCTAAGTTCGGAGATGGGCAGAATCGGGCCTCTCTAAGGGGGAGGGGGTTTTGGGGAGTTTTAAGGGGGGAAATTCCCAAAATGAAACAATCTGACTAGTGACACCTAATTTTAAAGGTTTTTACACGCTGAATACGATGGTGAAGTCGGAATTGCTGTATCTTATTCCGTTCTCAAACCGGAGCACTTGGAACATGAAGAAACGTGATTGATACTTGAGATGTTCTTCATGGACATCAAGTTCTTTACCTAATAAAGACATTTTACATAAAACCAAATTTGTCGTCGAAAATTCGCTCTTACAGTCATGCTTCATGACTGTGGATTTTTTAGTTGTTTAGCCGCATTGTGACTGAGGTTGATGTGACACGAATTGAGGTTGGAAATAGTTCAATTTTAGTTGTATAGTCAATTAAGATTAAACAAGACACATGTTTTAATGTTGTTTTGTTTTGCAGGCTATCTGGGACGAGTGGGTTCATTCACGATGGAGTAGGCAATTACTCCATCGACGTGAAATGCTCGTGGCTGATAGACGGGAGCGCCCTCCCGAACGCTACAATTCGTCTCCACATTGAAGAGTTTGCCACAGAATGCGGGTGGGATCACCTATATATCTACGATGGTGACTCAGTACACTCACCACTCCTCGCAGTTTACAGGTAAACAATTCAGTGATAGCAGGGGCTTCACTTGTTGAAAATACGTTAGGTGGGGGATAATGTCATGTTCTACCAGTCTTAGCTTCAAAGGGGATAAATTATAATTTATAAATTATATTAATAAATCGTATGGTTAGAATGTGTAGGGTAGAAGGGAAGAAAACTGCAATTTTGCTTGGATTGTGCCTCTTTTGCACATGTCTACCGCCAAACCTGTGGATTAATTGACTGGCTTACAGCTGGGAAGTCATGTCCGGTGATCCGTGTGGCTACATACACGCCCTGGTTTCAATATAATCATGGGACTACTTTCTACAATACAACTAGCTAGCCGAGTTGCTTGACTTGAATTAGCCGAGCAGCAGCGAGAAAAATGAGATCGAGCAGCTTTATTGACTCAGCCCTTATTCGTCCAATGAATTGATTGGGCATCGAAGAGCGTAAAGGGCCGTGACACCGTCTCTTTTGGGATTCCTTTGCCATTGCCAATTGATCCAGAAGAAATTGCTGGACTAAAGACCCCGTTGGGTTGGGATATTGGGATCCCAAGATATCCCCCAGGGGAGATCACCCCCAATGTGGCGACCCTGATCTGGGAATGGTGCTTTTATGCTTATCAATTGATTTACTCTTAATTTAGTTAGAGGGTTATTGTGGTAAGTAATCATTTTCTATCAGTTGTTTTCCTCTTGTCGGACCTCACATAACTTACTGTATTCTATGGAGTTGCTTTGTGTGGCAGCTCATTACATCTTCCCCTAAATGACCCATCTCATCGGAAAATCATCAAATGAAGAGCACAGGGAGTTGATCAATACTAATAATTCTTATACTTTTCTCAAGGACATTGTTTACAAAAGTGAGAGTAGAAATGAGTGGTGTTTCAAAAGCCATTCTTCAACCCCATTATCAATGTTGCCCTGGGAGGATCGGGCATTCCTTGACAGTTTGTCTAATTTTTAGAACTTTTCTCGCTTAGATAAGGCAAAGGCCCCTTATTCGGAAGAAGGGCATTCCATTGATACCATAACCTCAAAATCGATTTTTTGGACACATTCCTTTTGTAAATTAAGCTATCAATTTATTCACGTCTTGAAACCAAACTCCTCCTCTAAATACTTGACAAATTGGTGCTGAATACTGCTCAAAATTTCTAACCCAGAAAGAGCGATACTATTCACGTATTTTTTCGTACCATCGTTGGTAAGGAATCCTCTGCTCTCTGTCGCTTTCGTGACGATGATGATACTGATTTTGTAAAAGATGTGATCATGTGGCTGTGACGAATTTATCAACGATCAGTTAATAATCTTCCACCCTATCGTCATTCAAAAGGTATTGATCTGTTTTGCAGCGGCTTGATGTATAAAAAAGACGAATACAGAATTCGACGTGTTCCTGAAGTAGTCGCCAGCTCAGGGTATGCACTTATTCACTTCTACAGTGATGTCGCCTACAACATGTCCGGCTTCAACATTACATACAAGTGAGTTATACTTAGATCATGCTAATTGTCATTAGGTTATATATTTTTTCCAAAATATCCTACCATTAGTGAGCTAGCGTTAAAAGTATCTACCAGTAGTACTAGGAAGAAGCACCGGTGCATTTCTCTTTTCTCAACTGTCTTATCTTCAACTCCTCGTGCGGTGGCGTGTAGGTAAAATCCTACTATCTAAAAGTAAACTTTTTATACCAACCCAAATCCTCGTTATAAAATGATTATCGGGTCGAAGGTGAATTTATAATGTCAGGTTATCTTCAGTTGTTATAATTTGCCAGTCATATATCATGTCATACTTCCAAAATAACTCGGAATGAAACCTCAGATATCACTGGAATTGTATAGCTATTATCGTCAGCACCATTAGTATTGATGCCGTATTTATAATAATTTGATGTTTTCCTTTTCTGGTGTTGGACTTTTTTTTGGGTAATTCGAATAGGTCAAAGCTAATCAAACCTCGTCATCAAAACCATTGAATTATATAATATATTATGCCGTAGCACTATTTAGTAATTATTGAGTGAGATTCAAACTGACGGATTGAAATTGCACAAGTATTAGAATTGATCAGATAAACGATAAAACTATGTGTGAAAAGAACATCAGAAAAGGAAACGGTGCGTATATTATTTTTTCAGTTTGTGGCTTACGTTATGGAAGGGATGTTCGGCTTGCATGACACTTAAGTAAATGGAAGTTGTAATGGTTTGCTGAGTGTCCCTGGTTCCCGAAGTTTTGGTTCGACTGGGGATAGCCAGGTCTGTGAATGCAGACTGGACATCCCACAAGGTGGGCATATTGCCCAACCTCCCCCGAGAACAGGGGAAACTCAGCAAACCATACATTACATGGTAGCAGAACGTGGTTGGTGCTGGCTTTGCCTCGGTACCTCCTCCACCATTTTTTTTTCTAAAGAAATTTCAAGGAGCTTTCCCAGAAGGGACTCCTATATAGGGATCAAACCCATTTTGCGTATAAGCATTAATATTGGCATTGTTCAATTTCTTGCTCTCTTCCAATCCTCTACATTCGAATTTTCTATGTTTCTACAATTCATTGGGTTCTTCTATTTTCAATTTCTATTTTCAAATTTCTATAACATCTCTGCCAATATTCATGCTTGTAGGAGCATAGTTCTCCACAAGTAGTAAATTTGCAGTAGTACCATTACGATGGAGGTTAACCATACCTAGGAGTTTTCCAGTTGTTCTTCCTGGATCGGAACTCCATACTACTTTCAGCCCCTTTTTTTCTATCAACAACAGGCTGGCATACCAGGTGATGTTTGAAGGTGGGAGGGTAATGGTTTGCTGAGTGTCCCTGGTTCCCGAAGTTTTGGTTCGACCACTCTGGGGGTTGGCCAGGTCTGTGAATGCAGACCGGACATACCACTGGGTGGGCATATTGCCTAACCCCCCGGTGACGGGGACAACTCAGCAAACCATACATACAAAGTTTTCCTGTTTTGAGATGTTTGTTCAATTTTGGTCTGGTGGGTTCAAAATCACTTGTCAGCTCATGTGTGTTTCGAGTGGAGAGTAGAAGGAAGGAGGCTTTAGTTTTCTCGGAGTAAGTATCAAGAATAGTAACTGTTACATTATAATCTATTCACTATAGATAATTAGCAGAATAAAATGACTCCTATTATTTGAACGTAATGGAATCCTTTCTCACGGAAAGTCCCTGCCCATGTTGGGACCAACAATTTGTGGAGTTGAAACCGAAATATTGGGGTGACTAATATTGGTATTTAGTTATTATATTAGTGCCTATAGACGATAGACTCAAACTTAACAACCTGAAGCCGTCTCGTATATCTCAGTCATTAGAGTTCGAGAAATGCAATGTCTAGCAAGTGCCTTACATCTAACCAAGCCGTATCTGTACAAATTATCCTCAGACTCAACTCGTGTCCAAGCAATGATTCTGCCGTCAACTGTTCGGGCCATGGGATCTGCATCGACGGGGTCTGCACGTGCGACGCGTTCTGGACAGGCGAAGCCTGCGACACGCACATCTGCCCCAACAATTGCTCCTGGTCCAACGGCGCCTGCCGCCCTAACCAGCACAAATGCGAATGCTTCGCCAAATATGTCGGTAAGTTCATTTCTTTTCCGTCTTCGACTTGTAATTTTTTTTTTTTTTTTCGTGATTTATTTATTGCAACTGAAACATAGTACAATTCATCTAGCAATATTTCATTTCATGATAAGCTCACTAGGGGGGGTGGAGGTTTACAGCAAAACCTGGCCCATACTTGTATCAAGAACAGTTAAAAACACTGGATTACACTTGCACTATTTGCACAGCACAATTAGGTCCAGAGGTTTATTTCTCTTGAGTCGCCGAAGCTCTCCTTCGTTGTTTAAAACGTTGAGCATCTCCAGGTTCTCGTGTTTGTGGAGGCGATGTTCGTGCTTCCTTGCATATTTGGCGATAATTTCGGTGACCGTTTCTACCCTCAAGTCTCGATGAATATCATCATTCCGCATGAACCAGGGGGCCCGTACTATACTTCTCAATATTATATTTTGTCGGGTTTGGATTGTTTTAATATTTGATTTTTTCGCACAACCCCAGAGCTGTATCCCATAGGTCCAGATGGGGCGCAGTATCTGTTTATATATGAGTAATTTATTGTGTAGTGAGAGATGGGAGTTCCTTCCCATCATCCAGTACATCTTTCTGAACTTGATTTTTAGTTCCTGATTCTTTTTTTCAATGTGGTATTTCCAGTTAAGTTTGGAATCAAGGTGCATCCCTAAGTATTTTACAGTGTCAGAGTATGGAATTTTATTTGAATTGATCTCAACTTCTGGGGCTGAGATTTTTCTATTAGTAAAGTTGATGTGCACTGACTTTGTTTCATTCAGTTTCATTCTCCACATCTTGGTCCAATTGACAACCTTGTTAGTGGACGTCTGTAGATTGCGAGTTGCAGTTTCTGCGTCACCTCCAACAGAGAGGATGGCAGTATCATCAGCAAAAGTAGCTACAGTTGTATTTTCCTGTTGCGGAAGATCTCGTGTGTACAGTAGGTAGAGTACTGGGCCTAGGACACTGCCTTGTGGTACCCCTGCTTTTATAGGCTTCAAGACAGAGTATTGGTCACCCTGCTTTACCCTGAAATGTCTGTTCGCTAGGTAGGATTTTAGGAGTAAGTAAAACTGTTTTGGGAGATCCCTGTGCAGTTTATACTCAAGTCCCTTGTGCCAGACCTTGTCAAATGCCTGGGCCACGTCCAGAAAGATACTGGCACATATTTTTTTACCTTCTAAAGCCTTTTCTATTATGTTAGTGATTCTATGAACTTGATCTAGCGTAGAGTGGCGTTGCCTGAAACCGAATTGGTGGTCTGGTATCAATTTTCTGACTTCAATAATTGGTTTAAGCCGTTTGAGCAACAATTTTTCGAACAGTTTTGATAAGACAGGGAGGAGGGATATGGGTCGGTACCCCGCCTTTTCATTTGGTGATTTTCCTGGTTTGGAGATCATTATGACTTCCGCTACTTTCCACTGGGAAGGTACATAACGTAACCTGAACGTGGCGTTGATGATATGAAGTAGTTTAGTTATAGCCTTTTCAGGGAGCTCTTTCACAATTCGACCGGTTATCAAGTCATAGCCAGGGGTCTTTTTAGGATTAATGTTGCCTTTAATTTCATCTTTGAGTTCTTTTAACGTAACGGGCTGAATATCGAGCTCATCCGTTTTTTCTATCAGTGTTGCATTTTCTTCAGGTGTCTGTACTGGTAGAGGTTGAAAGGTTTCATAGAGATGATCTGCAAAAAGTTGAGCTTTCTCTAGGTTACTTCTGGCCCATGTCCCGTCATCCTTTTTGATTGGAGGAGAATGAACTTTAGGTCTATTTATACTTTTGGTTACCTTGTAGAGGGAGTATTCGGTGTCTTTCTCTGCAGTTAGGTTACTCAAAAAATGTTCAACTGATTGGTTATCCATTGATCTAATAAGATATTTAAGTTTGTTACCGAGTCTATTGAGAATAGTTTTGTTTTCAGGGGTTCTGTTATTCTTCCATTTCCTTCTAGCTTTACGTTTGGCGCACAGGAGATCCCTTACTTCTAGCGGATATGATTTCGAATTAGTGTCATAGTTGCTGTTTTGGTTTATTGGGGTACATAACCAGGCTGCTCGTTGTATGTTATTGATAAATAAGTCAAGTTCGTCTTCCAGTTGTTTAGGGGTTTTCAGAGGAACTTTAAGGTCGATCGATGTTTCCAATTGCTGCCGAAAACAGGACCAGCAAGTATTTCTATTGAATAAACTCGGAGAATTTACACTAATGATTACTTTTTCGCTGATTGTTATTATAACAGGCGAGTGGTCAGAGGGTAGGTCGTCGCTGTCCTCTAGATTTATGTAACCACTTGAGATACCTCTGCTTATAAAGAAGTCTATTAGGTCTGGGGTTTTGTTAGCATCCGTGGGCCAGTATGTAGGCCTTCCAGTTGAGAGAAAGTCGCACTTAAAAGAAGCTGCTGCTTCATACAACTCTTTACCTTTAGCCGTGGTTAATCGCGAACCCCAGAAGGTATTTTTGGCATTGTAGTCACCTCCAATTATAAAGTTGTTACCAAGCGATTTAAGAAGGACCGTATAATCATCTTTTTTTAGGTTAAACCTGGGGGGGCAGTATATTGCGGCTATACTAAAGCTTTTATTATTGAGTTGTACCTTGACCGAAGTTACCTGCATTTTTTCCTCTTCGATTTTTGGTTCTTCATGGTGAGCGATGTTAGCTTTAATGAGAATTGCCGAACCTCCTCTAGCTTTATTGCTTGGGTGTAGCGTATGATAACACGTGAATCCTCTTATTTTGATGTATGACGTCCGAGTGAAATGGGTCTCAGAAATAAGTAAGATGTCTATCTTGTTGGAGTGGAGAAATAATTCGACTTCCTTGATGTGATTTAGCAATCCGTTTGCATTCCATGTTGCTATTCTTAAAGTCGGTCCCATTAAATTAGTCCATAGCTTGTAAGTCCCTTCTCTAGCTTAGTTATTCTTTCAAAAAACTGTTTATTGGTATGTTTTTGTTCATCCAGTCTTTCCAGTATCTGTGCCAGCATTTTTTCTGTGTTCGACACATTAACCTCTTTTTTAGCAGCGGTAGCATATGAAACCTTTGGAGTAGTTGCTCCTGTCATGGTTGTAGTAAGCGATTTCCGCCTATTAAAATTACTCTCAACTGAGGCATCGCGCTTGGTCTGTTCTTTCAGTTGGGGTTTAGTAATTTTGTTTCTCATTCTTTGTAGCTCCTTAGCTACCTCGCATCCTCGATAATTCGCTGGATGATTCCCTTTGCAGTTGACACATTTGGGGGCATCTGCTTTGTTCAGGGCACATTCAGAAGTTTTATGCTGTCCAGCACATTTCACACATGCAGACTCCTTCCCGCAGTAGGATTGGGTATGCAGGTATGACTGGCAATTCTTACATTGGGGAATGAGTCTGGAAGTTTTTTTCACCGGCTCAATCCTCACAATTATGTTGAGAATGGCCTTAATACTATGGATTTTGTTTACATCCTCATTTTTGTCAAAGGTTAACATAAAGAGAGGAAGGGGTTTATGGATGGTTACAATTTCACCACTATCATTTTTCCTTTTCTCTTTCCTGAGAATGTTGGTAACATCCAAGATGGCAAGACCTTGCTCTTTAAGGTCACCAATAATATCAGTTTTCTCACATGTTTCATGTAAGCCTCTAGCCATGACCTTAATAGGTCTGTCTGCTTTATCTTGGTACGTGTACCACTGTTTTTTCTCTGTACGCAGTTTATCTGTGATCAGTTTCCAATTAGTTCTTGAATCTACGTTTATTTTCCAAACGTTATTATTGAGAGCAGTAACCTTGAATTGCTCTCTAGGGATATTCTGTAATATATCTTTGAGGGCCGCATAGCTCTTTAGCCCTACAACATTTATGGGTGGTGGAGGAGGGTCCTTTTTAGGCTTAATAATTTCTACCTTGGTTACATCTTTGTCAATCTTAGGCTTGTTGGTAGGCCATTCAACCTCCGGAGAAGACCCAGCCTTACGCTTCTTGCGGGCCCTTTTTAGGATCCAGTCAGTTTCTCTCGACAATTCATCTTCGTCCGTACTGTAGGATGTAGGGACGTTGGGTTGAGTCAATTTCGATGCCCTTTGTTCGTCCTTTTGATTTGCATTTAATTTAACAATATGATCGTTGGCTTGACTGAGGGAATCACATAAGGAAGCTATAATAGAATATAAATGATTGAAAGCATCACTTACGTGGGGGTCTGCAATCGGTAGGGCACTTGTTATTATGCGGTGTTGCAATAACTCTCGCTTTGTTTGTTCAACAATTTCCTTGATCGTCTGCCCGCCAACGGCGCCATCGGGGTCGCCTTTGTCGGTCATGCCACTATGTAAACATTCCCAAATGCGATTTAGCGAAACACCAGAATAAACCTTTATCGCGGGAGGTCGCTCCGATGTTGACTCGACGAGCTCTCGCACAAGACTGACTTGTAATGAGTTGGAAAATCCCCACTGTCTAAAGCTGTGTTCTGTCCGCTGATTGGCTGGCGGTAGGGGTGGGGATTGGTGAGAGGCACTTTTAAGACCGGCAGTACAGATAAGAAAAATCGGATGTATTTTTCCGATTTTAGACTTTTTCTAACACCCAATTCACGTATGCGTGTCTATACAAGTCTAAAAACGGGTTATCGTTTTTCCGTGGGGGAAAAAAACAGTAGGTATTAACCCATCACTTGATAGTGCCTGAGGCTAATATGAAAGATATCCAGCCCAAACAAGCCTCTCGTGTTCAACTGCAAAGCAAAGAACGGAGCTATTGTAAACAAAACGTTCCAGACTCAACGCCAGTGATGAATTACCTATTTAGTTTGAGAGTCGATACCTCCCGTTAAACATTCGTGCGATTCCTTTCACGATGCCTCCAGGCAACATGGGTAAGTGAGTTATTTCGATTATTTACGCTCCCCAGCAGGTCACTTGGTTTGCAGCACAGTAACCAACAAAACCTTTGAACTTGAAGACTTGAAAGACCCACCAAGCTCTTCTCTAAGTGCGGCTTAAGACCAAGAAGAACAGAGTTGAAGATACTTGCATTCGCAGCACAAAGAGCAAGTTCCTCCCAGCTGCAGCCTCTTGCCTACCAGGCTCGACTAATCGATGTATTAGCTTTGTATTTAGATTTAGATCTGAACGGCAACGACGAGTTCCTGTTTGTGTGCTCTATGGTTTCCATTTCACTAGCTGACATTGATAGTGGTGCCACACTTTGGATAATTTATATAATAATTATATAATAATATAAGAATTGAATTTTATTTGAGCGGTAACTGTATTCTAGTCTTTTGATATCTTTCTCATTTGTTTACAGAAAATAATAAAGCAATATTGTTACACAACTGAATGGCATTTTAGACGAATGCCAAAGCCCTAATTTGATTTGCTGTTGATGCTAAAACACAGTAAACGGTAGGCGTATCTTTCTGAATCGATATCGTGTAGTTTTCCGAAGTTGAACGCTGTTTTTTCAAAAAACTCTGCCTCCAAAAACTGATTTTGACCCCGAATTCGGATTCTGCGTGGTAAACGATGAAAGTACCTAGTGTGCGTCTGTAAGACGCCTATAAACCCAGCTTGATACATCGATCATGGCGTTGGACTTGGTTGCTACTGCATCCATAAACTGGCCAGAATAATGGCATCTTGTCACCAAGTTGAGTTCGTTAACTACCTAGCTATACAAGGTAGTTAAGCTGCGCTAGTAATATTTATACGAAAATCTTCAATATTTCAGGCTTTGATTTTGATGCAAACTAAAAGTCCATGCCTACATTTTTTTCTAGAAAATTATATAGACTTCTCATGTTATATTCTGACGTTTCAGGTGACGACTGCTCTCAAGTTTCGGATTTTGGTTACTGGGAAACAGTCAGACCTAGGGGTAGTCTTCCAAAAGGCTCCGCATCACACACTGCAGTAGTGTGGAGAGATTCCCTGCATATAATAGGAGGGGAATCTTACAACTCTGCCGACATGATATACACATACGACTTCACTGGTAAGTTTCTCACTGCACCTAACATAATAATATTATATTATATATAATATATAATATATAATATATTATGTAATACATATTATGTATTACATAATATATTATATGCTTCTCTGCAAATATTAATTTTAATATATATTGGACGACACCAATTCAGAACATAATATGTTATATGTTATAGAAGATATTATCTTCTATAATCCAGTTTTCTAAAGAACCCTATTTTCACATTCGTTACTTTCATCAATGAGACCCTCTTCGAGTTACCTTGTTACTTATGTTAATCATTCGATTTCTAGGTAATGTGTGGGAAACTTACCATATGGACAGCAGAACTGCCCCCACTCCTCGTTATGGACATTCGGCTGTTATATTCGGGGTCAGTTCACGTAATCGCCTTCCTTGTGTTCTTATTGTTATTCGTCGCCATTTATTCATTTTGTGGGTGATATCTAGAATGGGGGATGATACTATGTAGTAATACTTGCTGTAATATGAGCCTACTACTTTGGATAGATTGTCACTGGGTACAATAAATTATTTATCGCATCATGGGAACATTTCTCGTATGACAACTGTGTTACTTCAGCCCCACTCCCTTAAAACCATTATAATTACTTTATATTCACTAAAGAGTAATGAGTATACCAGTACATCATGTTTTGATTGGACTTGGGTTCAATTTTTCAGGACAAAATATACATTTATGGTGGAGTGAAGACTGGTGGCTCCGTCTGCAATGAGCTTTGGGCGTTTGACGTCAGTGCAAAATCTTGGGAGAACATCACAGTACGCGCTGAACCTTGTAACATGACTGCTCTCTGTGGTTAGTTATTTTCATTTGCTCACTCACTCAACTCATTACTACGCACCGTATTCTACAGGTGTTGATAGTTGTGCTGTTCAAAGAAAGCCAAGTATTATTGAAACTTGAAAGGAGTTGCTTTCACGAATTTTCATGTCTTACATTTTGTTTCAAGTCGTATCTCTACTAGAAATATGATGTGATTTTGAACAAAAAGAATCAATATTCACAGTTTTGTGGTTCCATTGTGATCAGTTTGCACTGAAACCATCTTAATGAATCATTTTAACAAGTGTAAATATTGACTTGTCATTGTTTTAGGGCCTCTGAAGTCTGCAGGTCATACTGCTACTCTGGTACCAAGTAAACGAAGTGTCGAGAGGATGGTTGTAATTTTCGGTCATTCCCCTACTTTTGGTTACCTCAACACTGTCCAAGAATATCATTTTGGTAAGTTGAATCAGTACTCCTACCGTTCTTGTGGCCACTCAATAACATTTTTCTTCCTCTTTCCTGGAGTCGAATTTCGTACCTAATATAATGACTGATTCCAGGTACAAGAGAATGGAGTATAGTTAAAACGAGGGGTTTCCCGGTGAAGGCTGGTTATGGACATTCCAGCGCCTGGGACCCACTCACTGAGAGGATCTACGTTTATGGTGGCTACATATCCGAAACCCCTGCCACCCCTTTACTGTCAAATAGACTTTACGCTTATGAGCCTGACACTTACACCTGGTATGTTATTACTAATCATGTTGTTGGAAGCCATTTCAAGTTCCATATAACCCATAGAGATGAGAAGATTTGGAAATATGACCCCTCTAAAAGGTGTCATGACATTTGTTAAATTACAAAGTCCACATCTGCGTTTTTTATACTCTCCTTCAGCTATTTGATCCTGTTTCCATTGAGATCTGCCATTTTGCAACATGGAAAATAACTATTGGTATTACACCCTCACTACTGAGCCCTAATCTATCCTTATCTGCATTTTGTGATAATTTTTTTGCAGGTCGCTCCTGACTTCAGGTCCATCAGCCAGATTCCTTCACACGGGAACTTTTCTGAATGGGCTGATGCTCGTTTTCGGGGGCAACACCCATAACGACACATCACAATCCCAAGGGGCTAAGTGTTACTCGTCTGAAGTCCTAGCCTATGACGTTATCTGTGATTCGTGGCACTCTGTGTCTGTATGTACATAATTTATTCTTTTGGTTTATCATTATTGAATGACCGTGCCATGTTCATGTTCGACCTTTCAATGTAGCATGATGTTTGGGTCGACAGTGATCTGAGAAACGTTTCATTACTCAGTCATCTTTGAAAATTCACAGCCCCAAAACTAAGAGTTGTAAAAAAGTATTAAAATAGCTCTCTTTGCAATTAAATGAATTTTATCGATCTGCTTTACTCTTGAATTACAGGTACCTAGTACGTTGAGAGCTGATCTTCCCAGGTTTGGGCACTCAGCTGTCACTTTTTCCAATTCACTTTACATATACGGCGGTTTTGACGGCCAGATGTTGAACGACCTGCTGAAGTGAGTCATCCCAAATTACTCAAACCTACTAAAATCTCACACTTCCACCTCCTTGGATTCAGTTAAAGTTTCAAGTACTGTATTACATTTTTGAATCATGACAGTATCATCCACTAACAGGTACACAGCTGGAATTTGCAACGCTTCTTCTCAGACCAAATGTCTCCACGACAGGCCTGGCATGAAATGCGTGTGGGAGAGAAAAGCGAGCAAATGTGTTTCGATTTTGGAAGTTCCTTTAGAAATCATTAGGAACCCTGAGCTTGATGGCGATCAGGATTATTATGTGTAAGTACACAATATTCCAGCTTAGTAATAAGCCTCTAATTTGTCATCAGACTTACGTCGGAAAAATGTTTGTACATTACATTAATATCAACATTTGACGATTTTCCGTTTCTTTTTGTAGGAAATGCCCTGAAGGCGGCAGGTCCTCAGTGACGGCCAATATCGTAGCTTGTAGCCAGCTTAGTGACTGTATTTCCTGCGTTCACACGTCTCTTGGTTGCGGTTGGTGCCCACAAACTAACAAGTGCATGCACGAAAATGTTTGCAAAGCACAAATTCCAGACACCAATGCATTTACGTCTGTCAGGGTGAGTTACAGTTAATATTATTGTTGCAAAACATGGGTTTTCTCAACTGCATTGTGGTTGATTTATTGCTCATATTATGAAGGATTGCAAATTTGTATCCAACAACATTCCAGGCTGTCACCGTGGCGGCAGATTGCCAGATCGAAGAAGGTTCGAGCTGCCCTACCCACCACAGTTGTCAAACATGCACTGGTCACCCAGACTGCCATTGGACTAACCCCGACCACTGCACTGCCAATACCACTCTGGAATCTCCAGAAGTAAGCATTTAAAAACTATCACCGTGGTCCCAGATTTCATTTCAGCGTATTTACATGTTATGTTGATGAAGAAAATTACCTACTAGTGATGGTAAAAACCAGGAATTTCGAATCTTAAAACCGAAACCGAAACTTGAAAAATCGAATCCCAAAACTTAACTCGCAAAACTTATAAACACGCTGCTCACCTCCGGTGGTCCTGTAGTAATTCCGGAGGCTACAACATATATAAAACCTATTGTGTACAACATATATTGTGTACTTGCCTGGTTATGGTAATGAAAAGTAAATCCAATTACTCCAAATAAACCATTTGTCAGTTGTAATGGTTTGCTGAGCCTCTTTGTTCTTATGTCTTTTGTTCAACCACTCTGGAGATAGCAAGGTCTGTGAAAGCAGACCAGATCAACCCTCTGGGTGGGCATAATTGCGTAACCTCCCCGAGAACAGAGTGACTCAGCAAACCATTCATTACACAGTGTAGGCTTGTGTCCTTTGTATTATTGATCGACATGTTATTCTCGTTAACACAACAATAATGACATGAAAAATCCCGGCAGTTTTGATTCCCGAAACTCGCTTCCTATGGTTTCGAGTTTTGGTATCGGCCCATCACTAGTACCTACTCATCGTAATGCACCCATAGGTAATATTCTTCAAAAACCCCTCATGATACGCAGGAGCAATTTGGATTTAATATGAAAATTTACAAGTGTTATCCACTTCAGGTGTCCGTGGTTCCAACCTGTGGCCCCAGCTGCAGCGAGCTGTCCAGCTGTTTGAACTGCACCCAGCAAGAGTGCATTTGGTGTCACAATGAGCAGAGATGTGTTGACAAAACTGCGTACACCGCCTCTTTCCCATACGGTCAATGCAGAGAGTGGTCTACACAGCGACAGCGTTGCCCCTTAACTCCTGGTTAGTTTTGGAAGGTTGATCGTTGTTTCAACTATGCCCCTAACGCCAATGTTACCCTAATGTGGTTTACCATTATTTAATTTAGGCGAATCAGCTTGTCAGTCACACAAATGGTGTAGCGATTGCAGAGATGCTCCTGAATGCGGTTGGTGTGACGATGGGACTGGAACAGGTATAAACATCTTTTATTGAAAAGAAAAATACTGTTTGGCGGACCTCCACTTGAATATAAATTTCATTGGAAATGTATTCAAGAATTTCTGCTCTAATTGTTGATTCTCTCATTCCATCAGGAAAAGGGATTTGTTTACCTGGGGGCAATCAGCCTAACTTGGAACAGTGTCCTTCGAACTTATGGCACTTCACGCATTGTCCTAGTAAGTACAGCCTTAACAACTTTTCCTTATATTGAAAAATGTGGTTAGGTGTTGGGCACCGAAGACATCTGCAGGTATATGGGATTAATGTCATGAATCTAATTCTTTCGTGGTATAAGGTTCTTTCTTACTATCTTTATTCAAATTAAATCCTTTATTTTTACCCTGCTCCTCTTGTTTGTTACGAATCTAAAGTGACTTGTCTGACGATTTTCATCTCTAACAAACCTGCACTCCTAGTAATTGAGTAGGTATGTTCTAAAAGAAAAATTCAAGTTGATAATTCACTACTAGCACTGCTTATGTCAATGGCAATACTAACACGATGCAGGGTCATTTCGATTTCAAGTATCCAATTCATTTTCTATATTCATCCCAGCCGATTTTCTTCAGGTGTCAGCAAAGCCCTTATTTAGATTCGACAACAATTTACTATCGATTATCAATGTTGTTCATTCTTTAAAATATGTAATTCAGGGTAGTTTGGTTTTTGTCGAAACAGTTGAACTTGAACCCCTATTTAAGTGTATTTCAAGATTGAGGAAAGCTTGAAAATCATATCGCGTTGTGCTATTAATTTCAAATTTTAGTTAATAAATTATAAATCAAATGAAAGAAACTACAATTTGAAAAAGTTTAATACATTTTATAATAACAAATTGAATAATTTCACTTGAAATACAAATAGAATCTTTGAAAACATACTTTTTTCGGTTTTAACGGTTGTGGCAAAAATCGTTCTTCTCTGTATTACATTCACCTACTTTACCATAACCATTGATTCCTGCTAAACAATTTCACATCACTACTCTCGACCATATGCCATACTCTCGATATGCCGTTTTGCCCGGAGGAAACGCTAATCCATCATTCGCTTCCATTTTATCAGGCTGCCAATGTAACGGTCACAGTACGTGCGCTAACAATTCATCCGTGTGTATACAACCATGTGCCAACCTAACTCAAGGAGAGCACTGCGACACCTGCATGCCAGGCTACTACGGCTCACCTGTGAACGGTGGCAACTGCACTCGTAAGCATCTCATGTCTTATATCATATCCACCATTGGAACATCAATATATTTGGCTCTAAGAATTGGAAAATGGATAATCGTTAATACTATTAGGTAGAAAGTTGAACTAGCGTAGGAGGGGTTTAATTTTTCTACGATTTGTTGACAAATACTATTTTCATCCATTCATTTCAATTACTATGCCATTTTGTGTTCCCGTTTGTATACAGAAGAAAACATATAAGATGGAAAAAAAATTTTCCATTTAAAAAAAAGAAGGAAAACCAAGATGGTAGACAAAAAACTGCATTCAATTATAATTGCAAATCTTTTTGATCACCTGTAAATGAGAATATATTTAGAAGGTCTATCTGTCATTCTTATACCTACCGTGTTTTCTCAGCCTGTGAGTGCAACAATCATGGGACGCAATGTCAGCCAGACACAGGCAGGTGCTACTGCACAACCAAAGGTATTGTCGGAGAGCACTGCGAGAAATGCGACACTGCCAATCACTACCAGGGCGATCCAACCAACAATGGCTCATGTTTCTGTAAGTGAAAGCCCTCATTGTATTTAGGTCATTTTGCTGTTAGTGCTTTTTAGCGAATTTTGTTCTCAGTCCACAATTTTTAAAACTCGAATTTCCGAAAACTTTTTATACCAAAATCCGTTTCACACTATCCTGAATTCACTGCCAAAAGACACAAAAAAATCATATGTATATAATATATATGGGTCATTCTCCCAGAAAGCGACATTTTGATGTCTGGAGCGTTTTCCAAGCCCCATCAGAATTTTTTGAGTTGAATTTTTTTTAAATTATTGCATTTGACTTCATCTAGAACCACGTTTCTCATTTTTACGATTAATCAATTCATTCAATAGAAAAAAGTTTAAATAGTCAATTCGTCATTCTCCGTCCGTGTCCAGGCTCGACCTCCCCAACTTTGATGTCCTGAAAAAGGTTTTTTCGAGGGTTAATCGAAAATTCGCGCCCTCTGAGCACCTTGGTCAACTTTTTGAGATTCTTCCTAAGGGGTTCTCATAATTTTAAGTTACCTAATTTCCTTCGAAAATCAAGAGGAGAATAATATTATGTTTGTTCACCTCTTCCAAGATGTTACTTGAATTTTGACGGACACCATCGGGTTTAGCGTTGAAAAATCTATAAACTGAGGTGTTACTCGGCAGAAAAGAGACACAATTTGTCATAAAATCAGTTATTTCTTAGGAATTTTCTTACTTATTCGTACGAATACCTACTGCTTCAAAAATTCGCTTATACGATCATGCTGCATGACTGGTTTAATTTTGTTTGGACTCCATGATTATGACTTTGAAAAACTACCTTGTCTTCAATATCTATACTTACTCAAGTTTACACGCCTTTTAATTCTCATTGCTTATTAAAATTGATTTTTGATCGTTTCAGATGATCTGACCATTGATTACCAATTCACTTTTAATTTATCGAAGAAAGACGACCGCCATTACACTCAGATCAATTTTAAAAACAGTCCACCCAAAGCAGACATCGATGCAGATTTTTCAATCACCTGCTCCGTTATGGCTAAGATGAATATCACTATGAAAACAGGTATGTCTTGTTTACATTTGTAAATCCTTCTGGAAAGGAAATACCCTAAGGAAGTTGTGGTGCACAATGACATGTTGAACATTCTCATTCCGGACTCTCTACCGTCTAATCGAGGTTCTACCGTTGTTGCCACAGATGCTAAGAAACAAGATAGCCAGGTTTCGGTTAATCACGTCAGGACCATGTTATGTGCGAGGCAGTACCCTGCACACTGTCCTAAACATTCCCTATGCAGCCGAAATCATCCAACACAATTATTACAACCTTCACCACACTATGACAAATCACACCAATCAACTAATAACTCGTCTAGTCAACAATCATCAGAAACAAGCCTCAGAAGCCGACTCGAGAGACGCAGACCCCTAGATTCCTTATCACTATCATCTTAACATGACCTCGTAGCACAGCAAACACTTCTTTCAATTTGACACCATCCCAACTCACACCCTACTGAGAGGCCAATTGATGGACTGCAACGCCTCATCACGTCACACGCCAATTAGACGACCCCTCTGCCCAACCATCCCAACTGTAGTGTTCATAACAGATCAATAAAGTTTTTATTTGCTGAAAAGAAAAGATAGCCAACTGGAGTCGCCAATATTGTCCCCGGCATGGCCTTACTTCCATCCATTTTTAATAAATTTCACCACCATGATTCTCAACATCAGACCATTCTATCATCAAGTCATTTTACTCCATTTGGTTATGAGGGCATCTACTGGCATCTTCCCAATGAATGCTTACTGCACCTATTTGTAGTCGCCCTGCCAGTTCGAGATGTCCTACTCACATCCTCCTGCACCTGTTGGGTGTGCAGTAACCAGGGCCGGCGCAAGCTATTCTGCTGCCCTAGGCAAGATATTTTTTTGCCAAGTCTTGTTCAATTGATAGAGTGGCCAGTCCTTGAAGCCTTTCTTGCTACATGGTAGATCGAATATAAGTTTTAATTAATTTTAATTTTGAAAAACCACGCTCACCACTAGTAACAGACACAGGCAGAGTCAACAAAATCCGTAAAGCCACGTACAAATTTGGGGCACAATCTTTAAGGTCATTCCTCATGATGAAGTTAAGGACATCTTGTGGATTTGCGTTCTTGGGTACTCTCCTTTCAATAGCTTGAACTTCATTGCGAAGTTCGTGGGCTTCAATATCTTTAGCCTCATTGTTTGAGAGGAAATGTTCAAAATTCATACTATCGTCCATCAGGGACTTTGTTGTTGCGGCATTCACTTCGGATATGTTGCAGAGAAATCCGAATATAGAAGTAACCTCTTCTAACTGTTGAAATTTTTCATCCAGAGAAGAGATTGTAGTATCGAGAGTGGCAAAATGGAAATTGACTTTGAAATGTTCTTGAGGGGATACCAAAGGTTTATCATCCGCTTCGTAATCAAACCGTTTTTTCTTCTTTTTCAACCGAGTTGGCAGGCTTTCTGTTTCAAATGTTGAGTTTTAAAGCAACACAAATCCGTTTTATTAGGTTAAAAAAAAATCAATTTTTCACAATTTGTTCCTCTTTTTGCCGCCCTCCTCAGGTTGCCGCCCTAGGCAGCCTCCTAGTTTGCCTAGTGAACCGCCACTGTTATTAACCCTGCTTATACCGAGTTAGGCCCTGTATGGTCTTTCCGGCATTCTGATTCCCTCTTCCTCCTCCTTCATCTTCTTTAGTGAGATTCACCTGTTTTCCGAATTGAAACGGACTGCCGAACGAAATTGAGTCTTGCCTTAACGGATTTTTATGAGGAGGGATTGAAAATACTCAAGATTCTGGAGTAACAATTCTTAGATGTAGGTCAAAAAGAAAAATTTTCAGAAAACATTGCTTTTCTACATACACTATTTGATAGTGTATGTAGAAAAGCAATGTTTTCTGAATCACAATGATTTTCTCTTTTTCAAAGTTTATTGGTTGTTTGAATTGAGAAGACTCTGGTATCCACATTGAAAAATACAGCTTATCCACGTTTTCTTTTCTTTCCAGTCAACCAACCTGAAAAGCAGCTCTTCATGAACCACAACTGCTCAAACTTTAAAACTCGGTTTTACAAGAATGACTACAACTTCGGAGCGGTGGACAACATAACGTTGACTACGTTTTACGTTTATGTCTATGACTTCCAGCCTCCTCTCTGGATCCAAATTTCGTTCTCCCAGTACCCGAAGCTCAATCTTCAGCAGTTTTTCATCACGTTCTCATCGTCAGTATTTTTATACAGTTTACCTCCCATTGATCGATTGCACAAGTCATCTCACGTATCCCTTGCACCTAATAACCACGATGTGAACAACATAAACGAAACATTGAGATTGACAATGAATATCGCAAAGGTGGGCATTGCAGCTCTCAAGTTGACTTCCAGATGTCTGAAACAACCTGAAAAAATTTTTAATTCCTCTAGGATCCTACTCAATAAAACCAAGAGAGCGCAAATATCATTTACACTCCAAATTCTTGAGAATTTATTTGGATCTTCGCCAAAAAATGAACCGCAGTGGGGACTTTACCGGTACAAACAACCGAGGCCCCTTACAACCTCTCAACTGCACTCTTTGTTAAATAAACTGAACCAACCGGCGGTTATTCAGTTTCTTGAAGACGGCGTGAAATCCCTTAAACATGTCGTAAAAATTATTAGAACCCTTAAGAAAAAACCGAAACTGCTTGCAGACCCAAAAATATTTCATTCTCTCGCGAGTATTTCCACAATTACTGAGGTTAGCTATCGGTAGGCAACAAATCTGGCGACACTGGTCATTCAGATTCCACATCACGGTGTTGCATACTGTAGGTCCCAGACTTCCACATTCATTTCACAATCCTGTAGGTGGTATTCTGTCGCTTTTACCAACTTCTTAATCTTTTCAACGTCTATCTGTTTTGCAATGTCATGTTCAAGTAAAAATATTTTTTTGGTCCATAGTCAATCAATCTTCTTGGAACAATTGTACAAAACAAATTATACTCAACAGACAATAGGGATTATTCTTAAATAATTTCATAAGATCTAAACTAAAGTAATGTGATACCTAGATACCTAGATACTAATTTCAATCTTCGAGATTGCCATGTGACAGTTTTAAGACATTGGGATGAACGGGAATTTTGAATTTGAAAAATAAATATTATGTTGGAAAATTAACTAACTGATAAACTAACTTAACTAATCTAGAATTACACGCAAATGTCGTATACTATGTACGTTCTATACTTTCTATATCTGAAATTATTTTCATTAGTAATTGAGTACTATTAAGTAATGCTTTTGGTAACCATGAAAATTAAAGTAATATGCTACTTTCAATTTACTTTATTCTCCGTTTTTCCTGGGGTACCACAGGTCCCGGATACTCGAAGTTACAAATTGTTATATGGTGTAGAGTATCTGGACTACTCTGTTCTGTAACTAATCCTCGACATTGGCTTAGATTTTATTCTAGAACATGTTTCCACTTCTTATATAGTGAGTGTATGAAGGCGTAGATTTTTTGTAACTTTGAAATAAAAAAAATGGGGCTCTTGTCTGAAAAATTGTAGTTGATGCGCGTTGCGCACAACACAACTCATTATGGCTCACACAAATACAATTTTTGAAATTACAAAAATCATAGATAGCGTTGAATATAATTGTAACGTTGGTGGCAATTTTTAATATGCCTAATAGTTGATGGTAAATGGTCACTATCAATTCATTTGTCTTCAACACGTCTTGACTTGTTATAACTTGTACTGATAGTATTAATGGACGAACAACATGGAATGAAAGGAACTACACGGAAACAGCATTTTTCTGGGTGTCTGCGCACAGCAACCTCAAGCTTCCAAGGCAGCAGTGATCGATTTGTGGATAGGTTCATTATAATGGCGGATAGGTTCATCAAATTTGTGGGGAATAATGCCTAGTATTTTGGTTTAGGCACTTCCCATTTCATTTGCATCCCTTCTCACACTCATTATTTTGAACACTCGATGATCACAACTCGTTTGTGAAGATAACGTTTCATCGCTTCTATCATTTTTCAGGTGCTTCCTATTGCTTCTTCTAGTAGCGGCGATTTTATGGAAAATTAAACAGAAGTACGATATGTATCGACGACGCCAGGTAAATTCAATAGAATGATGAACGTAGTGAAGTTTTGAGAGTACCATTACAATGGCTGCAATCACTATTTTCAAAATTGTGATACACAGACTTTCAACTTGAATTTTAAAGCAGTACTAACCCTGCAAACAAGGTAATTGAAAGATCGGAAATGTCATTGCTGTAATCTCATAATTGTATTCATTTTGTCTAGCGGTTGTTCGTTGAAATGGAGCAAATGGCGAGCAGACCGTTTTCTCAAGTGTTAGTTGAAATAGAGAAGCGGTCATCCTCCTCGCTAAATACTCCCACTAGCCCCACGTCCAAAAAGAAGGTACTTGAAATGTTTGCTTAGAGAAGAAATAATTATGCTACATAGAATTGAGTGAACTCTTGGGTGCTATTATCAATTGCATTTCTATTATCAGGAGTGTCCTAGCCCCATTGCATTGGAGCCTTGTATCGGCAACAGAGCAGCCGTTCTCTCTCTACTAGTCAGGATGCCTACTGGAGGCGCTTCCTATACTCCTCAAGGTCAATCAGGTAAGATGCCCGTTTGTCTTTATACCGCTTTTCTTTTTTCCTACAACGTATAAGGCCATTTTGCAAGACTCCGGACGATTTCACTCTTGAAAATTTTGCGAAATCGATGTCATGAAAATTAGCGGGAAACATTTTATTGCACTGAAGCAAACTCCCACTAAAGCAAAAATCACAGAAAAAAATTGTCATCTCATCTTCTTTCCTACAAATTTGGTGTAATCTTTGTGTAGGTGAAATCTCAACCACTCGCGATACATGTAAGAGTACTCCTTATGGAGTAACATTAGACGAGTTTCTAATTAAAATGTTCAATTTTCGAATCATTACGAGGGTGTTTGGTAGTGTGACAGGAATGACGGATGCGTGACAGGAATGTTGAATGTTGGGTACCTACCTTAACACATCTTGTTCATCTAATCACAATGATGGTCATTACTGGAAGGAAATAAAAGATTTTGTTTTACAGCGAAAATGGAAATATTTTCATTAGTTCAAACATTAGCAGCGATTAGTCTGTTAAGGCCCTGTACTCGTATTATTTAATCGAATCAGCCACAGTAGGTTTTCTCGAAGGAACATATTAGGTTGTATTTGACATAAAATAGGCAAGGCTTAAAAAATAATTATCTACGAGTAGGTTCGTACCTCAGCTTCTCTCATGTGACAGGAATGACTGTGACAGAAATGACGTTTGCCCTTCATCAAAATGTAGGCAGCCATGCTGTTTGTTTACAAAGGTCGAATTAAAAATTCGAAAATATTCTCGAAACTTGAAAAACCTGATGAGGGTTGATAGAGTGCCTTCAAAGCAATAGCATAAACCAATAATTTTAGAAACTTAATCTGTATACTCAAAGATTTGGCTCGGTGACACGAATTGTCTGCCGTCTTACAAAATGGCCATGAGTGAATTTCAAAACTAATAATGTCGTTTCATCCTTCAGCTGGGCTCGCCATCGCCTCAGCTTTAGTTACGCTTGGCAACCCCCGGAAAGTGTCGATTGATACTGTCAAGGGTGAAGTTAAAGGTAAATCCAGAAAGACTGTTTCGAGCCAGCACCCCGATTCGTGTATTTAGGCTTGAAAGTAAGATTTTTTTTTCGAACTAGTAAGACGTTATGATAACTGTAACTGTATTGTAAGTTAACAAGAAAGGACCGAATAAAAAAGGAACGGTTTTTTGTACTCCTTCATGACTGAGAGATATGGCGCTTCACGACCTCGAGAAAAAAACATCCGGAATTCCGTAAAGGTCTTGGAATTATTACTAGAATTTCGAACTTCATTATTTTATGTTTAGCGATGTCCTGTATTTTTTGACAATGAGTTGGGGATCTCAAGTCCCAATGGCGGTAGCACTTAGGAATTTATTTGTGTTGTAATATAGTAGGAACCTTTCAATACATGTAGGAGTTCCAACATTACCTCTAGTCCTCTCAATTTCATAAAATACACTCATCACCTTTCAGTTTTATTAGAATGGTTAGTACTATGATATGTATTGTTTAACGAAATGTAAATGAAAACCGAAATGACAGTAACACTTCCACTGAGGAAGTCTGGAAGTGTCTATAGTTGAGATTTTTTGTGATCCTGTGCTCATTGCATTTGTGCAAGAGGACAATTAGAAGACAAATATGACAATATATTTTTTATAAATGTGATTTTAATTGGTAGGTTAGTAAATAATCCTTCCTAATCAATCATCCATATATTTTGAATGATTTCGCCCTTTTCAAAGTTTTTGATATTTGCAATTGTGGAATCACGCACGACTTGCTTCAACCTTTGAAGAGTGATACGCTAAGGAGCTAAGTGGGGGGTCCACTGTGATTGTCTGAAAGTGGTTCTCCCACCGGTGAGTTCGTTGCATCTATTGTTTGCAGAACTAGCACCTGCAATGATATTGTACGAAACAAGTGGCCAATGCTAAATTCATCAAGGGTATGGTCGACAAACTAAAGGTCACCTAAGAGGTATTAGACATGAGAAAAGTGTCGCAGGAGGGATCAGTATGATTGGAGGAGCTGATCCCGAGAGGTCTTACCTTAGCTCAGGGAGAAATTACAAGTAACAATAAGGAACAGCAATAGCACTTCTCTTGGTTTACCCCAAACCGATCAGATAACACTGAACTTGCAACTTGACCAACTTGTACCTTGTTCAAATGGGCGAGAGCGGTAGGTCAGCGGGTTAACCATTGAAGGCATCTAATTCCATCGTAAAATTCCCAGAAGCTCATATTTTTCCTTCCATTTCCTGGTAAAAACTCCATTTATCACCAAAATGCTCAAATGTATTATAGAGTTCAGTTAAAATATGCGTTTTAAAGTACAATTGCTTCCCTCATTTTTTAATAAACATAATTGTGCTTATTTTTCCTATCTGCTATCGCCATTTTTAACCAACATTTAGTTTTAACCATTCATTTGACACTGCCATTTGTAATTCCTCGTCTTCTGCGTTCCTTTCCTCACAAAAACCTTTCCACTCCATAGTCCTGGAAACTACACGCTCGAAACACTTGAAATATCTTCTTTTGAAATGTATATTGATTGTATTTACATACTAATTTATTTTATTTTTAATACATTATGTACATACGTTTATTTATTGTAGTCTTCCGTCACTAACTAGTTATTCCTTGTGCTCATCCTATACTTGTGTTCTATTATTGTCCTTGAATGCGCCTATAATAATTCTCCCAATTTTTTCTTGATAATTCACTGTTAGTAGTCGCCTGATACCAAAATACAGAAAAACGGTGGTCATATTGGGGAACCTTCTGTTTATATTAATATATGTAGTGTGTTTGTGAACCATTCTGCAGACGCATCCGTTGCATGGTGCTGCTTGTTATGTACTCATACATACTCGTGTTTTGCGCTTTTGCATACCATCTACCTACTGAATCATGTGGTGCTTATCTGGACTGTTGAAATCTTCTAATTTTAAACTCACTTAATACGTGGTTGCGTGCAATGTAATCCACCCTAATTGTAATACCATAATATTACTATACACTCCTGGCTTCATCTTAGTACGTAGCTCTCACGGGTTTGGAATTCGAATGAAGAGGACCCTGCAAAATGTGCTAATTTGTTAAATGTTGCAAGGAAGAAAGTGCATTGAGAAAATCACTGTCTGTCATGAATATATCGTCACATCCAGACCAAACACCTACTTCATTCTGCATTATGAGGTTTTCTTAATGCCATCTTTGACGAAACTATACTTCTTTCTTTATCATTTTTGGGTTCCTACTTTTCTCGCCTCTGTTTTCCCGTATTGGAGCACCCCTTGCGGTTCAAACTTCACAGTTTTTCCTCTCGAAATCACTACATCAAAATGGCGCATTCGAGAATCGATAATGCTCATTCGATCACATACCTACTATTTTAATTTTAATTGGTAATTAGTATGATGGAATTCCCTCAACCAATCATTCCATGTTTGAAAAGCAACACATTTCCATGGAACCTGTACAATTGGTGAATTTCATTGCCTTGCATTGAAGCTTCTATCGGCAAAAATAGCAAACTTGTAGTTGTGAAGATGATGTCCCGACGAAAATATGGATTCGATGTGATAATTATTTTTTAAGTAGTTAATTTTTAGATGTTTAAAAAGAAAATTATACATAGCTTTCCAAATGAACAACATAATGACAAAAAGTACTCACATTATAGAAAGACGCTGAAAACCTCAAGTCGGGGTTTTCATAGTTTTTTTTTCTTAACTACGAGTAAAATACAAGGTACTGGTACTATTTCGATTCTTAACAAACTTGTTTAGTCTTGAAAATGAGTGATTTTGCGGTAGGTGGTCGATTTTAATAATGCAGTTAATAATTTTAGATATAGAAGGGGAAAAAGAACAAAATAGAGTTTAGAAAGCTCAAACTTGCGACTCGCCCTGGCCTACTTACTCCCCTCCATCCAATGTCATTTTTTGAAAATTATAGTTACGTGAAGGCCACCGCCATGATGGGATGTGTCACATGTCCGCCCCATGGTAGACGGTGTCCACCACATATCTACAGGTCGACCAGCTACTCATCAGCTTTCTAGGTGGATTCACATTCAAGTAATTGCCAAAACTAAGAGGAAATTCCACTCAGAAACCTCACGAGTAACTTGTTGACTTGAACCCACTTGTGTTACTTTAGGGGCAGCAATATCATCCAAGGAGACAATGGCAATATTTGTGAATTAATCAGCGAGATTCCCCACGATTTACTGTTTCGTTATTCGTTCTACTTTTATGTTCATGTATATATAGGTATTATATATATATATTTTTAAATTTATTTATTTTTTTCACCCAACATCGTTTTTATTATATACTTGTAATAGTTGCAACCTTGTATTAGGCAGGCTTGGAATCTTAACTTTCGTTTGCGTATCTGTTATAGTTGATGTGTGTAATTAGTCATCAGAATGACTAACACGGCCAGTCGGTGCAACTGAAAATATTTAATGGATTGACAAGACATTTTAATTACTAAATCTTGTGTGAAATGTTATTTGTTCGACCTTTCATTTATGCCACATCTCTTTTCATATTCCTACATGCTCCAGACACTTTCCTCACACAAGTTGTTCAACCTTTTTTAATTACGTTTGCATTTCGAACACTTTCTGTACATTGACAAAAATTTCAAATTTGTAAAACTAGGTACATCAAAAATGGACAACACATCTCAATCCGTTCTCGAGATATGATTTTTGGAAGGTTTTTTCATAAGGAATCAGCCTTAAATAGTCTATAAGATGTATATTGTCTACAAGATTGTATTATTGTTGTAGAATTGTCTATAATTGTACTGTAATTGATTCTTGACAATTACCGTCTAAGGACCATAACAACAACTCAAACAGACGGATTTGAAAAAATAAAAATTCTGAAAATCTGTCGAACGTTACCACTTTTCCAAACAAAATCCTGGAAACTGCCAAATTTCATGAAAACGTCTTCATTCAATATTATTTTCTACGGTATGGTCAACTTTGAGATTATCTTGTTCCTTCGATCAAACATTCGAGCTCAATTCAAGTTAAAAAAGTTAGGCACTTGAAAAGAGGGAGTTTGATCAGAGGGTAGAAAAATGGTTTTGATACAAAAAATTGTGACACCAACGTGTTAGAAATCCAAATGTTCATTTAAAAGTGTAGGTAATTGAAAGCCCGTTTTCGTAATGCATGCTGTAGCACGCTTATGCGTTTGCTCTACTGTCGCCTTAGTGAACCGTGCCATTTCTACCATTGAACTGCATGAAAGTTTTCATGAGATTTGCCAGATTCAAGATTTTTTTTTCTTTTTTTTTTTTTTTTGAAGCGTAGTGACGTTCTGAAGATTTTCAGAATTTTTATTTTTTCGAATTCGACCGTGTTTGAGTAGATGGTACTTTTCAAGAATCGAAGTAAGTACACTAATTTTATAGCAAATATGCTGATTCCGAAAATGTGGTCAAACGTTGAAGTTGAATGGAGTAAAGTGGGGACATTTGAGTTTACAAGAGACAAAACGTGGTTTTTCTGAAAAACCTTCCAAAAGTCATATCTCGAGAACGCATTGAGATAAAAATATGCGGTTGGCGGCTGTTCACTCCATTTCTTACGTAGTTTTACGCAGTAATTTTTCCCATGTTTTGCATCCCAGCGGTTCACCTTGTATACTCACACAGTGAGCCGCAAACTTCAGGTTGAACCTGCACACATTGACTATAACATAATGTATAATGATCGTTACTTTCATGCCCATTTTGTTTCTTCAACACATTTACCGTGCTTGCTTGCGTTTCTAGTTGTAAAAGAAGAGCGAACGTGTCAGTAAAGTTCAATGGCGTCCAAGTTTGAACTTGATTTTTACTTATTACATTTTTTATCACGTGTAGAAGGTTTATGAAAGGGGTATGAGCGTCTATAGTTTCCCGTTAAGTCATACCTTTCCAACTATCATATTTTCATGAACCTTACGTATAACTGTACGTGTTTTATACCTTCAGAGTAGAATGAACATTTTTCATAAATCTTCCTACCCCCTTCAAAAATGTGTGAATAATAAAGACGAACAAACTTTTATAAAGAGTATTATTTGTATATTTTTTAGTATTTTATTCAAATGTAGTTTTATTAATTTTAGTATTTAACTTCAGAAAAGTATACATCCATAAAAACTTTGTTCGAAAAGCGTTTGTTTCTTTTCGGAAACCGAACTTTGTGCTCAATCTTCGAATGATACACCATGACTATTTTGTAACCTGGTGCTCGAATAAATTGACAAGTAGTTTATGTTGTAGTTTGAATGTCGAATTCGGCTTAGATTGGAATGAGCTCGGAATGGAGTGGCACTTTTTTCTACACTTATGTTTCGTTGTAACTAATCGTCCCTAGAACACCCAGCAAGTTCCTACTGCTTAAGTATGTCTTAAACCTCGACAGGTTTGGAATGTGCTTATTACATAGAATCTGGCGTGATGAGGAATTCATCCTGATTTATTGCTTGGTTGAACTCTTGTTTAAACATCTGCCTAAATTCGATTTATTGCCCAATTACGCCAGGTACTACTACCAACATTTTTTAATTCCTATTTAGCCTAGAGGATGACCAAGAAACGTTGCATTGAGTCGTGTTTTATCTGTGTCACTGGACTCCCAATTAGCTGAATACCCATCCACCTATTATACTCGAATCAATTAAATTTTAGTTTCGGAGTTGTAAACTTCATCACATGATTCTTAAGGGGGTGGTCTTTTATGCCAGAATTAGGTACGTAGGGGTAGACGTAAAGACAGTTCTTCTTAATATTACTCTCACCATTCAAAAGTCTTGTTTTTAAATAGTGAAAAAATGGAGAATGACTTCTTACACTCTGTATAGTCTGTACTTTAGGCGTAGGTACCTCAACGTTAAGTAGTGGATGTCTGAGGGAGCTTGGTTGGTTCAACAACCGTACGTTGCGTCCCTAAGTATAATCCGTGTTTCCGTTTTTCTTTAATTTCTCAACGCTTCAGGCGTAGTTATGGCCTATGAAGGAGACAATCATTGTTCGATGGTATTTACTCAAAGGGACCTTCTTTGAAATGTAGTTACTGTTTCGTGAAACCTTGTCCAGCACGCCAAAAATTGGTGAGATCAACGATTTGTAATATTTCTCTGTATGGTAGTACCGAGTTCTGTTTTTTCTACCGTTTTTTGGTTTGTGTCTTTTCTTTGCATACTTGTATGTACTTATTCTTAAATTATGTAGATAGGCGCTTTCGAGAGAATTTCGTTTCCCGCGTTGGTGCGAAGTTTTTATGGATTTATATGGAGGATTTTTGTACATTTGATTTCTTTTTTCTATACAAGATCAATGTATCATACTAGAGTGATTGTTTTTAGAGGGTGTGGCCGTGTTCTTTGGTAAGTTTTAAATAAAATAGGTTATAGTGAAAATCAATTTTGGTAATACAAACCTGTAAATATTTATTTATTTTTTATTAGTCCTCATTGATGGAAGGTGGCCCAATTTCGTCTCAGTTTCTCACTGTTGATTGTGCTTTTTATGGATTATTATTTTTATCCTTAAGATCGAGCGCACACAGTTGTGTATAAGTGCCGATTTTCGTTCGACTATTTTGCAGACCATTCTTATTCTTAAATCAATCATTATGTATTTTACACTCGTCTGTTTATCCGTGTGTACTCGATCATTAAGTATATTATTTTTCAATACTTTCTTGTACGTACCCAGCGACTTTCCGCAGAAAAATCTAGTCTTGGAGGGCTCATTTTGTAATGAAAACAATCTAAAAAATGAAAAAAAGAGAAAGAACCAGTTTTTTATTTGTATCATTTTTTCTGGCTAACGGAAACCTAAATGATTTGTTATTGTTTATCTCGATATTTATAAGTTCGTATAATTATTTTATAATGAATATAATATGTCAAATTACCTGAGTTTACTTTTTTTCATCACACATTTATTGTTGGTATTTTTTATCATCTTAGAAGTAATAGGGAGATCTTGTTAGATATTGCCTTCTGCACTAACCAACGCATTGTCTGTATTTTTTATTATTTCCTTCAGAATTTGGGTTTATAAATGTGATGATATTACTACCAAACTAGAGAGTTACTTCTCTTTAACCGCAGGGTTTTGCGGTCCTAATTTCTTCAGGCTTTTGAAGGCGAGTTATAGGTGACGTTTCATCACGCTATAGAGGATCTAGGTGTGCTCTGTCCATTGTTGCTGCTGAACTGGTATGAAGACCGTGCAATGTATGGGAGGAGTTCTTCAAAATGAATATTGTACTAATAGACAATCCACGTAAAGGGATATCTCCTCAACTTGGATATATTATACTCGTATTAAGGTTAGGACCTATGGTGAGAACTCTATTTCGGGTTCGTAACTGTGTACCTAGGTAACCTTGTATACCTACGAACAATCTAGAGAAATAATGAGTTATCAAATTAACATCAAAGGTAGGAGTATCATTACATCAGTTCTGTGCAATTACCAGACACAAACAAAAGGTCTGCCTTGGAACACTTTAGAGTTTCCTACAGAGGAGGGCTGGCTACCACGGAAGAGGCTTCCTTCCATTATTAAGAATTACACTAATCTTAATACTTTTTCTACATTAAGAGAACGTTGATTATATGGTTGTACTACTCAAGGTTCAGGATTTTCATGGTGAGGGGGGGGAGAGAGATTCTCAAGCAAGGACGGTTTTTTGAAGCCAGTTTTAGTCCAAAAACATTAGAATATTGCTTAAATATTAACTATAAAACAAAGCTCTGATTGTAAGAAGTGTAAGTTCTATGAGAATCTCTACTATAAAATTCACCATAAAATCACTTATCGTTAAAAAACCTTTTTTGTACTCCTAGGGGGGTGGGGGTGCGCGCCCCCCTCTGGATCCGTCCCTGATATTACAAGACATAGGAATGAATAAAAATGGAATTTAAGTAAATTCACCGTTTATTGGTATGCGAGCCCCTAAATTTCAGTACAAAAATAAATTATCCTAAATTTATCACTTGTTCAAAGAGCGTAAACGCCTTAGAGGTTATATGGGGAACCAAAATGCCGTTGGGCTCTGAGGAAGAATGTCTTTGGAGAGTTCCTGGGGTCTGAATTGTGACGTCCTCCTCAGTGGAGGCCTTTTCGTGGGAGCTGCTGCGGCCTGTACGGGGGCCGCTGTCTGTGACACTGGGGCTGCCAAGTGCGGCAGTTTCGTGGTTCTTCTATTCGACGAAGAGTTCGAGTTGTCTTTAACTGTAGGGAGACCGTCTTTTGTCGGACTGTCTTTGGCGGCGGCCTTCGAGGCCATAGTAGCGGTTTTGCCTCTCTCAGAAGTCCTGGGAGGAGGAGGCTTGTCTTTAGCCGCGCGTCTGGGCGATGGCGGCCCTTTCACATACACAGGTTCCAGGACGTCGTATGTCTTCTGACGAAGGAGGGGTCGCCCTTGGGGTCTCGAAATGTCAGGGAGAGGTGAATATTTCGAAAATTTGTCTTTGGTCATAGCTCCTTCCGCCTCCCTAGAACAAAAATGGAATAAACATCTTTAATTAAACATCACTCGTAATATTCTTGAAGAAAACGCGGCCCTTCGGCTAATCCGGGCTCGCATTTTCCTATTCAAGCACAACGATGTGGCACATTGATGTGCATGACTCCTTTTCCGTTGCAGTACAATGCTACAATGTTATCTTGGTAATCTTTGATGAAATTATCCAACAACGGTTGTTCAGAAGTAGGTAGTACTAATCCGTCAACCAAGTGACAACAAAACATTTACACCCCTTGTTTACTGAGTACCCATTTTTAACACCGTGTTACTGGATTAATTTCTCATAAATACAAAGAATAAGTGCGAAATAATTGCGTGATAAAAAGCCCCCTGGACCCCCGGATGGTTACTGCTTAGAGCCTCCGGCTAAAATTCAAAAAAACATGGAACATGCTTTAGCTACTTCGTAAAACAGTCTCAATCACAACAAATGTACCTATTATTATTATTATTATTAAGGAATCGAAAACATCTAAAGCGTCGAAGAACACATCTAAACTAAAAGCCCGCGTTCATAAAATCTCGCCTAGGTTTCAAGATCCTTTGATTACATCGTAAAAACCACGCCAACCAACAACATCAATATACTCGTAATCCACTAAATCGATGTTGGTTTTTACCGCTAATGTTGTTTACAGTTCTTTTAAATCAGAGGTACATCTCAGCTTCGTCCATATTTACAGCCGTTTTGGCAGTATATAATTTATGGACAAATTGAGGGCTTTTCAACGAGTGGCGAACGTTTTTCGTGGGATGAAAACTAACGGCGATACATTTCCCTAGAAACGGATCGGTTGTAAGTAAAATCATTACAAAATTTTCGTCCCACGGTTTCATCACGTTTTTTCCCCCAGTTAGGTGATGGCTAAAGCATGTTCCATGCTAATAAAGATTTTTCCAACGAATGGTGAAAGATTTCTGTCCGATGAAAACTAGAGAAGTTTCATTTCCCGAGAAACGGCTTGGTTGTACGTGAAAATCATAAGAAAACATTTCGTGACACATCGCCGTCTCCCAAAAATGTGTCTCTTTTTGCCAGTTAGCTCAAGGCTAAAGCATGTGCCATGCTAAAAAAAAAAATGTGTTAAAAAGTATTTTCAGTAATTGGGATAGTAATAGTTGGTACTGACGTATCAACCCCATTTAACGCTCAACATAGAGAACCTACTCCTGACCTCGCCAGCAATTTTTCGTACAAGTTTGTTGTGAATGTGAATGCATTAACCATGTGAATTTTAAGTTTCCAAATTCATTTTGAACCCTTTCCATTTGACTTTAGTTTATGAAGAGTTTCAAGGATCATCGTGGGTGTGGTCTGAACCTTTAAACCAAATTTCTTGGTTATAGCACAAAGTGAACTGGCCAAAGTGCCGTGGGCGGCGGACGGACGGATTTAATTTTTATTCGGTTGTCTGGATCTACGTATTTTGAAACGTAGTCCATCAAATTTAGAGAGGGGGTTAACTTTTTTCCTCGGTCAATTCGAATGGTTTATTATCCAAGATAATAAACCAACATTAGAATTTCAATCATTTGACCTTGATCAGGTCGACCGTAGTTCAGGTTGGGTACTTTGAGAATTCGGTGCAAGTACCTGAAGAATTAGTGTTAGTAAACAACAAACTCACTTTTGTCTATCGGTTTGATAAATGTATATTGTGCACCCAAATTCATTGTTACTGTTGATGTTTCGTTCACATTATTTGTCAGAAATTTTGCTTGATCTATTTGCTCAATGCGACCAAGTCTTGAAGCGAAGTAGGATATCACTTGATCTAGACGTATACGTCAGGTAACACTTCGTGCTCGGCACGCTGTCGAAAAACATTTAAAGCGTTCGACTCCGACTACCGACTAGTTGAACTGAGGGATATCAGAAGCCGACGATTCCCTCGTAATAGGTGGTAAACGGCGGGGAATCGATTTTCTGTCCTAATCGATAAACCACTTTCGAGTGCATAAAGATGCAGGGGATTCGTTGCAAAATTGATTGGTTGTCTCACGGCGGCCAATCAACATTCAATGAATGATATAAAGACAAGTGAGGTAGTTAACATTTATTATAGCCTAATACATCCGTCATCCTAGTTATTTATATCTACATTATTTGTCAGTACCTTTATACGTGAAACTCGCCCTATTAGGTAACTTAATGTGCAAAAATACGACCAATCATCGTATATATGTACACGTGTGTACTAATGATACGTTTGTAGGAACTGTAAGATTTGTACAAACTAAATCCCTTTCAATGAAGTCGTGGAAATGAAAAAGGAGAATAATACTCCTTTTTCATTTCCAATAATTATTATTGGAGCGTTTCATATTTCATCTGGTGCAACTTATTTTTGGGAAGGAACACAATGAATAGTCAGTCTTTCATAATATGAAAGATGTAGGTAATCTCAATGATTCCAGTCATAGGTTCACTCTTCATAATATGAATATTATAATATGATATTATCATAATATGATAATATTATCTTCATAATATGATATTATCATGATTACCTACTACGAGTACATAATAATAACAATTCTTTAACTTTCCCAATGTGACCGTAATACCTACTCAAACCCTCGAGACCCCCCCCCTCCCACCCTTCATCTGAACCTAACAAAGAGGTGTTTCAAATCCTATTTCTTCTTTAGCAGCCAATTAAAATTTTCCTCCTCTCACTGCACAAGCTCTCCTCTTTATTAGCGAATTTTCGAAGAAAAGGAAGCTATTGTAACCGAGAACAGTTCTCAGTCTACAATTTTTAAAACTCAAATTTTCGAAAACATTTTATACCAAAATTCGTTACAGACTCTCCTGAATCCACTGCCAAAATTGCGATATCTTAATCCGTTCTCAAACTGGACCTTGAAGGATGGAGAAAAAAAATCAGATGTCATAGTGAAATTAGCCTCATTTTTTCAAAGGACCTAATTCCAAAAATAGCTATATGAATAACTATTATTTGGCAGAGTATCGCTAATTACACACGGATTATTTGGCAGAGTATCGCTAATTACACACAAGAATATAGTTCTAGCAAACATTTAAAAAAATGAATATGAAAAGCAGTTAGTTGAAGGCTATTTTAACTTTCAAACTTAGCAGACATTTCAGAACGCTCTCCTGAGAGATTTCACATTTTCAGATTTATCTTTAAAACCTCGAAAAGAGTCTATATTGACACACAGTAGTGAAATATGGCGCTTCTACACCCCATGCGGTTGAGTATTTCAGGTTATTACAAACAATAAAGTAGCACTCAAAATCATAGTTGTGTAAGCGATATTTACATAGCAATCGAAGATTCATTAGCCAAGCAACATAAGCGAAACTGTGAAGTCACCATCTATAGCTTTCTTCAGTCAACACATTACATTGTTGACTTGTATTGTGTTGAAATGTATTGACAAATTTCGTAGATAAGGGAGTGAGTGTATTCTAATAATTATTGCCCTGTAGAACAGAGAAGATACATATTATAATATAATATGTAATTGTGTATATTATACACAATCATAGAGCTACATCTCTACATAGAGCCCGTCAGCGTTACTATGCCCTTGATATGAAATTCACCCTCAATTGACCCTGACCACGTCCAGGGACCGGTGTTTGCGTCGACTGGAGGGGTTTATGATTTGCAACCTGCTAGGCATCTGGTGCCAAAGGCTTTGGGATGGGAGCTATCCAGAATGCTGGTTCCACTGTCCCCAGAAGCCACACCGGTCACAGGCCCGGAGTCAGAGAATTGTCCCTTACCGCTCTACTCCTAACTAGGTATATACCCAAGGTGTCAGGAGGTTCGGGGCCAGGGCAGCCTCGAGGCTTCATACCGAATTACAGCTTCACAGTGCATAGCATGGAAATTAGCTTTGTACGATCAAAAATTGCGAAGACCAATTTTCCCATTATTATTGATGGACGAACGCTCGGGTTTTGCCAATTTTGTGAAGGCTAAAACATGTTCCTTGTTAAAAGTGAACTTAATAATGCTTCTCTAATGCTGGCTAAGTATCCTTACTTAGCTTATTTGCATGACCTATGGAAACTTTGAAATAAAACCAGCTGTTGGTTCTAACACCAAACGACGTCTAGTTCTTGGTCTGCTGCACTCTATTGTTTACCGCAATAGACATAACAATATTCACTAATTCACCTCCAACTGTAACCCTAATTCTTCTTGAACACCTTCGAGAGTTGGAGCGCCTGCGTTCTAAAATGGACAATAGGCAAGTTTAGAGAACCCTAATAACGTAAGTACTCAATGCAGCAGTAAGGTGATTCGCAAGCTAAACCCTGGAATGAAAATTATTGTTAACGTGTTACGGTAATAAGCGGAATGCAGTGCCTGTTTCTAATTTTGAGGACGTGTAATCTATCGAGGTCTAGTGCTGCTCCCTCTTGCCTCAGGCTCTTGTAAAACGATTGCGGCTCGACGGGGCTTCCGAGGAGCCGACGACGGTGTGACGCTGCTTCAGAGCCGCCGGAGTTCGGAGACATCTGAGCCGCCCCCGCCGCCGACGGTAGCCCCGCGGTTTGGCAGCTTCGGGCGGCACGGCTCGGCGTCGCTTCCTGTCTGTAACAAACACGAGTGATAATTCATCAGTTGTCAGTGTAGTTGGGGTTATCAATCAATATCACTAACTACCTACAGAAAGGCAGGTCAAACTACTGAGAGATGTTCTTCTCAGGAGATGGACTGTTCTATGCCTAGGTACTTGTAAAGCATGGGAAAGCTGCAAACCCTCGTGCCGCACCTGTCATGATGTGGAAGATGTGCAACACGCGTTCTTTAGATGCACGAAATGAATAGAATAGAATGAATCTTTTATTTGACATGTCATGATTTGACAACGGTACGGCTTGGTTAAACAACCGTCTGCCGGAGGTTTAGTAAACCCTAGCGCTTCCTATCATGTCAGACATTACAATAAATTGGATAAATTACAGAAAAATGGGAAAACAGCTAGATTGCAGAAAACAGCTAGATGCACAAAACGAACGGGATCTCCAACTAAAGATCAAAAATTAAATTGCCTTATCAAAAAACTCCTGTACCGACAAGCCAGCTTATAATAATCAGGACCCCTTAAAACACAAAGATCAGCGTCCCTCGTCAGAGAAAACCCAAATGCCAAACTCCAAATGGCATACGTCGGAACTCAGCCAGTACAGGGCACACGCATAGGAAGTGGAAGGCGTCCTCCCTCTCATGGAGATTGCATATTGAGCACTCCTCCTGCCAACCAGAGACATATTAAGGCTTCGCATTCAATGGCAATAGCCCTGTGCGAAGCCTGAAGATTCATTGAACTGCATAGGAGACTCCGATGGACCATCCTGCACGAGACTCTCGCACTTGACCTCCGGATTAAACTTTGCGTAAACTGCAATTTTTTCTGGCTTATAAAGACCCGAAGCATTGTAGGGTTGCAAGTTGCAGGGTGTAGGTGTAAATGGTGTTCTATTCCGTTTCCAAGAGCAATAAATAATCTGGGGCGTAATGATGGAGATGGATGCACGAAATGTGTGGGGGAAGCACGAAAAGCACTGGGCTATTAACGTCTCCCAATATTTCACCCGAGCTAGTAGTTGCCAAGATGTTGCAGAGTGAGCAGCATTGGGCCCACACGTCAGAATATGAGGAGAGGGTACTGAGAGGAAAGATGCTCCTTGAATGGGAGCGGACTGAAGGACTCCCGAAGTAATTTGTTAAGCAGTCCCAGGCTGACTTCCAACACGGAAAAGATAGGTGAGGTTTGAATCTCACATAATAGCATGGCTGATCGCATTAAATTTCAACAATCGACTAAAGGGTTTTCATTTCGAAGACATTATTTCACGCTGAACACGATGGTGAAGTCAGAACCGCGATATCTTATTCCGTTCTCAAACTGGAGCAATTTGAATATAATGAAACGTGGTTGTTACTTGAATTGTACTTCACGGTTCATCTGCTCTAATCTGATAACGGAATGTGAATAATCGCAATTTTGATTTCACCAGCAATTTCGTATTACTCGGCAAAAATGGAGACAACATTTCTTACAAATGGTGACATTTTACATAAAACCGGTTATTTATTCGAAAATTCGTTCTTATAGCAATATTTTTATTTACTTTCCATCCTTTCTTCTCCTTATTTCCTTTTTTCGGGTAAAAAATGGTAAAACTATATCGTAACACTAATTGATTTTCATTTGATAAAGGATCCCTTTACTTATGGGTTTCATGCTCAGTTTCGTTGCTTCACACAAGATATGGGTTTAATTATATGCTACTAAGCTGCCAATTTTACAGACGTACGTCGTCTGATGCTTCACTTACTTTTGCGATACGTAACGACTAACGCGGCCTGCGATGGAAGTTGGAGTGCCCGGACTGAAATTATGACCGCAGGCTGGACAGTGGAACATACCGGACTCCGAATTTGAGGCACCATGAAAACTGATTTGAGAATCTGTAAGGATCCGCAGTAACTCAGAAAACCGAACACCGACGCCACACGACTGTGGCTCCGACTTGGCGCTCTTCAGCACTTTTAGGCTTGTAATAACTACGCAATATAACAAATTAAGTACTGCGAGCAGGTATGAGAAAGTCGCGGTGAGCTAGGGAACAGACAAGAGTCGACTGAAGCCGAAAAGGGGTGAACTGAGGGCAACCTTGACGAGGCCTATAGCATTGCACCTATCAATCTATCGATACTGTCATTAGTGGGCTGTAAAGATAGTGTGTCAAGTTTTTTTTCTTTTACAATAGGAATTGAGCAAGTGGCTGTGTGAAGATTCTTGTTGGCCTACGTGCAATGATTTATTGGCGCACCGGTTGTTGGTAGCCCATCCTATATTTCGCTGAAACGCTTTGAGTCCTTATAATAGTGGTCCCCCCAAAAAAACTCCGTGTAAAAATCATTCTACAGCGGCCAGAAAAAGTTATGATATCCGCTTTCCCCGCCCGCCCTTTTCGTTGCAACTAAAGAGATGACCTAATTTTAAAGATTTCAACCGAGTAAGTCCTCAGTTTGCAGATTTTTTAACGCTGAACACGTTGGTGAAGTCAAAATTGAGATATCTTATTCCGTTCTTAAACTAGAGCACTTTACAGATGAAGAAACGTGGTTGTTAATTGAGATGTTATTCATGGTTCATCTGCTGGAATCTGATAACGAAATGAGATATCGCAATTCTGACTTCACCATCGTGTTCAGCGTTAAAAATCTATAAATTGGGGGAAAAAAAAATTGAGACAACATTTGTTATTTATTCAGCGATTCCAGAATAATGTTCTGCGTTCATGCACAGATGAATACAGATACTTTCGTAACGACCGATTACACTACGAGCTTCAAGTGGAATCGGTCAATGAGGTCATACGCAACCAAGCCATCAACCACTTAATGAGGCTACAAGATCACGTCAACGACGATGTTGTCCGACTCCTAGACACAGATGATCTACTCCGAAGACTGAAACGTACCAAACCGCATGAGCTTGCTCAACTAATGTGAAAACGACAGAACAATATAAGACTAAGTGATGTACTTTAGTTTTGAACATTTAATTTAAAATTCAACATACGAATATTGCTTATAAGTTTACTTGTATATACTTGGCGCAATAAAATATATTAAAGAGAGAAAAAATAAAAAAAACATTTGTTATAAAACTCGCTCTTTAGACTGTGGATTTGTTTTAATTTGGCCGTAACTAACGAATTTCTACAAATCGGCTACAAATTTTGAAAGTACGAAATAAAGCTGTGACACAATACTGATTCAAATGAAAAGGTTTGACAACAATGTCAAACGGAAATTGTCTTAAAAATTAGATTGCCAAATATTTCTTGAACTTTGAAGTTATGGTCCAAGATGGGGATTGGATATTGCACAATACGAAGAACTAACAACGATAAGATAAGACAAGTCAAGCAACAATTTCAAGACCATGCAATGATAAGAGAGGATAACCACGTCAGTGGAATGATCCATGGGTGGCACATGACCCGTCTGAAGGAGTTACCTACTGGCAACCCACATGTATTCAGCTTACAGCTTTCAGCTTAGGTCGTCAAGAGAATATGTGTTGTAATGAGTATTAAATAAAAATTAGGAGTTTCTTGTAACACACGTAACAAGATGATATTGGTGATCAGTAGAGAGGTTATCCGAATTTTCGGCCGTCAGAAATTGAAATATTTTGAGCAGTGTAGTATAATATTCAATGCGATGAAATTACCGGGGAGTGAAGCTAAGGGCCCCGCAAACTACATACAACCAAGTCTGCTAAGTTCGGTTCGGTTCGGAATTCGAAAGTAAACTCTCGTATTCTCGCAGTTGAGTATAAACTAACATACGTAGTAGTGTCTAAACTCTCGTACTCTCGCAGTTGAATATAAACTAACATACGTAGTAGTATTTTTCAATATCCCCCACACAGTCATTGGTTTGACGTAATGAAGGACAATAAATGGTATTGGACATACTCGTCGAATTTTCCCTACACATGCACGGTTTCTATTCATCGCATCAGCAAGCTGAGAACTGGGAGCAAATAAAGGGCGAATGTATACAATATAAATATAAGACAAGTATAGCGTGTGCATTGTTCATCTTGCATGCACAACTGGTGCAAAATAGCATTTAATGCTTCTCTGGTGCAAATAACGAGAAGAGTGACGGTGAGTATGCAATGACCCGCTCGACTGGTAGGTCTTGAAGGAAAAGACAACATTCTACGCCGTCTCCAATTCGCACGAGTTCTTCGCCTGTATTGGACTATTATAGGTATGACGTACGTGTTTCCCTTGAGCTCCAAACGTTTGACGAAACAAATTTTTTTTATTTATTCTTTATTTGGCATTACAGAAGGTCTATACAGCCACGATATTTCGCTATTGTTGCAATAAAACTATAAACCCTAGGTAATGCTAATTTATTGCTGAGCAGGAGGGGTGGAGGGGGGGGGGGGGGCTGGACAGACTTATAAAAACTCCCATTTCCAGAAATGTGGAACTCATGTTCGATGATGCTCAGTAGTTGCGAAAGAAATCCTCCTGCATTCTGAAGCCATGATCCCTCGAGACGCCCCTGTTTTCGCTAGCTGATCAACCCTCTCATTATATTGGATATCACATTGAACGATACAAGTTTGGAGCACAACAGGTTTAAAAGTACTTGGATTTTAGTACTTACTTCAATATCTGAAGCTTGACCAGTGTTCAATGTGTAATTAATCCCCTTGTGCAGCTGGCGTGAGAGGAGAAACAAACCGCCAGCCCCGCGGTCAAAAAATGTTCAAAAACAAAACTTTCAGGAAACGACAAAAACTGTTTTCCAACAGTAACTGTAACCAACTTACAGGTTACTACGAATATTCATTGAGGAGAAATGTAGCGTTGAAGCTCAATTCTGTCCCTCAAAAACCTTCAGGAGCTGAAAACCTTATTACAGGCTTTTGCAGCGGGCGTGTCGAACCATCCAAATTTTTTGCAACCACAGATTACTGTTAATTGCAGAGAACTATTGATGCGGCATCTATGTGCGGTCAAGACTTAAATATCATGATGTGAATGGAAACGTCTCACCTTCAGGAGACTCCCAAAATACTATAAAAATGCCTTATACCCCTCGTGCTCGAAGCCCCTCATATGATGTATGAATTATAGAGTGCATGTATTTCCTCCGACACATATTCACATTGTATGTATAAGGTGATGTTATGAAATAAACATGTGAAAACCTAACAATAATATCGGCCTATAGTGATCTTTAGGTGACCCAAGGTGCCTGATGCAAATAAAGTGTCTTTACATTCGAGCAGTTTATTTTCCATGCATCCAACTTATCTCTGGCATATCATGGATTAATGCTGGTGTACTTTATCGAATTAATGTCACGATATGAGTATAATTCTAAATCAAGTGGCTTATTTGGATCACTGTACATCAGTGTACAATTATAATTATTTTTAGGGACATCGTTGAATAGTTCTAATAGTGAACACTTTTAAATATATGAATGGTGAATAGATTCTATTAAATACGGTGTAACTATTTGTCTACGAAGCGTCTAATCGAAAAGCCGACAGCTTGCGTGGAGACAACACCGAAAATCGACCACTCACTGCGAACGGGGCTGATCAGCTGTCGAAGGTGCGGGAGCGATCCGTTTCCTCGGTCGACAAACGGTGAGCAGGGTTCCCATCGCCCTTCCCTCTCCTCCACAGCAGCATCTCTCTTGCTCCAGGAGTTCTACGACCCAAACACCCGAAGAGTGATCTACACCATCATGAATCTGCGCCAATTTGATCCATTACTGCACTATCAGCCACGGTCATACGTTAAAAGAATTTTCCTAGTTAAATTACAAGTCCCTACGGTAAGTCAACTTTAGACTTATCCAAGATAGTTCAGACCAAACCAGTTTCAGAACTGCCCAAAGTCAATTTCAAGATTTTCAAAATCAAATTCGTAATTCTTCGAGTAGAATTAACAGGAAAGACAAAAGAATCGCCATTTCATACTAAACGATGATTTCAATGGTGTTTCGGCCAAAATGCAGGGGCCATTAAATATTCCATTTTCTGATTAACTAATGTTACTTTGCATAGTACAGTAGGACCTCGATTAACCGGAGTAATGGTGGGAAGAAGGGCCACAATTAAGCCGCTGATTAAGAAAATAGGCTGAATAGGCATACTTTAGTGAAAGAAACCATATTTTGATAAATGGACTAGGCCTTATTCAAGTCTAAAGTACATTTTACCTGCTTGTAAAAGAACATGAATCAAAAATTGGTTTCCATGAATGTCTTTTTGCTAGAACTGTTACTGTTACTGTAACCAAAACAGAAATCTAACGGAAAAACTCCTGTCTTACAAAAAAAAAAAAAAAAAAAAAAAAAAAAATCGACTTAATCGACCCATGGTTAATGGTGTTAACTCCCCGGTTTTACTGTATTGATTAAACAGCTACCTATTTACAGTCCTTTATTCAACATTGAATGAGTAAAATTCAAAAGTTTCCAGTTTGCTCAATCTGAAACTCCCACAAGCTAATTTGTTGAGAGTGGGTTGGTATGAGTGGGTTATCATCTAAATAGTGCAAAATTGTTACATTGGTTAGACAAAAGTCTTCATTTGATTACAATCAAATAATTTGGAATACATCAAAATAATTTGGAATATTCTGAAATGGACGGACAATTATTCTGAATTTGATTTGGAATACATCATTCCTGCTCAGGGAGTTCAATACACGTTCAAAACCAAGTGATTCTCTCACTAGTCGCAGTTTAATTATTATTCCATCACGGCAAGGAGCTTCCGATCCATCATCGTGATACCCTACAAACATCGGTATTATGGTCATTCAAGCCCTTCATAAAACACTCTCACTTCATGAAAATTCTGAAAAATGTATAAGCTGAGGTGTTACTAGGCATTGGAGACATTTTACACTAAATCAGTAACTGGTATTTAAATAACTTTTATTTCTTCGAAAATTCGCTCTTATAGTTATAATCCATGACTGTGGATTTTTGTAAAAGTGCTATCCGTGCTGTTGAAGTTTGGTGAAATGAAAGCGGAGGTAATTTGACATTGAAAGGAAAACGTGGGTTATTGGAAATTAACTGTATTGATTCCTCATGACCGCAACAACCAACCGTAAACTCAACACCAACTGAAACCGCTAAAATTTATTTCTATTAATAGTGACCTCACTATTCCAAGTACATTATGTTGATGACCAACTATAATCGTATTAGGTTTTAACCAGTTTCAATTTCCATTTCCAGTTTCCATTAATAAATCTGTGCAGTCGGATTTTCGGATAATATGACGGACCGTGTTATTTACTTGTGGGAACAATAATGAATTTATCGAAATACCAAACACCGAATTAAGTTAATGGAAAAGCGTGCTTCAAGCTTAATAAGGTTAATCGAGTCAGTCGAGCCGACCCCTGGTGACAGAATAACCTTTGTGGCCCCCAATACCAGCGTTTTTTTCTCTTTCGTTGCCCAGACTTTGAGTAAACAGAGAATCAATGTATAGCAGGCATCAGGGACGATATAATACCGTTTCACCAAAAGATTGCTGATATCGTTTAAATTGCGTAGCAGTGAAGTTCAGGCATCTCAATGCGTTATACAATGCACCATACCATAATAATATAATTTAAACAGATAATATGTGTTTTAATACAACAACATATGTGTCGAATTCATATGATATTCGGCCGAATTTCAAACTTGACAAGACTACACTTAAGATTCCGCAAAACGACATTAACTTGAAGTCTGTAGGTTAAACAAGCCTAACTTAATAACGAAGTCTAACTTAATTTAATAACGAAGTTAAGTATGCAGCGCGCATTAAGTTTGAACTTGAATGGCTCACGAAGTGCCAAATTCAGGAGTTTGCAACCCGAATTCCAAGTTGATTTGAGGACATGTGCTACATGTGGTCACATGCTAAAATTCTCGGTTCCCATTGTACAATCCGTTTGCTCCACTAATAACATCGGTTAGCCTTAACAATGTGTCGCCTCTAAACGAGCAGCTTAGCTTCCGAGGCGGGTGTTGAATACTAAATTTAGATATTTTTCCCTCTGTTCTAAAATGTTTAGAACAACTGAATAAGATCTGGCTTGTAAACCCCCCAGGGTTATTACAACATTGAAAATATGCGGAGGTTATTCGTATTGGGAATTGAAAGCTTTCTCCGACGGTACTATTATCATTAGCGTACAGTACGGTATAAGTCATGCTGGGAACAATCTTTCATATCAAGGAAATCTTTGGTGGATATTATTAGGGAGGAAACTTTGAATGTAGAATAACTCGTGACACACTGTATTCCAATATTAGCGAATTTGCAAAACAAAAGGTGCAACATTTTCAAAACTCCAGACGATAACTCTCGATAGAATTGACATAAAAAGTTCAAATTTGCACAAAAAAATCTGTCTTGGCAACCAAAAGGCGAAGTTCGTAGATGGGCAGAATTGGGCTAAGGGAAGTTTTAAAATGAAATAGTCTGACAAGTGACACCTCATTTTAAAGGTTTTTAACGCTGAACACGATAGTGATGTCAGACGGTTGATACTTGAGATGTTCTTCATAGTTAGTCTGCTCTAATCTGATAGCGGGATTAGATATCGCTATTCTAACTTCACCATCGTGTTCAGCGTTGAACAATCTATAAACTGAGGAGATAACGTTTGTTATAAAATCAGTAGAATGGAGACATTTTACATAAAACCAGTTATTTCTTTGAAAATTCGCTCTTATAGCCGTGCTGCAAGACTGTGGATTTTTTTAAAATAAATAATATTATGATCTCTGATTGAAACATACATTTCAGTTTCGATCCAATCAGCCTTGCGAGTGGCCGACACTTGTTTACATCTGTGGTTCCATAGGCGGGTGATGTGACCTTCGGACTTGTCTCTTCGGAGGTCTCCACCAGTGAAGATGAAAGTCAGAATCCGGATCTTCGGATTCCACCACCGGCGAGCCTCGGGCCCAAAGCGTCTGATTGTAGCGCTGACACCGCCTGACACTGACTACGAAGCTGCGGCTGAAGGTTAGGGGCGGCTAATCAATCTAGCAGACGGTCTATAGCAACATAACAACCCACGTGTAGCGACGGGGAACCTCGTGGGGGAGGAACGACGACGTACTGGACAGGATCACGCAATGAAGAAATGATTTCCACTCGACAAACGACACAGAAATCGTATCGAACGGCACGATTCAACGGTCGATGCTCCCGATGCATATTATGCGAGTACATCAAGGAATAGCATATCAAAAAAGGTAAAAACGAATTTTTGAATAAATGACTGGTTTTATGTGATATGTCCCAATTTTACTGGTTTTATAATAAATTTTGTTTCCATTTTTCGCCGGGTCAGTTTATTGCGATATGCGATTAGAGCAGATGAACCACGAAGAACATCTCAAGCAACAACCACGTTTCTTTATCTACAAAGCGCTCCAGTTTGAGAAAAATCTTTAAAATAAGGCGTCAGTTGTCAGACTGTTTGATTTTTGGAATTCATGGGTGGTTTTCCCCCTAAAGCCCCTTAGATTGGCCCAATTAGTCTTTCGATTGCCAAGACATATGTTTTGTGCAAATTTCAAGTTTTTGTCTCAATTCTATCGAGAGTTATCGTCTTTTCTGAAAATCGAATTCTGACTATTTTGGACCGAGAACAAGAAAATCTTTGACAATTCGCTATGAACCTGGCCAAAATTCATAAAGTCAATAAAGTCAAACTCCCGAGGAAAAATTCTCAGATCAATAATTGATTATTGATCTGAGAATTTTTCCTTGGGAGTTTAGGAGGTCGCTAATTACGAATCAGTAATCAGATTTAAGGAATTCGAACATGGGAACCCCTAAATGCGCAAGCGTTGTATGAAAATTAGGGTGGATGCTACGGATTTGCCTTCAAATCTATTCTCGGGGATTTGGGGATCACTGATTATGAATCCGTGATCAAATTCAAGGAATTCCAACATAGAAACCCATAACTGCGCTTGGGCAGTAGGAAAATCAAGAGCGAAAACATCCGCCATTCCTTCGAATTATTTCGAAAACTACAAAGGACACAGCGGGAACCATTTTTATTTTTTTAATTTTTATTTTATAGCTGAACTTTTTACACAATTACATGATGCATTTTTAAATTATGAAAGAAATAGAGTGAAATACATAATAGACGTGTGCACAATTCTCCTTTCATCAGATAAAATTTAAAAAATAATAATATTATAATAATATAACATATTATGTTGGCATCACCGATCTGTTGAAAATTGTAGATATTAAGTACAATTTTCTACAGATGTGTGATGCCATTTTGGCAGCATGCAGCCATACGAACACAACTGTTTTTCTCTCTCCAATCACTGATTCGAGCATCCCGCTCGGAGGTCATATTCAGACTGCAATTGTTGCGCGACAAACAGGCCGTGGACCCTAAAATTGGTGAGTACACACACTTGGACCCTACGTCCACCTCATCCAACCTTCAAAAGTCCCGAACTAGAAACTTTTGTTGCATTATTGCCAGGTTGTAGGGATTTGGCCCCACTGTACATCGGTAAGTACAAACGTTGACATACGCACATCTTTATGAGGTGAAGGAGCGTTCTTATTCACACTGTGACGTGACCTCAGTGACGCGCCAACTCATAGCTGTATTGCAAAAACTTGTTGATCTCGTCGCGCTCATCACGAAAGGAAGTTTTCATCGGTGTGTTCTGTTACACAACACACGTAGTGCTACGCTCCATGTGGGATTTTGCATAACTAACGGATTATTAGCGCTGCTCTAATTATTGCACGCATCACGGACGCGCACTTCAGGGAATCTGATCAAGAAATAGTAGAAGTTATGATGTGCCACCGTCATGATGGTCACCTCCGTCCTTGTTCTCATATTACATGTTGAAAAATATTTGTTCTAGAAAGAGCTTTGGTTTCGTTCCATAATATGGCTTTCATAATATGGCTTATCGTTTCATATAATGACGGCTCCCTGCATATCCCGGACCAAATAGATCCATTGAGGTTTTCATCGCCATCGACAGCTGTGAAGGCTGCACAGAATTGCGACTATTTAAACTACGAATCCCAACCAAGATTACAAGGTTGAGTGGGTTGACGATGATTAAGCAGTCATTTTTAGCACAATAGACGTGACGTGGGTTTCGCATCTTGGAATCAATCTTCTCATCAAGAGCAGAGGAAAGAGCACTTTTAGCAATCGCGGTTAGTTTTGTGTTGCGCGCAACGACTCCTCCGAATCGATTGAGTTTGGTCGCAACCGAGCTACACAATGACCATTGAAATCATGAAGCACAAGGTTTGGAGTCAAGATATGCTCAAAGGAATTCATTGTATATCTTGCCGATAAGTCGCGACAACCACCATTTGCGTGGTGCAAAATATGAATCTGACGTCAAACAACTTTTTGTTATAACCGACTCCCTCATTTTCTTATTTCCCGAAAAGGCCATTTTGGCTTATTATCTTCGATAATGAACCTTTGGAATCGCCTCCCCCCCCCCCCCCCCAATTTGAGGGCTTACGTTTCAAGATACGTAGATTCAGAAAATCGAAAATCGAATTTAAAAAAAAATCCGTCCGGCCGCCGTCCGCGGCACTTTGCCCAGTCATTTTTGCGTTGTGTCGTGCTAAAATTACGAAACTTGGTTCACAGGTTCGGGCCACATCCATGATGATAGCCCCTATGTCAACCCCCCCACGTTGACACTCGTTTTTAACCCCTTCCCCTTCTCATAGCCCCTATGTCAATGGGAAGGGGTTCAAAACGAGTTCTGAAATTTCAGTTCAAGTTTGACTAAAGTTGAATAAACATAGCATAAATCATACGACAGTTTTTTCTTTTTTTTTTCAACATGACGGTGAATCATGCATTTAAAAAAAAATCTTGTTAAAAGTGTTACAAATAGATAAAAGTGTGACAGATCATAATACAAATAGATCATAACAGATCATAATATTTTAAAGCTTTATATTATAAAGCTTTAAAAAATAAAAATAAACAAACATTGATCTTGGCAAGTGTTCTTGCTTTATAAGGAATTTGATTTTGAAATCTTATCACTTACGTACGACCATAGCACCGATCCGTTGAAGGCCAGAAGGGTTTGGATCCAAGATTGCTCCGAGAAATATTATGGGATTTGAATGCCTATAGCAACGACAACGTATCAACTTAACTGACCAAGGTTGTAACACGTACAACTCCATAGATGGATCAAATACTTGCTTGTTGAGGAAGTCGAAAACCTTGAACCTGGGACATCTTACACCTGTCACCTTCCATGGAAAATCCTACCTGTTCTGCATGGCCCATAAAATACGTTGATCCAAGTAATCTGAACTATAATGTAAACAAAAAAATTAAAAATAAAACAGCCGGTTTAAGATAGTTGACCTGACCAATCTTCTCGAGGATCACGAACATGAACATGAACAATAGAGATGGGCTGTTTTTTTCCGCTGCCTTTATAGCGGGGATGCATTGACAGGAACGTTTCGTGAGACATGAGTCAACATTTTGCAGGATTTACACCAAAGCGGACTCGTCGGCCTTAGCCTACTTTCCGCCTAGGCAAACATCGCTGGAAAATTGGCTTTCTCTGTTACAACTGGGACCGCAGAGTTGGGTTAAAGTAATCACATTTTGGACTCCTGTTTATGACATATGACATTCAACGTTAATGATCAAAATAACGTTGAATAATATTGATCTCTTTATAATGTTAGTGCGTTTCATATGGGATGAACAGAAATTCGATTTTTGACACTAATGAATAGAAATAGTGAAGCCACATCCACCGATTCGGCACGCAGTAGTTGTAAATTGCCCAGACCCACTCTATATCTACAAAAATTACCCGGTACAAGTATTTAAAGAATTTGGAGAATAGGCTTTTCAGTGTGGATATAATATTTTGTTTACCTGCCATTAAATAATTACACTAACATGTCCCATGACTACCACACAGAATAGTCAAAAGGTACCATGAATCATGTGTATACGTCCACATATTATGGTACATACATGAGTAAGTGAATGCCTGGCTGATTGACGGCAGGGTTAAATAAACTATATTACAAGTGAATGAAGAAATCCAATATTTGTGTGCCTCGTTGCCATCCACGACCTACATGGATGGCTTTTCTAGTTTGATAACCTCATAAAATTTATCGAGGTATGGACTCAATATTTACCTTGAACAATTTTACGATTAACGAAATTCTTCTTTTATTCTTCAATTCATCATCCATCAAGTCAAAAGGTATTTTTTATAGGGCAGACCTACAATTAAGTACCAAGTTACTATTTACAACTATTCTCATCTAGGCCGCCCGTTCGTGAGGCACGCATTAATTGACTATGATTTTTTTGTTCCATGACCATCACTCAGGCTGCAGGGGACAAACTAAAGATAGTGGGTGACTGTAGAGTATTGAACAGTGGAAACTTAGTGGACATTGACAACCGATGACGGCAGGAGGGTGCGTGGGTGGGTTGGCAGGTTAAATATAACACTCGATGGGGACACGATACAGAACATTATAATTCATTGTCTCTTAAACATGGGAAAATTTAAGGAATCTAAGTATGAAGAGGCAAGGAAATGGTCAGTTTGACGTTATTATGTAGCTAGCTAACGTTTAGTGCATTCCTCCTTAACTTATACTTATAACAGGCGGGTGTTTGTGGGGTTGTAGGAGGTTTAGAGATATACAAAATCTGAAAAAACCACTCGTTCCGAGCTATTGTGTAGGAAATATTCCGGTGGTTCAAATCCACTCAGAATTCATTATGATCATCTTATCACAATTGCTCAGTACCGTAGTATCTACCCACGGATTAAAAGGCTTGGTACTGATGAGTAAGTTTCGTTACTGCTTCTTCAAATTTGATGAAATCTATACGGGACCATTTCAAACCGCGTCTCCACCATTATCTCTCTATTTGATATTCCTACCTATTCCTAAACATTGGAGTAAAAACCTATTTCATCTATTGGCATAAACATGTTATTTCCACTTACATGTACCGGTAGCAAGAGACTTGGTTCAAACGGGTAGAGAAATTCACGAGATTGATCGGCCGAAGTCTTCTCTTCTTAATAACTGAATTATTCATAAGAGAATGAAACTTGATAAAAACAGAGGATTCGATCACAAATAAAACTGTCCGTTTTGAATTTCATCGCTATCTTTTGCTGAACTTGAAAACAAATGGTTTTGATTCTAGGCAACCAGGAAGTTACTGAATTACTTAAGGTTTGAAATTGGGTACTAGCAAAAACCTTCTTTCTGATCGCCATGCAACTTGATGATCATTGGACTTGATGATTTAAAGTTTCTATGCAAGAATGTGTGGTATAGGCGATACACTACACGAATATCAACATTTTTAACAACATTCGTAAGTGTGAATAGAGTTTTCCTCTTAAAACCGTCTTTGTTGAATGACACGATTGACACACATAAGGAACGTACACGTGTTTCCGACGGAAATGAGCAACGAAACCATTGCGCAGGAGGCCAGCACGCTTTTTTTTTGACAAAGATATAATCCTGCTTAATACAGAAGAATCGTGCGAAAGGTTTAATTACATCCCGCGGAAGGTGATACGGTGTGATTTCGTTAATTGGCAGGGCCATGTTTTGTTTCTGGCTAATGGAAGGTTAGACGAAAATAATAGTCATAAAAGCTTGCAGCACATAGCAGTGGTTTACTTATAAGTACATATTTTGACTATAGCTATGAATCCCCTTCAATTCCGGTAGGAAAATAGTTTTCTAGATGTTGGAAAATGGTATAGAAAATCGTAATTATGTCATGAATCAAAAGTTGGCATTTCAAGAAATTCGAATAAATAGCAAGCAGTCTAGTAATCAGTTCAAACACTACATTTAATTTGAGGAAAATGCCTACTTTTCATTCCATTTTAGTAAGTTGTTTTCAACTAAAATTCAGATTGAAAATCGTATATATCAAATCCTATTTATTAATTGTTTCTGACCCCTTACTCTTATTTTGACGACCCTCCCTCATTTAGCGAATTTTCGAACAATAGGAAGCCAAAATCATTTCAGACCATCTTGAATTTACTGCCAAAAGTATACTAAAAATGGTATGCACATAAATGTGGGAAAATTTATATATGTGTGATTCCAGACGATAACTCTCGAAATAATTGAGATGGAGAGAAAATTTGTCAAGTAGCCAATAGAAAGTCTTCTCGTATTCAAATCATTTTTGATTCGCCCCTTCCACCCCAAATTTTACTTTGCATAAAACGATACCTGTTTTCCTTATTCGTACGATACTTACTGCTGCGAAAATTCGCTCATACGATCATGCTGTTTTTATTCTGCTCAAAAACTAGAAAACCTAGCAAACATGTTTTCCACAACGGTATTTTCTGTACGGATCACTGTACGAAATAAACTAAAATGTTGTGTAGTTTGTTAAGAAGGCGACCCATTTCAATTTGCGTGAAATATTTGACTTTTTCAAATTTATTAGTATTTTCCTACTAGTAACATAATTTCATTGACTTGGGACCAGCGATTCAGATGGAGACGAGGCAGTAGATAATCATTATCCTCGTTATTACACTAACATGGGATCTGATCGGATAATGATAATGGTCTTTGCATTGATCCTGACCGCACATTTCATTTCAATGAAGATACTGATAAAGCACCTATTACATTATGCAATTATCGTTAATGTTATACTATGTACTACTCAGAATAGTGGCGGCTCCCGGCTGTTGTTGAACAAATAAGAAGATTATCGTAAATTAATCGATCGAAAAACGAGGCCACTGTTATGTTTAAGATAGTAGAAGATGTCTGCTAGATACGAGTAATTGCTTTTACCCAATGGAGTGGTAAGAATCTATGTTAGCAAAGTAATGTCACTTCCAAGTAATGTTGGAATTTCGATTTTACCAACATAACTTCTCCTACTCTTTTCAACCTTCATAATATTCTAAGTTCAAATTTGAGCAATGTTATTTTTCCTCATGAGAATGAGGAGTAGGAGAGGGCCACAAAAGTATTTTGTTCATCTCATAATTCCCGTTGTACGACTTGACCACATAAAACGAGGGAGCCCCAAAGACTGATTTAGTTTGAGCAAATTTGATTCGTCATCCAATAAAATATTGTTTCCGAGAAAAATGGATTAGATTCCTTAGGAATGGCGTCACTTGAGTAACAATTCAAGTAAAAGGAACACTGTAACTGAGTTACACACATCGTACGCTTTACTTGGATTATCGGATGTGCAATAGGCGATAGTGTATTGCACCTGACAACTTTGTATGTAAAGAAAGAAGGAAGAAAAGAAGGGATAAATAGCGTTTATGGACAAGAATGAGTTTCCTCACACGTAACGTCCTTCTTCAAGCAGTGCGCCAGTGAAAGGCAGCAACCTCTACAGCGATATCAATGGGGAACAGTCAAAAGGTGTGGGGAATCTGAATTACACGGATTCATTCAGCAATGTGTCGAGTGTCGAAAGAAGTTGCAAGGCTGTGGGAATGGAGAATGATTTGCTTTTGAGGAAAAAACCGCTACTCAGACTGGAGTTTATGACATTTGGTCAGAGTACGAGCCCTTGTTGGAGATCATGTGGAATAGCGTTGGTCCTGGAGGCAAAAACGCTTGGAGAAGGTTAATAGACGTGCCACGGAATTGACCATCCGACCGTAGTTGGATCACAATCCCGTTTATGTAGTTAGTAATTCGACATCATATTGTACGGCTCCAAACGTACCGAGACCTTGTATTAGAACGTAGGTGATAGTGATACGGACAACGGATAATTGGTTTGAGAACGGTACACACAATTTCTCCATGAATCAAATGCTTCATCATACCCTATTTGGTGTAAAATGGCATTGTATTAATATAGCACAATAGATTCCCATGACCGTCACCACAACAAATTCCACTCAGAGACGTCTTGTTTATGTACCATCCTTGGTAGAAATTTCAAGAATAGTACCTATGTACATAACAACAGCGCTATACTTCTACAACACGAATTCATTGAATAAATGAATCGGGGATGCTCTTTAGCTTTTTTTTTTTTAATACATTTATTAAATGCAATGAATAATTACAATTGCACAATAATATTATTCTTCTTATGCTACTCCCCGCACTAAGTAACACTTGTGACGCGGGGAGGAGAACTGTTCTCATTCTCTTACAAACATAATTCTACACCTCTCAATTGACAAAACCAGTCAAATTGATTGCTTTATAAAACTAGTTTGAGTAGGGGTGTGCAGTGGCACCATTGCAATTTACGACCAAAATATGATTATAAATTGGCAGAAATTAAGAAAAAAAGGAGTACCTACCTAAGTATTTGAACAGTCGATCGTTTCCACTGAAACATGAGTATCAGTAACAAAACAATACTCATTAATACAGTATGGTTTTGTTACTGTCGATGGTTTAAAACCGGTCTATTTCCAGTGGAAAATTCGCTCTTATAGCCATGCTCCATAACTGTTTTTATTTTTTTATTATTATATGGGTTTCCACGGTTTCGTCGCGAGTGATTTAGTTTTTGTTGGTAGAAATCACCTGATTTTCAATTATTTCAATTACATAACCACCACTCTGATAGCAATAATGAATGTTATTACCAAATGAAGGGCATACATAATAAGCCTAAAAATTCGGTCGAAGAAATTTTTTGAAAATTGTTCTTGAAGATGAATTTTACTTACGCCACGTTTGCACAAGCGTAGAAACTTTCACAATTCAGTGGTGTCACCAAGTTATGACATTGGTAGTAAGAAGAACGCATTATAAAAACTAAGATTTAAAGATACATTGCTTAGCTTATATGACTACTGTGACTAGGTACCTTTACCGTTTTGGCAGTGCGAAGGTTATCTTATGAGATTACTCAACATTACCGCAAACGGTAGACGAATTTAACTCACTGTTTGATGTAGACGAGAGTCCTGTGGTCTGTTCTCCAAGCTTTACCCATAACACAGTCTGATATTTCTATAAGAGTTTGTTGTTAATTTAAATAAATATAAATACCGATGGTAAAAACTCCGAATCATGTAACTTGCGATTGCGGTTCCGCGGTAAACAACTTTGGGGGCTGCCGACTGAACTGGCGCGAAGCGATTCGGTCGCTGGGTACCCCCCGGTCGTATCCAGTAGCGCGTGGGGGTATCTCCTGAGAATGGGACATCATGCAGTGGAAGGAGGCCCCAAGAAGATCCGTAGGTGGATCCTGAGCCAACTCGTGTGTTCTGAGTCACACCGTACATGACCATAAGCGAAGACCGACGCGTTGTTTAATTTCGAGTCATTGCACTGATAGTACAGTGTTGAGAGTCTGCTCTACAGACACCGACCAGCCTTCTATCTCGGAGAAGGCCAAGTCGCGGTCAGTGAAGGAAAACTAGGCGAATTGCGTAATCCGGCTCGTTTTCACTTTCCGTCTCATTTAACACTCGGAAATAAAGAGCCTGTGGTTGGAGCCCGAGTGCTGTGACGACTAGACGAAATTTCATTCATAATTCGTGGCCGAGTTTTGATACAACACTAAATTTCACATCGCGAAATAACATCTTCCTCTTAAATTCACAACTCTTTCTGTAATTATTACAGTTGTTGGGACTTCTTTCATGTAGAACACATTTCGGGTAACATTAGGTCTGGATGGTGTAGAATTGTTCAACTATAGAAATGTCCTTTTCCTTCCAAATATAGAGATGTCCTAACCTCTCCACAAGCACCGTACCCGTTTCGAAATCTCCCATTGGCGCCTTTGCGAGAGAATCGTTTACCATGTTATACAAGCTAAAATTATTTTAAAAACCTCCACGAGTTAAAAAAAAATTGTTATACAATGTTGAAGTATGAATATTATATTATAATATGCATACCTACTTCAACATTGTGTAACAATTTTTTTTTTAGGTCTTAAAAGCTATAACACTCGTGGAGGCTTTTAAAATAATTTCAGCTTGTATAACATGGTAAACGATTCTCTAGCAAAGGCGCCAATGGGAGATTTCGAAACGGGTACGGTGCTTGTGAAGAGGTTAGGACATCTCTATAGTTGGAAGGAAATGGGCGGGTGGGGGTTTTATCATAACTTTTCCCGGGTGCTTTAGAATCATATTTGCGATGCGCGGTGATTGGGGGGATACTCGTACAGAAGGGTGAACTATACTGAAAGTAACATACCGTCGAGGAAGTATTTGCAGAGTTTTTATTCTGTTTTTCTTCAGACTCGAGCACCGATTACCATTACACACCGAAAGAGAACAAATTGGGGGAAATAGAAGGAAAGAGAGTGAAGAAAAAAAAACGATCATATCATCCCAACACCCATCGACCACCATAAACGCCACGAATTCGCAACTCTCGCAAATTTCCCCACACCACTTCCTTCACGTTCATGTTCCACTCATATTCCTTCCTCCACAGTTTATCCCTTATCATTTGTGCCACCTTATCAGCAATAATCCCTCGATGCATTTTTTCCCCTTTTCTCTCATTCCGCTTCCCGAGTATAATTTCCCATCCAGCTACTTCTCCCCTGTTTTATTCCAGCATAACATATATATACAGTGGGGCGACGTATATAATACGAGAGTCCGTGGGATGGCGGGGGCCAGCTATCGCTTTAATTTATTTTTTCCATTTCCACTCAGCGAAGGTTGGTCTGAAGAGTGTGGAACGCTCTGTCCTCTTTATTAACATACTAATTCCAGACTGAACTCAACAATTTTCAAAACAGTTACATTCGCTCTGGTGTAAACGTGACATATAGAGGCATATATGCTATGCAAACCCAAGTCAGCAACACAACTACGAGCGGTTCAAGTTATCTATAAAATTATAGACCGCTTCATAGCTACAGCTTTGTTGTGTCGCATGTCCTTTCCAGTTTGGTTTAATTTTTGGTTTTCATTTTGGTTAAAAATTGTGGTCTTCGATAATGAACCATTGGAATCGACCAAAGAAAAAATTGTTTAACCCCCCTCAAAATTTGGTGGTTTACTACGTTTCTAGATAGGTAGGTAAGTGATTGAGACTTTGCCCAGTTAGCGTTGTGCTAAAATTACGAAATTTGGTTTACGAGTTCGGACCAACCCCCCTAATGATCTCGAAAAATTCAAATTGAACGGTATAGTGGTTTGTATACAAACACCTACACCGTTCAACACTACACCGTTCAATTTCTATAGACTATAGACTTCTGGAGACGTATAAATACAGTTTAATATTTAGAATTGTTGAGACCATCCGGAGCTTTGTACGACTAGCCGTTCGTTCACAGTGTAGTCTCAAAGAAGGAGCAGATCAAAGTCGTCAACATGAGAGTGAATTATGCGGCAGCCAGTCGGGTCAATGTTCATACATAATTTATCTATCATTTAGTGATCTAGTCAGATGGATGGCTCTGCACAAAGAGGATAATAAACTGTTGTGTCAAGAATTTGCATCGATATTGTTATAATAATTATAATTATATATATGAATTACTCATATCCCACAAACATTTTCGTATACAAGAGTAACCAATTAGGTAGGATATTATCCTGTGTGAGAAATACTATATGATATACATACACTAATATAATTATATTGTGTTGAATTACAGGACTCAACGTCAAAACTCATGCAAAAAGTCAAACTGTTTTGATCGGTCGATTGGTTCAGACGGGACCGTGCGTGTTCTGATTAGCCAGGCCTTATCATTGAAAACGTACTTTGTTTTTTCATAATATGACACAATTAGCGTCCACTGTATCCGTAGCTTTACTTTCCAACTGTAATTAAGGAGGGAAAGGATAGAAACAAAAATTAGTTCTACGAGCTTTTAGAGACGAAATTCGAATGGAAATACGAATTTGAAGGACATGCGAGGCTACTGATAGATGAGGAAATACTGTGATGTTACGTTGACGGTGAAGGCTGCGGGGCGGCGGGACCCGGCAATTATGGCGGGTGTATGAGATGGGTCCACAACGGACGGGGGTTTTAGGTCGTTTAGCGTCAGAAGAGTGAGTTATGGCAGCTCCCCACCGCTGATGGTGATTTGTGGTAAGAGACTTCTGAACTAAAACTGATTGACGAACACTTGAAAATGTTTATTTATGGGATACCGAGGTGGATTTCCGGTGGCCGACTGGACGGTTCGCTCGGGTTTTAAAAGCGGATTAAAGCTCCTCACGGACAGTACCAGGGCGAGTAATGAATCTTCATGAGGAGCCGGTGAAATGACGTCATCTGATGATATCACTTTGAATTAGAGCACCGGTACAAAGATACAAAATATCTCAAAAACGAATCTAATGAAAAATCGAAGATAATAAACCAAAAATCGTATAAAAAACAGCCGTACGCCGTCCGCGCCATTTGGCAAGTTAAAATTGTCTTAGAATCTTGAAATCCGAGATGCGGGTTCGAACCAGTCCGCAGGTCGCAACTTTCCATAACAGGGGTTATGAAGGGCTTATAGATTCACTATGACAGCATGCATGTCGCATAGATTCACTGATAGGTAATATAATTTTCGACTCTGTCACTTTTTGACTCAATAGTAAGTGGTTCAAAATAAATTTTGATATTTTCAAACATTTTAAATGGAACTGTAGAGTTATCCCTTCAAATGTTGTACCCAAATTAGAATAAATTTTTGTATAAAGACATTTTGAGGCCACCCGGAGTACGGCCAGCCGTCATGTGCATGAATATCTACAGAAAACGTTCCAGGATCCCATCAATAGGATGCTTGATTTTTAATACAAATGTTTGTTTCTCTCCCAATATGCCCCTCGGAGTCAATATTTTGGTATATTTCTATAAAATGACTCTATTGCCTAGAAATTACTAAAAAATTACTAAATTAGAATTACTAAAAATAGAAAACTACAGGATTACATAATAAGTTAGCGCAAAAATTATCAAAATCGATTTTCCAACACCTACTAAGTGCTAAATTACTCGTACATTTGATTTCAACAAGCCATGGGAGCACGAGGATTTTATTCTTGGAATGTGTAAAAGTTTGCAGGACGAAAAAACCAATATGAGTCAAATAAGAGTTTTTACGGTGGCAAGGTTTAATAAATAGTTTTAGGCTCTGGGTAATTAAAATACCATACATAATCACATTAATCACCATACATAAAATGACGTTACATCGTAAATTTTCCCAATTTTTCATACATGTGTATGTGTTCGTCTGTATGTATCTATATGTGTCTAAATCGTTATTCAATTTGTTGACCAGATTATAAAAATCCGATTTTAGAGTTCTATCGTGCTGAAGGTAGTTTCGACGAGGAAAAAATTCAGCTTTAAAGAACCAGCTTTTAATATTTTACGAAACAAAGTGGCAGAGTCAAAAATTATATTTTCCTATCAGTGAATCTATGCGACACACATGCTGTCATAGTGAATCTATAAATTTTAATTGCTCGCCTCTCGAAGTAATAAAATAGCGCAGGAGGGATACCAGGTGGGGCAGTGTGTTCAGCTCTTCCAAGAGAACATGTCTCTCCTCCTGTGACCGTATTGATATTGATCAGGTGATTTGAATTTTTTCCCCGCCCATGCTTTTTTCTGCTCTTGTGTTTACCCCCAGTCGTTGTAGCGCCGTTTTAATTTTCATCCACCCCCCCCCCCCACCATCACCACTCTCGCCATCTCCGAAAAAAACTCGTCACTCCCTATTTCGGCCTTAGCGTTTCCCGAGAGACGTCCACTTGCAGGTTGAAAACAGGGGCCTTGTTCCGAATTAATACAGGGAGCACTTGTCCCCTCACGTGGGGCCCAAATAACGAGAAAAAAAAACTCGCCGAAAAAAAAATAGATGAAAAAAGAACAAGAAAAAAACCTTGTGGACATGATAGAAATAATTAACTTTCATTGGTGAAAGTGAGACAATGCTTTTGGGCTCGACTACAGCACTGTTCATTTGTTAGAACGATATGGTGACTTTTGTATTGGATCACCGTCTGAAAACACGGCAGTCGCTACAATAGGAACAAGGGACCTATACAGGAAGGGGAAATTGGTTTCATTAACTTTTGTTCCTCGTTTTGTTCCCTCCGTCTAGGAAACCCCAAATGGGAATTATTCGATTAGTCGCTAAACTTATGGTCGTCGGCGGTTCGATCAATGGTGTTGTTCTATATTGGATAAGAGTTAACTCGGTGCACCTCGTTCCAGTACGTTCTCATAACGTTAAATTAAGACCCAAACCGAATATCTAGAGCTACATCGAGAGAATTGCCTATACTATCGTCTGTTCCTCAAGGCAGCGTGATCGGACCATTGCTGTATATATTTTACATCTATGATGTGCCCATCTTCGATGATGATCGGACGATGTCAGCTCAGTTCGCGGATGATTGTGCGTACCTCACAAAACAACCAACAGGCGAGGAAGCTAGTGAGGTTTTGCAGATAATTGCCAATGAGGTAAGTGATTGGGCTAAGAAGTGGCGTATAAAACTAAATGTTTCCAAATCGAATTTGACGGTATTCACTTACAAACGTAAATTCACTATACCACCCGTCGAAATGGATGGGCTCAGACTACAACTGAAAACCCATGTTAAATATCTGGGCATGACCATGGACCAACGACTCACATGGCGAAACCACGTCGGCGACATATCATCGAAAACTCGCCATAGAATTGTGCAATTGAAGCCCCTCTTCACGAACAACGGTCTCAGCATTAAAAATAAGATTCTTATTTACAATACAGTAGTCAGACCTATATGGCTCTATGGTGCCGGCCTGTGGTCATCAGGATCTGACTCCCAAATAAATAAAATACAGGTCCTGCAAAACAGAGCCCTGCGGCTTATCACAAGAGCTGAGTGGTATATCCGTAACGAGGAACTCCACAAGGACCTCGGGGTTCCAACAGTTAAGGATAGCTTAATCGCCGTATATCACTCCTCGTATCAGAGGGCTTCGTCGCATCCTAATCAACTCGTCAACGTCATCCCCCAGGACCGTCCCCCACCCAGGCATCTGAGACGACTGAAAAGAAGGCATCATTCGGACTTTGCTGATGGCTTTAACTGAACCCTACTCCGTCCCAAACTATTTATTACTCCAGTTTAAATCATGTTTGTCGTGGGAAAATGTTTCCCTACACCTTTTACATGGATCATGTAAAATTTGCATTTTATTTATAGGTCTGTGCATATATATACCTATCATACTTAGGAATCGTAATTTTCTTCAGTACAGTGCTTTTTGTACCATATAACTTTTCAATGCTAGAAGGTTAATGAATTGCATCTAGTATATATTCGTTCCTCATGTTGTTATCATACTTCTTTTTGTTATCTTACTATAAAGTGCTATGCACAAGAATGTTGATATTAAAAAAAAAAAAAAAAACCGAATATCTAAAATTGTTATATAATTTGGTATTTCTGTGTAGATAGAGGACGATAGATAGATGACGAACAGTATAATAAACTGCCCAACCGTCACGAAGAACCTTCACGAACTTTTCCATAGTGTCTCAATCTGGTCTCTTCTACTTCGCTTACTTGCTGCTACGCTATTCGACCGTTGACGCTTCTTCAGATAAATTGGTATAGGAAATCAATGAGCGTGCTTGCGAACTATGCAGTCATCTGTACGACGCCATCAGTATGAATATTTACTTCGTCTACAAAAACTGAGTAGTAAGTAATCAAGTAGTAAAACAATGTTAGTATCAACTAGTTTCTATTTTTCCTCGAATATGGTAATAATAGGTACTACCTTCATAATAATGGATCATCCAAGTTGGTACACAGGTGTATAATGATTTATCACAAGATCGTACGTCAAGTTCGATGGGAGGCGTCATTGATTTCTCATCACTTCATCACTATGCACGATTACTCAAATTATGATCTGAGGTAATCGGATTTATCTTCGTCTATACCTAACCTAATACCGTCAATTTTTTATCGTGGCACTGATCGTCAATTTTATCTTATATTGATAATTTCTGTAATGGCCAATAACATTTTGCCTTCCGGCTCCGTTCTGTAGAATTATTGAAATTATTATTGACAGCTAGATCTCTCGCACAATCGAGATCTGTCGGTAATTTCACGGCTCCAGTCCCATTTGAAGAGTAAGTTGGATAGTGACAGATGACGGGTCACCTGACCAATCAGAAGCGCATCGAAGGAACTGCTCCTGTCCCTCTCCCTTGGCTCTTATTTCCTCGTGTCTTTTGCCTGGCATTATCGGTTTGAATGTGGCGGGCTTGTTAAGAACTGCTTATGTAATTTCTCCCTTACCCGTCACCCTACTTTCCACATTTTTCTTGCCTATCCTCATGTCCCCGACTTGAGCCCCACTTCATCAGATCTCATAGACCCCCCCCCCCCCCCGCGATGTGCACCCCCCTTGTTGAAGGCAGGAGACGCCACTGCACAGGCACTGGGACACCTTTCAGCAAAGCGTTCTCCATTGGGAAATGGAGGTTTGAATTGCATCCATATTCTGCTCGAGATTTCTAATACGACTCCGTGCCTCCCAAGATTTTCTTCGTCTTCCAATATACAACGATAAGAACGTCACTAAATTACGCGACCTATTCAACAAGTACCTCTGCTACCTATTTTTCGTTACTGTCTGTAGTGTTGCTGTCGTCCTGTTTGTCTGAGTGTGTTAATGTTTGTTCGTTTGTATTGTTCATGGCGAAACAGTGACTCGGGAAGAGATTTTCACTTGTTGTGCCTATTTCAAAGGATCGACGTTCAACAACCACAGTTTCACTCCGATCCTGCATTGAGGTTGTATTCATATTGCTCTAGTGTTTCTCTATCATGATTTTTACACCATTCGATCTATCTGTCTAACCGTTCTATACTTCTCCAAAAAGAGAGATATGTTTGGAATTTCGAGGTAGGAGAATGGGCAATCTAAATAACTTACTTACTCAAAAGGGCGATCTACTGTTTACTGGACGATGAATGAGAGACTCGAAATTAGCATTGGAACATGTGGCGGAATGAAGTGCACCATACGTATGTGCGTAATAAATCATCTTCTAGTAAGCCCATCTGAATTACAGAAAAGCTTGAGCCCGACTTTTTTTTAGAGGGCTCTAGAATATATAAACCGCTTTCTATGAACATGTATGTGTGACTGAGTTTGAATAGGGTGCGATTTCAGAAATCTTGGATTTGTGTGAGTTGTGGAGATTTTCCGGAACCCTTTCACGTTTCAAAGCTATCACAGGGGAATCGTGGCCCGGTACCAAACCAGTTTCCTATTTATTCCAACGTTTCAAAGAGTTTGACGGTTGGTTAGGCTCAGGTACGTTCACTATCTCTCTCAAACAGTACTTCCAACATCAACTTCTCCTCAAATACGCTCAAGTTATCCCTCTGTACCAGTCACACCTACGGATTCATCCCGCGGGCTATTTACGGCCCTGGGTCAAAACCACCATGTGCGATGGTCCTTGGTTTCACCCCACAACTTTTTTTCCTATCAGAAAAACAGCTTGCTATTTTCAGCCCCTCATTTTTTTATCAAGCCGCGAGGGCCCCAAGCGCCCAGGAAGCCCCAGGCTTGTTCCAATGTCAGCAAGAAGCTGCGCATATCAAACAAGCCAAATTTTTTTCAGTTAAATATTTATTTCACCCTAAAGCGGTTTTAGACTTTCATTTCGCGGAGGGGAAAAAAACCAAAACTACAGTGGACATGGGGATGAACGCATTCGACTGGGTTTGACGCATAGAGAACCGACCGAACTTTTTTTTATGGCCACGGCGATAGCTGGAGGGGTTTCAATCAGGGAAGTGTTGTGTATCATTTTTTGCATCATCCGGTTTAAAACTATATTCGGACGGAAGAGACAGAAACCATCCACTTTCGAAGAGTATTTTACTCAGAAATCGGGAATTTAAGGCAGTATGGACTATTTTCGCAAGGGAACTGACTGGACCACGAATCGATGTTGTCCTGTATAGAAATGCTAAAATGATAGCTCTCTACATAAAGTACCAATTTAGGGTTAGACAGAAATTTAAATACTAGAGATATTTGAAATTACAATTAAAGTTCCTTTTAAATCTTAGAGACAATCTTATAAAAAAAGTGGTAAAAGTAGTATTTCACGATTCACAGGTACTCATTTCAATTTCTGACTAGAGCTACATGATATCGCCTACGTCTTAGATACCCCATCAACTAATGATTCCCCCCTCACTCTTCATATCTCGCCTTAAATTGCAATTACCGTACCTTAGATATTAATTTGTTTCCTTCTCCGATCAAATCCGCTGATTGCACCCTCCAAATTATGCTCAACATTTTGCTTCGCGTAAACCTCCTAGCGCACGAATAATGATCAATTTTCTCCCATCGCGGTTACCAATGAGCACAATTAAACAAGGATTTTCTTCCAGGAATCGTGGAAGTGCTTTATACAACGTCTTAATACGACAATTAATTGGGGAGTAAAGGAGTGAGAGGTACGAGCTTTTCTGAATCCGGATCATTAATCATTGTCGATACTATTGAATGGGGGCTTCTATAATTTAGGTAACGACGTAAAAGTCTCGCGATAACCTTTAAGGTTCTGTTTTCAGATTGGTATTAAATTTGAAACCAGATTGAGGATTACGAGAATGAATAATCATTGGGAAAATATAGACAACGTCACATCCAGTAGAGCGCACGCGTCAAGGGGTCTGGAGAGTAAATTATCAAAATGGAAGTATTACAGTAGTATTTATAATTATAAATCCGATGATTTAAAATGTCTTGGGGACCGTTGTTTAATGGTTAGTGTCAACAATCGCGTTGTTTACACTAAGTTGTCATCAAACCGTTGGAGCTGCTGATTTCGACCCATGGGGTATTAGGAGGCAAAACACGTAAAGCGTAGAACAAGAGCAAGTCCCGTTGAGATAACCAGTTTGTGAACTCAAAGAACGCGAGTTTAATTCTCTACTGTCATTGAAAACTTCTCTGGGAAGATGAGTGTAAAATGAAAAAAACTGGTTTAATTTTTCTTTCACCACCAACTAATGTTTCTCACTTGGCAGAATGATTTTCCATCTTCTAGTACCACCCCTTTGGATGGCACTTTACATCAAACAGAAAATATACATTTTCAAACACGATGGGGTGATTTCCTCTAATTGTTTGAATTTGTCTAGAATATCGAACGTTTCACATCACCAGCTTCAAATTCGGGAGTTATAGATTACCAATTCCATAAATTCTATATTCTATAAATCTATAAGGGTGATTATCACTCTGTCCTCTTTATTAACATATATATCGCTGATATATCGCTCTGTCCTCTTTATTAACATACTATAGTATGTTTTATGGGTTCCGACCAACCCCAGAATGGTCCTCGAAACTTTTCATAACCCTAGGTCAAGGGGAAGGGGTTCAAAACGAATTTTGAAATTTTGAAAATTTCATATCTCGAAAAATTCCCATCAAACGGTATGTTTTTTATTTCATATTTAGATAGAGTTTGTTCCGTAGAATTTTTTAAGACCATCCGCAGCTTTGTACGACCAGCCGTTCGTTCACAATGACGGCGCAAAGGTTGAGCCTGTCAACACGATCGTGAATCAAACGGTTGAAATACAGGTCAATTTTCATACTAACGACCTGTTTGGAACATCATATGGTTTTAGTGATGTCGAGTTTCTTGTTCTGAGGTACGTTTCGTGCTACGGAAATGAAGGTAATTTCGTATGTTTGTTGGTAGGTACTTCTTTTATAGAAAAATTATTACCGACGTAGTATTAAAAACCCCAGAATTATATCGTATTAATTAATCACAATTAATAATTATTATTAATAATAAATACAAATTATTATTACCTAACAATAAATTATGATCATTTTCGCTAGGTACTTGATAAAATTGTTAATAATTAGTGATAATTGACAATAATAATTAATCTAACATTTAGGATCTAGACATTTAGACCTAGTGATCTACACAGAAGGGTGATCTGTACAAAGAAGATAATGAACCGTTGTGTCAAGAATTTGCAGAGTTTTTTGTAGATGGCCCAAACGACGTAGCAGGCGGAGAAAAAAACCACTGTAGTTTGAGTTCCAACGAATATCGTTTTCATATGCTCACAATGTCAATCGGATCATCCCGTTCCCGCGAATTAATTTCGGAGGAAATAATCTTCAAAGAAACCCCATAAACTGTAGTATGCCCCGAGGGATTTTTCAGCACGTAATAAAAAAAAAGAAGCATCCTCCAGGACACGAGGTGCCGAGCCAATGTGATTAAAACGGCTGAGGCCACTCGATTCTTTCATGTTGGAAAAAGCCTAGAGCCACACCCACGAGGAAAAGAGATACGTAGGTAATAGAAAAACGTGGAATAACAGGGGAGCAGCGGATTTCCAAAACAAAAAAAGAATGTTTTTAAGGAGAGTGGATTCTCTGATTACCTGCCAACAAAGTAATTGTAGATCCAATTCCAACAAAGGGGGAAAAAAATACAGCGGAATGAAGGGGGTGAAGCGAAAATATATTTGAGGATAGAAATACATGCGAGTTGGCGAAAAAAAAGTACATAAAAAGTTTTTTTTTTCTTTTTACAAAATGTCGCTGGAGCGCTGTTTAGATTACGTTCCCACTTGCAAAAAAAGCGTGGCACAAAAAAAAGCCGGTAGAGGAGGGCTAGCGGACAAGAGTTAATTTAATATTTTGATTGAACCGTAGTTGAGGGCATGCACCTGTCACCGGCAAACAGAAATCACTTTTAAAAAGGGAAGCCGTTCCTCTTCACACGTAGCCGTCCAATAAAAAAATAAAAATACGAAAAAAGTGAAAAAAATACGCTTCGCGGGTTCGTCTACCCGCTACATCTCCATTCCCTGCCGTACGAATTTTTCGAAAACCTTCATCCCTCACAGCTTTTACCTTTTCACAATAAAAAAAAGTAAAAAAAATTAACTTCTTTTTTGTTCAAGATAAAAAAAAAACACGGCTTTTTAAAGTAAGAATAAAGGGACGGGTAAATGGATTGCGTTGTGGGGGAGGGGGAGGGGGGGGGGATACACGTTGAATGTACGCGGTTTGTTAACCTTTTGACCGTTGGGCTGATTAGTAATTGTATATTTTCTTTTTTACGAGTTAACTCTCGCGGAGCTCCTACAAAAAACGACATTTGTTGAAAAGGTATTAAGAGGCCCGGTTAAAAAAAAAGGAGATTGTTGGAATGGGAAGAGCAGGAGTGTTGTGGTAGATCCTAAACCTTTATGCGTAGGGAAAAAAAGGACAGATAAAAAATCCCTTTGACTCTCCATACGCGAAAGGCACAGAAGCCTATATGTTAATGTAGTCAAGTTTCCCGATGGTGGACTAAAATAAGCGTTGTTGTTTTTTTCCTTTTTTCCCAAGTAATCTCCTTGTCTTTTGTGGGGAATTCTAACCATAACACGGGACACCAGGATGACCGCGGGACTCTGTCTCATTTTCTCTTTGGAAACGTTTTCTCTGTGAAATTGTGTCCGGTTCATTTTGGGACAATGGCTCCGGATCTTGTGAGTTTGTTTAATTTGGGAAATGGGAGACAATTCCGTGTTTTTTTCTCTTGGGTTATGGCATTTCATTTGGATTGGGGACTTCATCCTCCTCCCGTGCAGGGAGGGGAGAGGAGTGAGAAAAATGTAATATGGTACATAATTCGTACTATACAAGCAATTTTTTTGAATCTTGGGTGATGTAAAATGGCTGGATCAAGTAAAGGTAACGCTATTTCAAGCCCTGCCCTATCGGACTTAAAATCTGCCTGCGCTGCGCTACAAAATGTTCATGTAGGATCATCCAATAATAATTATAGATAATTATTATCTGGTCTACAAAATTATAGGTACGATGATGACCGCTCTACAAAACAGGAATGTAATAATACAATGGATACCGGGACATGGTGACATAAGCGGCAATGAAAAAGCGGACAAAGCGGCAAAATACGGCTCGACGCAACCTACGGCGGATGGCATTTTCGACATTCCCCTGAGCGACGCTTTCTTGGCATTCAAGGGAGAAACAACACTCGAATGGCAGGCGAACTATGAGGCTACATCACTAGAGAAGGGATACTACCACTACCAGGTACAGCCAGTCGTGTCATGGAAAACCCTAAACAGAAATGAGATAGTCCAGCTAGTAAGGATGAGGACAGGACTCGGCCAAACAAATAGATCGCTGTACAAAATACGTGTAGCCGACTCACCCGAATGCGACCACTGCAACGGGGTAGAAGATGACGTCGAACACAGGATTGTCGAATGCCCATTTTACGAGGAAGAAAGGAGGACTTATAGCGAATTCTTTGGCGAAAGTGGACTCAAACACATACTGAAGAAAGGAACAACAGAGGAACTAAAAAAAATACTGAAATTTATGAGAGAAGCGGGGATTCATTTATAAAATCTTAGAATTTTCATTTTATCTATTATCATATTATCAATTTTATATATTATTCAATACAATAATTTAACTGGCGATATGTATTCATGGAATATGTAATACACAGCCTATAAATAAAGAGAGAAAAAAAAGCCCTGCCGTCCAGGTATTATACCGTATATATATAGTATAATACTGCCCGCAACGAATAGTCTAAAAGATAATTACAAAATATTCAAGCTAGAATGGTTTTTTTTTACAAGAGATGGTTAGGGATGGAGTCAATGATGGGGCCAGCTGAACCTAGAGGCATTTTTCGGACGTCGAAATTTGTGCAGATTAGTGGTCCTTGAAACGGCAGTATTTGTGTTTAAAGATCGATTCCATTTCAGAATGATTAGGGCACAAGGCCTTATGTCGAAACGTTAAGAGAGAAACCTATTCTCTTATAAGAGAAACCCCTAGGACCTAGGGCCTAGGTACTAACACGGTCGGTCATTTCTGGGTAGGCCTCCAGAGATTTATATATCGACTGTGAATACTCAAAACTTTGCAAGTTTCATTCCGGTTGAAGATGACTTGCAAACTACTTTGGGTCGGATACGATCTCACGCATGCCTTCGATTCAAGAAAAACTCTGCAAATTCTTGACACAACGGTTCATTATCTTCTTTGTACAGATCACCCTTCTGTCTAGATCACTAGGTCTAAATGTCTAGATCCTAAATGTTAGATTAATAATTATTATCAATTTTATCAAGTACCTAGTGAAAATTATTATAGTTTATTGTTAGGTATTAATAATTCGTATTTATTATTAATAATAATTATTATTAATTATGATTAATTAATACGATATAATTCTGGGGTTTTTAATACTACGTCGGTAATAATTTTTTTATAAAAGAAGTACCTACCAACAAACATTCGAAATTACCTTCATTTCCGTAGCACGAAACGCACCTCAGAACAATAAACTCGACATCACTTAAGCCATATGATGTTCCAAAGAGCTTGTTAGTATGAAAATGGACGTGTATTTCAACAGTTTGATTCACGATCGTGTTGTGAGGCACAATCTTTGAGCCGTCATTGTGAACGAACGGCTGGTCGTACAAAGCTGCGGATGGTCTTAAAAAATTTTACGGAACAAACTCTATCTAAATATGAAATAAAAAACATACCGTTTGATGGGAATTTTTCGAGATATGGAATTTTCAAAATTCGTTTTGAACCCCTTCCCCTTGACCTAGGGTTATGAAAAGTTTCGAGGATCATTGTGGGGCTGGTCCAAACCCAGAAACCAAATTTCGTAATTTTAACTCAACGCTAACTGGGCAAAGTGGCGCGGACGGCGGACGGCGTACGGCGGACGGACGGATTTTTGGTTTATTATCTTCGATAATGAACCATTGGAATCGCCCAAAGAAAAATAAATTTTAACCCCCCCTCAAAATTTGTTGGTTTACGTTTCAAGATACGTAGATTCAGAAAATCGAATAAAAAAAAATCCGTCCGTCCGCCGTACGCCGTCCGCCGTCCGCCGTCCGCCGTCCGCCGTCCGCCGTACGCCGTCCGCGCCACTTTGCCCAGTTAGCGTTGAGTTAAAATTACGAAATTTTTTTTATGGGTTTCGACCAACCCCACAATGGTCCTCGAAACTTTTCATAACCCTAGGTCAAGGGGAAGGGGTTCAAAACGAATTTTGAAAATTTGAAAATCTCATATCTCGAAAAATTCATATAGAACGGTATGTTTTTTATTTCATATTTGGATAGAGTTTGTTCCGTAGAATTTTTTAAGACCATCTGCAGCTGTGTACGACCAGCCGTTCGTTCACAATGACGGCTCAAAGATTGTGCCTCACAACACGATCGTGACTCAAACTGTTGAAATACAGGTCCATTTTCATACTAACAAGCTCTTTGGAACATCATATGGCTTAACTGATGTCGAGTTTGTTGTTCTGAGGTGCGTTTCGTGCTACGGAAATGAAGGTAATTTCGAATGTTTGTTGGTAGGTACCTACTTCTTTTATAGAAAAATAATTTTTATTACCGACGTAGTATTAAAAACCCCAGAATTATATCGTATTAATTAATCATAATTAATAATAATAATTATTAATAATAAATACAAATTATTAATACCTAACAATAAATTATAATAATTTTCACTAGGTACTTGATAAAATTGATAATAATACTTAATCTAACATTTAGGATCTAGACATTTAGACCTAGTGTTTCATCTTCCAGGTAAACTACAGTCTAGACATTTTAACCGTCAGTCGGGGATAGACCACATTGCAATATTCACTCGGTTTCTCATCTGTAAAATTGTTTAAATAATACCTTTTTGTAATAATACAAATTAAATTTTGATGCTGAGCTATTGACTTGAAATTTTAAAAATAGGTCAGAACTGGATCACAATGCAATATTCACTCGGTTTCTTGTCTGTAAAATTGTTTAAATAATACCTATTTGTTTAAACAAATTAAATTTTGATGATGAGCTCGATACTTGAAATTTTAAATATAGGTCAGAAATGGATGACATTTCAATATTCACTCGGTTTTTTTCTCATTGCAAACCTGTTCATTGTGTACCCGAGATCCTTCCCTAAAAGACCTGGCAGCGGGAAATATTATTCAACATGGTTTGAAAAGGGAAAAACAAGTTTTGTAAAAAATCCCAATGCTCTAGGTAGTTACTACTGTAGTCGATACCAGTGACCAACATTTTCTTCAGTAGTCGACATGGTTTTGCACTAGTAGTCGACCTACATGTGTTAGAAGTCGACAGTATCACTTGAGTCAGTAGTCGACAGGTTTCGTCATTCCATCGTTTTCGAATTTTACGACATCTAAATAAAATACATTCAACTGTGAATCGGAACTTGAAAATAGATTAATAAGATGTAATAAAGTAGTTATCAGACTTTTTATTTGCAAACAGCTCATTATCAGTCTCAAATTGCAATAAGTACTTAAGTAAAAAGGTTTGAAAACTATAGTCGAAAACTCATTGTCAGAAAATTGACATTACAGTTGGGCTTAGGTACCTATTTACACATTTTTTTGACATTTTCATGTCTTTGCTTTGGCACATAAACTGAAACGGGAAAAATTTGTTCCCTTGATTCACCCTTTCCCTCAGATCACGTCAGAACACAAGCGACCGGCGGGCCATTACGTCAGAGCCTATGACGCACGAGCGTATGACGTAAGACGGCTGGCAGGAGGCCAACAAGTACGTCAGAGCCTATGACGCACGAGCGTATAACGTAAGACGGCTGGCAGGAGGCCAAATATTGCGTCAGAGCCTATGACGCACGAGCGTATGACGTAAGACGGCTGGCAGGATAACTAGTGCGTCAGAGTCTATGACGCACGAGCGTATGACGTAAGACGGCTGGCAGGTGGCCAACAAGTACGTCAGAGCCTATGACGCACGAGCGTATGACGTAAGACGGCTGGCAGGAGACCAACAAGTGCGTCAGAGCCTATGACGCACGAGCGTATGACGTAAGACGGCTAGCAGGAGGCCAACAAGTACGTCAGAGCCTATGACGCACGAGCGAATGTTTGTTCGTAGGTACTTCTTTTATAGAAAAATTATTACCGATGTAGTATTAAAAACCCCAGAATTATATCGTATTAATTAATCATAATTAATAATTATTATTATTAATAGTAAATACGAATTATTAATACCTAACAACAAATTATAATCATTTTCACTAGGTACTTGATAAAATTGTTAATAATTAGTGATAATTGATAATAATAATTGATCTAACATTTCGATACCTTAATTCACAAAGGGAATATGTCCATCATAAATTATTAAGGACATATTCCCTTTGTGAAGTAAGGTATCGATTTAGGATCTAGACATTTAGACCTAGTGATCTAGACAGAAGGGTGATCTGTACAAAGAAGATAATGAACCGTTGTGTCAAGAATTTGCAGAGTTTTTTTTATTCGATTTTCTGAATCTACGTATCTTGAAACGTAAACTAACAAATTTTGAGGGGGGGTTAAAATTTTTTTTTTCTTTGGGCGATTCCAATGGTTCATTATCGAAGATAATAAACCAAAAGGACCAAGAACAATCATACCTCCTCTGTGGTCGGTATCACACCTGCCATCCCCGAGCCAGAAGGACTCAATTCAGGAAGTTTTTTTCGCCTCCTGAACATTTGTGGATTGGAGGGTTACTGTTTACATAGCCTGGCATTACGTGCATATACATCCTACATGTATTATGTATAATACATTATAGAAACATTTATGTAATGCAATGAAAGTAACAACGCCTCAAACGTGGTCCAACAAGACCGTTAAGCGGTGCGGGTAACATCTACCTAACACTGAGCAGGCGCTACTACTCGCTACGGTTCAAATCACCCGTCATAGTTGTATTTTTATATCGTAACATTTGCCAAAGGGGCGTATATTTCTTCCTATATCCAGTTTCTTCCTGTATGCAAGCTTCATATAAGTTTCTGCAAAGACATGATATGTCTCAATGTGTTGCAGACTCGTATGCAAGCATTTTTTTTGTCTAATTGTGTAGTTCAGTGATCGGTTCAAGTGCACGAAGTTGCTTAACTTTCAAAACTACGTACCTATCTCAGTTGTGTTACAACCAATTCACATGTAGGTATGTCAAAAATATGTTGCTAATAAGTTGTTACTTGGCGCAATAAATCATCCAAAGAAGAAAAAACTTACCATCGAAATAGCAGTCCACAAAAACATTTTTCAATGCTTGGTCATGTTCAAACATGATCATTTATAAAACCACCGACTGCTTACTGTAAATTAACAAGCAGTGCTGTGTTTAATTTTAAGTAGAGGAACTCAACTTATTTCACAAAATATTCGGGTGGCCATGTAATTTGACCTCCACAGCTAAAAGACAGCTTTCACTTATAGTACAAATAAATTACCACTTACATCTTTTGGGTTCAAGAACATCGATGATGAGAAATTGATCCAAACCGCAGAATTCGTCTTTTAATTAGAAGCCATTCCAAGTCTGGTGCACTCAGTAAACCCATTAAATAGCGCTTCAACTCCTTTAAGGTGTTCACATCAATGTTCCATAAAGGAATTATGTCGCTATGAAGAAATTTAATTGCAAACCCAACCTTTTCGTTGGGGATTCCGAAGAAGATTCCCAAACTCCGAGAGAACTTTGTAAGTCTGATGGGTACCCCTTACCTTATTAAGAGGATATATGGCCTTCATAAAGCGAGCCGAAACCGCGTTGGTTTCCAAACTATTGTGATAGGTTCCGGCTATGACCAAGTTTTAAGCCCTCAGAATACCCCCTCCACCCGCCATTCATCCCTTTGGACTTAGAGATCCGTTTCTTGCTTTACCCTCTCCCCCTTAGCTCGTTCCCCGCGTTGTAATTTATATTATAATCAGCAGTATAATTGCTAGTTTAATCAAAGCCGGTAGAAATGTTAATCATGCTCGGTCTTCTCTCCTCCCATCTCTTCGCCCGCTTCACCTACCCACCTTCGGAATACATTACAATACATAATCAACATTTATGTGCAAATTCACCCGCAAGTCCCCTTCTTCCCGTGGAACCTCTACAGAAACTTATTCTGCAACCTTCCTCGGTATATTTTCTCCATTGAAGTAATTATACATGTCAGATGAACCCTCGTCGTCCATCATCGCGATTTATCAAAATCTCCCACAGGTTTCTGAATAAATCTTAGATTTATTGCCCCGCCCCGACTACCTCTTTTACGCTTAATGCCAACGGAAGAATACGAGGAATTTTATGTTTTAATGAGGACCTCAGTTCGAACGATTGATGGCATTTATGTAATATACTAGTTCAACCTTTAATGATATTGAAATGAGGTCCAGTCTTAATTCTCCTGCATAAAAAACCAGTTGAAATATCCCATTTCCATAATCGTTCGTCCTGTTTAGTGTAGTTCATTCAGAACCCATTTACTCCTTAACACTCCATAATACTATAGCGGAATTTGACTACCAAGGAACACCTTGTAAGTCTTAGTACTAGTCAACATGTGCCACGACGGGTTGGTACGAAAACAATATTGCAGCCCATTCGTTCTTGATTTTGATTTATTATTTTCTATAATAACCAAAGTAAATCTATCATTATTTATAACTGTGAAGTTCGTGGTGCGGACTCTGACCTGGCGGAGGATGATCCTTGGATATATATATTTTTTTAAATTTTATTTGGCATTGTTCAAAACATACAGCCACATAGGTACCTTAAAATAAATTAATTAAAGAAATAAATTAAACTAAATTAGACATCTTCATAATTTAACAGGAAACAAAAATTAAAACCTAATACAATTTCTCTCGATAAAATTAAACAGTTCCTTGTACACCTGAACATTTATGTTCAACTGAACCTAATTGAATTATAACGAGTACTACACAATTCATGCCCATTTGGGTTGGATTAATCCCTCGTACCCACCTAAGAACCTTTTTATTTTTTATATTTTGCAAAAATGTTTAAAGAATTTTTCGATTTGACTTGGGTCGTTCCCCACTTGTTCATATTAGTTTAATTTTTGTTTACTTTTTTATTTACCCTGAGCGTTTTACACTTGCCTTCTTGCCGCAATAGGAACTTGAAATCTCAATCAATCTTTCTGTATCGTGAAAAATCAGTTGTAAAGATAGATTCTTTAGATAGATCCCGTTAAATAGATAGAGTCTATCTATATAAAGGGGTTTACTGTAGAGTCTATGTGACAGGGATTCCCGTGATATTCATTATCTATCCTGCAATGTAATAGAGCTTGAAGACATTTATAAAATCAAGAGAAGAAGAATGTTATACCTACAAAACGTACGTAGGTAATAACTTTTATATGTGCCTTGTTCATTAAACGTATAGAAAATATTATCTTTCAAAAAAACACTTTGAATACCTCAACTATCTCCTCTAATGACGTTCTGTTGACTCGGTCTAAGGGAAAGGCGGTACAGCGTAATACGGTACGCACCTATTTCACAAAACATTGCGCGGTCAGCCATAATTTTCGATTAGGCGGAGAGAGATGACGGCCGTCCGGTAGTAAAGTCGGGTTGACAATGCGAGTTCATTACAAGAGGTAGCTGATCGCCGAACAGAACCGATCTAACGACCCTTCCAGAGGCTCTCATAGCGTCTCAATCAACGTCCGCCCTCAGGAGCTGAGGTTGTAAATACAATTAGCCATTGTCTAAGATACGCCGTACATCCGTCGTTGGCTTGCATTACATCTAAATCCGGAGGGTGCACACGAAAGGCCGTAAAGATGTTGGTTGTCAGAGGTTAATGGTTGAACTTTAGGGGCTCTCGTTCCTCCTTTACGTTTGGTTTTTTGCTTCATTTCGTAGTACATGAGTCGCGAATGGAAAGTCGGTCATTTCATACGAGGGTTGATCGGTTAAGTAGAGTTGAGAAAGACAAGCAATGAATAGGTTTGGTACGACAGATTTAGGTTGGGAGGGCGTAAGGCACAACGGCCAGTATTCCGTAACGTAGAAGTTAGTACGCTCTAAACAGGGGCGGGGAATACGAACATTCAAATATAACATACCCAAGAGATTTACCCTGGACAGCTGTTCTTCAAGCAAGCCCATTTCTCACCAGCATAGTTCTCTTCATTTTGGTCCATCTTATCTGACAAAAACTTAATTCGAGTGCCCATCTCTAGCTGTAAATTTCCCCACAAAGTTGTGATTTGCTGTTTAAATCACAATTCTGTCAAGATCGCTGTTCAGTACATATCTGTACTTCCTGTCTAACTAGACGAAATAATTAAAGTAACATTTTGAGCGTTTATCCTAAATAGTCCTTTCCGAGCCAGGAGTAGTCAGTCAGGCCAGACTCTGGCCGCCAGAGTTAACTAGCTCAGTGTCAATTTTCCCTCCGGCGTCCAGGCCGACCTTTAATAATTCATCGATTAATAGTTTCTTGTACTTGCCAACCAACATCTCCAATATTGATTGTAAAAAGTATTTCAGAATGAGAAAATCAATATAACAAACGTGTTATTCGTACCGCACTGTGGGAATTGGCCTGAAGTTTTACATTCTGATTCACTCTCTTGTTTATTTTTTTCTTCGCACGAACGGCTGGACGTAAACGCACTGGTGGAATTACAAACTAGTGTCCAGAATAATTCAGACCTGAAGGGGTCAAATACCGTTCTTTCTGAAATGTTCTAGGTTTTTGGAGGTTTCTAGGCGTTTCTCAATTTTCAACGCTCATTTCTCTCCCCTTCCTGATCTAGGGTTACGAATAGTTTACCTACAATATCAGCTCTTTCCGCCACTGAGCGATTAATCCACGCTTTTTTGCGCCACTGCTGCTGATTAATGGCAGTACTCCGATGAGCGACGGGTGCATCGCCCCGATTGATGCAGCCCATCGGTTCAGGGAGGTCCAAAGGAGTGAAATATTAACGAAGCCGTGGCTTCTTTGCAAGTTGTATATAACATCGACACACCTCATCAATACCGTGCAATACTGTGCAGTTCTCATCAATATTACGTTGTATGCTCCACCGGGTTTAGCGTTGCACTTTTATCGGCCCTGAGGGGGTTATTGGTATCATATAACACTTCGAATAACTTTGTCAACAGCATCTATCGTCAAAATAGATAGTAACAGTGTAAGAACGACATTTTATCTCACAATTTCCAAATAGGCAGTGTGACTATGTCTGTCAATCACTTACTCCAATAACCGTGACGAAAATTTAGATAACACACCGCATTATGAATGTTTATTCAAAAGCAAGTATCGATGTTAATTCTAACCTTTCCTGACAGGATTTCAAAAGCAATTTGAGGAAGCTGTTTGAATCTCTTTTCTATAAACGAGCAGAATGTACTTTTTTATTAACTGGTTGTACTTCAACATGGCGCGCGTTCTAGGATAGTGATAATATTTATTCTTTAATTCACCAGGTGTAACGTCATCAACATGCACACAGTCAGCTACCGTCCGGATGTCCGATCAAGATTGAGCAATACCAATCTGATCGGCTCACGACCACCAGGCAAATTACAATCCGCAGATGAACACATCACTTCCTGAAGGATTACCAATTCATCCGACATGATATTCATTCCCATTTATGTCCATAGTCCAGAGGGAGTGGACAGTCCCAGTGCGTCGCGTGGTCGCCTCGGGTAAATGTCTTCATCAATAGGGAAAGCTCTCGTCATCCAATCAGAACTATGGCTTCGAATAGTAAACTCTGCTTACTTCAGGTAACGCCAAGCTTAGAGTGAATATATCAGACGCTGTCACTCCCCACAATGTTCAAATCTTCAGCAAAACGTTCTGAATTACCACAGCGTTTGACACGTAGGATTGTTCTAATTTTGGACGCTGTTATTTCATTTGTGTACTTCATTATTGTCGTTAAGTTATTGAGAAATTATGAAGATAGTTTTTTGGGTTATTATTTGAAAACAATCACTCACAATGGTTTATTATGTTCTGTATAGATTACCTTGCTGTCTATCATTGTCCTGTGTAAAACATTCTTAAGAGTGGAACATTTTTCTTCGTTCAAGGTGACCAGATGGTCCTCTTCGAGTAAGGGGATCGCCAAAATAATTTCTGTACAGAAAGGGTGATCTATACAGCAAATGACAAACCGTTGTGAACCAATTTACACGTTTTTTTGGGGGGATTTTTTTTTTTTTTTTCGGTGATGATATCATTCCTGGCGTGAGACCAGTTAAGGAAATTGGATCCCGAATTGACGAAACCAGAGGGCAATACGAGGTGTGGTGCTCACTGTATTTCAAACTTCCATAAAATATAAACAATAGCCAACCGCAAACAGTCATGTATATCTACGTTTCCAATAATCTGAAGGGGGAGTGGGGAGAAAAAAACGAGGAAAAAAAACTTTTATATTCGCCACACGAGCCCCTTCGTCCTCCCCCGACAAGAAAACCATTAATCAACTTTGTTTGCCCTTGTCGGTTAATACTCGAAACAGCCTCTGTTTTTCCCGATGGTCCTTTTGTTTCTGAAAACCTTTTTGAAAATGGTGGTGGGGGGTGATGAGAGCTGTGAACAGAGTGTGCGTGTGTGTAGGTCCGTTTCCTACCGTACAATGTGCTTTCCCGCCTAAAAACGCTCCGGAGTTCTTTAAATTTATCGATGCCCCCCACCCCTACCGCCCTCTTCTTTCACAAAAACTCCTCTCTTGAAATGAAGAAGGAGAATAAAAAATGGTATTCCAGTATGAGGTCATTTACAATGGGGCCAAAATCGATACGCCGTTTTCTGGACCACACAGTTATTGTACAATGATCGTTTTTCGCACTCTCGCCGGCGCTGCCGAAAAATGAAACATCATTTTTAACTTGACAAGTTTCTCTTGGTCGGAAATGTTGAAAAGGTTCCCGCGACCATGAAATCCTCTTTTTATCAGGCGAAACGTCGCGCTTTTCCACGGTATTTACTGAATTTTCAAGGCGTCAAACCGCGCATCGTCAATATATGGGGGTTTTTGCCCAGCGGGCGCCTGTTTCTCCGTGTTAGGAACATTAATCTACGCATTGTTCGAAACTCGTATTGTTTTGATGAAAAAGTGGGTGGGAGAAGGCTGTTCGAAATGAACAGTAACCGAAAGAGTCTGGAGAAATCATATAATTCTGCTATGATATGACCAATACGTGCTGCTATATGACGATCAAGTTAAATTATGGGTGGGATAAATCACTTTTTTCTTCGAACTTTTTTGGATAATAGTAACGATGCAAATCTGTTTCAAGGCATTCAAAATCAAAAATTGGTCAATGGTTTGATGGGCACAGCCTCCAAATGTACCTCAATAAGACTAATTTTATGGTATTCTCGCTCCGCTCCTTCAATGTGCCTAGTATTGGTTATATTAACCGTCATTACACTGGGGCTTCCCGAGGGGCTTTGTCTTATGGCTTATTGTCTTTGGCTTATTGGCCCCAGGGAAGGAATTCATGGCTCGAGGCCCAAAATGTGTCTAATGTGTCTAATAAGATAATCCATTACCTCCTACAATCTAATATGTACAGTAAACTATTATCACGAGAAATTCGAATTAATATCACCGGTGAAATAAACACCAGAATCAAAATCAAACAAATTAGCCTTCTTGAAGTAAGCAGAACAACTAGCGAAATTTCGTTTTCAGATTAGAGCAGAAGAAACGTGAAGGACATCTAAAGTATCAAACACTTTTCTTCATCTTTGAAGTGCTTCAATTTGAGAACAAAATTATAAATCGCACTTTTGATTTCAGCATCGTGTTCAGCGTGAAAAAAAACTCTAAAACCTCCATTATTATGGACTGTTTCACTTTAGGATATTATGAGTAATTTTACCCTTCCTAAACTCCACCCTCCCCTCCCCCCCCCCCCTTCAGAGTGGCCCGATTCTGCTCATCCACAAACTCAGCCTTTCAATTGCCGGGACGGATTTTCGTGTGCAAATTTGAACTTTTAACTCAATTTTATCGAGAGTTATCGTATAATATTATTATGTTTATGTATGTGTCATTCCAGACGATAACTCTCGATAAAATTGAGATTAAAAGTTCAAATTCGCACATATTATGTACATATGATTTTATTTGTCTTTCGGCAGTTTATTCAGGATGGTCTGACACGGATTTTGGTTTAAGCACTTTTCGGAAATTCGAGTTTCAAAAATTTCGTCAATCATTCCGTGAAGCCGTGATATCCCTCACAGAAAAAATTTATACGAAGAACCAACAAAAATGTGACAACTAGCCGCGGTCTCCCCTACTGTCCGACCAAATGCACTAGTGGTCGGATCAAAAGTGGTCAAAGTTGAGTTTTTGGTTCATAACGATCTGCTTACAGCAAGAGAGGATTTTCGCTTATTGAGCGTTAGTGCATGAATGGGGGTTTATACAACCTCGTTCTATTACACACAATTGGAAGCCCAAACTCAACGAGGAATCAAATAATAATAAAAAATAAAAATAAAATAAACGAATAAAAGGGAGAAAAGGATTTTTTTCTGGAGTAGGAGGACGTCAGCGGCCCTTAGCCAAACCCCATCAAACGTCAAATCCATGCTTTGCCTGTCGGTAACTCCCTCTTCCGTCTACTTCGAACCACCAATTCAGCAGACCCCCTTCCGCTCCTCATCCCAATAACCCTTCAGCAAACCATTTCAGCGCCCCTTCGACCATCCTGTACTCTTTCTCTTTTTCTCCCTCTTTTCACCCAGAAATTTATTTGACTTGATTGTACTTTTTTTCCACGGAGCTGTGGACGTAGAGAAAGAACAATACGAACTTTATCACATAACTCCATTATAGAGGGAAACGCGGCGAGGGAAATATTATGGAAAGCCTCCGCCCCTTCACCGCCTCCTCTACGTCAACCTTCGGCCCTCCCTCCTACGTCCATCTTTCACCCTGACTGTGTAGACCAGTGGTTATCCTCTGCCTTTACCTCCCATCCTCTCCCTTCCGTCCCGCCGTCATCCTGCACATATTCTCTTCACTTCCTTCTCCTCATATTCGTCCAGAGCGAACGACAGGGGTTCGGAATTGGATGGAAATAACATTACCAGTGGGGGCCGCAGCTCTCTGAAAGAGTTTTGAAAAAGAAGGTATGGAGGGGGGAGGGAGGGGGTATGAGGAGCGTAGAGTGGAGGGGCGGTATTGAGGTTGGGGTAGGCGATCTGCAAAAAAAACCCCTATCGTAACCCCCTCCCCCGTCATCATGGTCTTCATCCACCTTACCACATCGACCGTCCTCTTCACCTCATATGCGTAAAAAAAAGGAAAAAAATCATCCTCCCCCTCCCTCCGCCAATCACCACACAATATACTCTTCACGGGTCTCGTATGTGTAAGTGTGTACAGTCGAAGCTAAAAGTACAACACGTGTTGCCCCTCGTTCTAAGTTCAATATTTGGCGGCGCACTGTTTTTTTCTCCCTCCTCTCTCTTACACCACCCGAAAAGTAAAAATCCACTGTCATGCAGCATGGCTATAAGAGCGAATTTTTGAAGAAATAATTGGTTTTATGTAAAATGTCACCATTAAAGAACATGATGACCACGCTGTACTCTCCCGCGACTCATCAGGCATAACTGCTTCTGAAAACTTGCAACACCACTTAATCGACATAGATCATTGGTCCAAGCTATGGAAAATAAAATTGAATACCAGCAAGTCATGTACCACAACGTTCACGCTCAAAACAAATTACCGTACAAACCCAATGACAATGAATGGCATCCAAATACCCAAAGTTGAAAACGTCCGATACCTAGGAATCCACCTGCAACAGCGCCTCACCTACGACTTCCATATCGGCGAGCTTGTTAGGAGACTCCGCGCAAGGACCAATCTTCTAAGGCTGCTACTCTCCCGAACTTCGCCATTATCTCTCGATAATAAATGCCTACTCTACCTAACTCTTGTTCGTCCTGTATGGCAGTACGGTTGCACGATATGGGGCCTTGCTAGCAGCTCATAAATCAAACGGGTTCAAACGCAACAAAACCGTGTGCTTCGGATGATAACCAATGCCCCGTGGTTTGTAAGGAATGATGCGATCCACCGTGACCTGGAAGTGCCTACGGTGGAAGAAGTCATCAAATCATCAATGAGACGTATGCATGATATCATCACATCACACCACTCAACAGCTTTCCAAGAATTACGATCGTCATGGGATCGGACACGGCTCCCCCGACGGCTTAAAAGAAAAAGAACCGCAGACCTAACGGAAATCGTCTAGTCATTTATTCGTGCAATACTTACCTACAATAATATTATTAATTATCATTCCATCAACTATTTACCACTACATTAAAACGTCTTTCAATATTATCCTATTGAAGTAACGAGGGACTGTCGCTGGACAGCCACCCTCATACATGTTTCATTGTACTTGTGTACGTATAAATTATCTCGCTATTGTTATCACAACAGTACAGTATTATAACATAGGATTAAAAGTTGAATAAAAGTATTTAAAAAAAAAGAAAAAAAAAAGAAAAAAAAAAGAAATGATGTCCATGAAGAACATCTCAATTATCAATCACGTTTCTTCGCCTTTCAAGTGCTCCAGTTTGAGAGCGGAATAAGATTTGGCAAATCTGACTTCAATATCTTATTCAGCATGATAAAACTTTTAAAATGAGGTTTTCTTTTCAATTTCATTTTTGGAATTTATGGGTGAGGCTCCCCCCCCCCCCCCCCCCCAAATAAACACCTCAAAACCCGCTCAGCTTTTGGACATTTCAATGCTAATCACGACGATGAAGTCAGAATTATCGCATTCCGTCATCAGATTAGAGAAGACTAACCATGAAGAACGTAGGTATTCTTCATCTTCAAATCACGAGAGCTTTCAATGTTTGAGAGCGGAATAATTTATAGCAATTCTGACTTCACAATCGTATTCAGCGTGTAAAAACCTTTAAAATGAGGTGTCACTTGTCAGACTTTCATTTTTGGGTGACCCCCCCCCCCCCCCCCCCCGCAAAATCACCAAGAACCGATGTTGGTTATGCTCGTACGCCATCATTCAGCGTATTTATACCATATTATTTTAGGCAGGAAGAATATCGAACCTCGGTTTCATAGCGAAGCGATGTATCGGGATTCCTGCATCTCCAATAACGTCTTGCCCCCAGGTGAACGACCCGATCTGAGGCCGATGTCTTCATTAACATACTGCGGGCTTCGAGGGTAGAAGAGCTGCTTACCTCAGCCTTCCTCCTGACCGCCCCTTCGGACCCGGAAGAGCCCATCACTCGGTCAGACACGGGCTTAGAAGCCCCAGAACCCCTCAGCGGAACCCAATCAACGATTAACAAATTAATCAATTCTAATTGGGTCATTATCATTTAAGTGAGGGAATTTACTAACCCGAAAGCCTCCTAATGCATCCGTCCTTCCACATTGATCCTTTCCAATCAGTCTGGAATGGCAGACTCCTCTTCACTACCCCATCTTCATTGATTCAACTCCGTAGCGCTGTCGATATTTTTCTTGCTGGTTCAATCAGCGATACTTGTCATTGAGTTTCACAGTTGAAACAGACAGTTGCAATGCCGATGACGTTAATACCTTAACACCTCAATGTGAGGGACATACTTTGACGCATTCGCCGGCGCCGTCTCTTCACGATTTTAATACTATTTCTCACCTGGTCATTTCATCACACCTAACTACGCTTCTACGCTATATATATTACTACATCCTCTGTTCGAGTGGCAAATAACTAGTAGTTAGAGACTATTTATCCATTTAGGAGGGTAATCGATGCTCCCGATTTGTCCTGTGGGTTTCCGAGGCATAGGTACACATTTCATATAGGTCATCATATGCGAGCATCCGGATAACATGGCCTGTTCATGAAGCTAGTTAGTAACGGAATAGGATGCGTTCGTAAAGGTATGGTGGTGGTAGGGGCATTTTCTTGTCGATAAATATTCAACATTGGTAATAATTACTCCCCCAATATTGGAACTTGAAGGCTATTTTTTCAGTTTTTGTTCATGAAATGGATTTATTGAGGAGGTAGGTGAGAGGGGGTTGCATAATATGTGAACTAGTAAATGAATGAATGAATTTCTTCCATAATAATAATAATAACATTCCATAATAATAATAGAAATACAAAAATACATTGTTCACTTAGAAGGAAGCTGGAAATATCCCTAACCATAGGATGGTCCTGTGCGGTTAGGCGGAGTTGAATTATTTTTCATTGAGCTGTTTGTTGAAGACACATCAGGGGTACAGAAATACAATAGAGAATTATAATAAGCTCAATATAAATTATAATAAGTAAACTTTTCGTTTCGGGAGGTAAATTTGCACTAAGTGGTTACAACTAATGAACATAAATAGGAGTTGTTGCAGATTGACAGAATTCATTTTCACTGAGATCAACCAGGAAACTACTTTTTTTTAAATACATTACGTGAAATACAATCCATGGATATAATCTCAAAACACCAACATTTGTCTGCATTTTTCCAGATTTGGAGAAATTTTACTTTCATTTGACGCTGGATTTTCGTTACACTGCATGGTTTGAAGATATGAGATTTCACCAATGACAGTCCGGAAAAATTGCATACCACAAAGGGGTTCTAATGACAGAAATATGTACAAGTCGGAATAAGGTTAGGTAAATTGTATTACCAAATGGTGAACCTAGTTTAGTCATCTGAGGTCATAGCTTACGACTCATTTCAAACCTGAGGTAGGGCGGTGACGTCGGTACTATAAAAAAATCATTACCAGAGTAGTCGTGCTTTGGTTGTGGAAAGGTCGCCATGACGTCATTCTCCGACGTCGCATAGCCTTTTCTATTTGCGCTAGTAGGGGTAATATGGTAGTTAACCACTTCGAACTCAAAGATGTCTAGAATTCAAAATGCAGATAGGTATTCAATTTCGAAGAAAATTCATTTTTTCTAATTCTTGCATTAGCAGGTAGGTATAAGGCTGTTCGTCCTTCGATAAGGCGGAAGCACAAGGTGCCTTCAAAGCCTAAAGTAGGTATTGTACTCGTAGTTGTGCATTTTTCAGAGAACTGCGCGAAGGTGGGTTTTTCAAGGGCTGACAGAGTTTGCACAGGTGTTTCCAGAACGAATAATATTCAAATTTGACGTCGTAAATGCATAGATGCTAACTGATTCCGATACTACGTGTCCTTCATACTTTCACAACACGCATTCGGTAAGTTACGAAGGTTAATTACTGGAAATAACGGACCGGTGAAAAACCCAATGGAACCACCAACATTCAGAAAGGCCGGTTGGCACTCCCAATAAATCTTTCAGGTACCTACTGTAAAATATAACTCTCATAATTTTTTCCGCGATAGACCGCTGCCGTTTTCCCGTTGTTGGCCGCACCAGGGTGATAATTCCAACCGGAAGGAGTCACAGGGGAGATATCTGCGTACGCCTCATCAAGTGAACTCGTACGATCGCTCCTCTTTCTCGCTATCGAAAATGTATTGGGGCGGTTTATTTTGGATCTGACGCGAATAAATTGTTATTATTATTCATTCGCTCGAACTCATTCCCGCTGATATTCATCTCTTGTTATCATTTCGACTAAATGAAAACGACCCAGTGTACTTTTTTATGGGACTTCTTTATGTGTATTTTTTTCTTCGAAAACTCGGGGTGAATATCGATTATTCAAATTTCAGAGTGAATAGTTGAAATGTTTGTTCATTCGAAATGGCACTCGGAACCGGGTACTTCCAAAAACTAGTCAATCATGTCCAACATGTCCATAACGTATCTATGTTATTTCTATTTTCGAATCTGAATGTATGGGTCTTGTAGGTTACGAAGGTAGTTTGAGATGAAAGTGAATGAAACATGAGATATATCTAATGGTATGAAATTGTGGATTATTTCGAAAAAGTGGTTCGTTATTATGTTGTCATTATTAGAGAGACATTGTTAATTCGAATCTAGTGCTCACGCCTGTTTACTTAACGCCTGTTCTGTTTAATTTTATATATTTTTTGTAAACATTTATTTGAACAACTATTTGAATATTTCCATTTACCAGGGTTCATTTAATGGCTGTACATATTCTTCCTATTCCCATTATTTCATTTCACTGACATTGAGTGTTTTTTTAATGAATATTATCCAATAAAATTATACCGTTCCATTTAAAATATTCGAGGTATAACGTGAAAATTTCAACATTTATTCGGAACCTTCCCTTATCGATCTAGGGTTATTTTAATATATCAAAGGTTTCTAGGAGCATTAGAGTCATTTTGCCAGGGAAACACGTTGAGTCGCATTTCTGCTGTTGAGGCGTTTAACTTAACAAGGCAGACTTGATGTAGTGGGCAATTTTGCACCAAATTTTCGATAATCAAATGTCGTCGTTTGACTGCTCTTTTAATCAGACTCTACTTTCACAAGTCACTGGTGTAAAATTGACCACTTCACATTTATTTATCAACGGTACTACAAGACTATACATCAAGTCTGCCCTGTTAAGTCGACCCAACGTTTTTCACTGAAACCTTTGATGTAAGTTGACTGCAACTCATTAGACAAACCCCATTTATTGCTGAGATATCAAATGACTTCAACGGTGAAAAAAAAAACTCGCAAATTAATCGATTTATAAGGCGATTTTAAAATTTCCAGCTTCTGTTTTGGGATTGTTGGTGTAGGTAAAATGCCTCAAGTTGCTCGTGTGGTAGTCACCTTAACGTAAACAACCCAATCAAACGGATGTTTTGTTCGGAAAATGTTGTAAATTGTTGTAGATAAAACGTCTCATCTCAATATTTTGGTGAAATGAGGCACTTCACCTTAAAAGTTTTGAGGCAGTTGCATCCTAGAGTTGGGGCGTTTTGCCCTAACATTGACAAATTTTCGTATGTTTATGGTCAGAATTTCCCCCACGTCCGGTTCGAATTTTGAAATTTGGACATCACCACCGAAAAGGCCAGGTCCAAAATAGGGGGGATCGGTAAAAACCTCATTTTCGTAAACATTGGACTTGAGGCGTTTTTATTTAACAGGGCAGAAGTGGACGAAGACGCCTCGATTATTCCGAGGTTCCCCAAATCTTGTTGGTCCACTCATTGCTCCGGTTCCAGTCGAAGCATTCGCACATCGTTTTCTGAAGTGACCCTTCAAATAGTAGGGTCAGTGTGGGGAATTAAGAAGTATCAGTTCGTGTGGAGACCTGCGACAAAAAAGCTTGAATTGACTTTGGTTGCGCTCTCATTCGGGCTTCCCGAGAAATCGATGTCAATTGTTCAGCACATACGAGTTTCGGTTTCTAATGTATTAGCCACAAATATCTTACATGGTTTGACTCAGCAATGATTGTTTCGTTCGTGAAGATTCTGTTATGGATTCAGATTTCGAAGGTAATCAATCGTCTAATCAGTTAATAATATCAATCAACAATGTCCTCTTAAAATGTCCGTTTAGCAAGTGGCGACCTCATGAATTTCAATCAACTTCTGTCTTACGGCCTTCAAGATATCGACCTCACCCGCGAAACGCACATTGAATTATTTACGCAGATGATTTCCCTAGGCATTATTATCTTGGCGGGTGATTATTATTATAATTACACGTCAACTAATCATGATCGGTTATTGGAAGCGCGTACTGCTGACAATATTGTCATTAATATGACCTCATCCCCTTCCCCTTCACTCCGTCGTTGTATTGTCCCATTGATCGGTAATAATTATTGATAATGCCGGGTCTCACCAGCCGTACACCTCCCCGCCGCCCCCGGATCACTATTAGCTCCGGAGGGCGAGGGCGAGGCGGAGAGCTCTAGGGCTAAATTAAACTGATTAACGTCGTGACTAATTCACAAAGCCTCGGGAGTTTGGATAATTATTAGATAATAGTATAATATTCTCTAATTAGTGGTCCGACATTGTCCCCGAGGTGGGGGCGATGTTTGCGCGTGGTGAGGTGGGTCAGGGGACATCTCCGATTCGACCTCATGGCGCGCCATATCTGACGGTATTACGTTTTATGGTATTCAGCATAGTCCCCCCGAACCTTCAATAGTAATTATAATCTACCTAATGAATAGTTTGATCCCGAATTGTAATAATTCCAGGCCCATTCATATATGCGCACGGATAGCCTCCTGTTTCTCTTCTGAAAATTGTACTACGCGAAACCCGAAATTCAACTCCAGATGAAAAATCAAAGCGTCTTAGTCTTCGTCTTCGTCTTGACGTATAGTCTTCTTAAATTTTGAAATTTTGAAAACGTAATACCTCGAATATTTTAAATGGGACGGTATGATTTTAGTTGATACTCTTCATACAGAAAACACTCAGTATCAATGAAATGAAATAATGGGAATAGGATGAATATAGAGCCTTTGAAATTATGAGAATAAGAAAAATATGTAAAGCCTGGTAAATTGAAATATTCAAATAATTGTTCAAGTAAAGGATTACGCTTTGAAAAGATTATACAACATTAAACAAATAAGCCCTATCTGTCATTTCAGTTCCTATCTGCTCCACAATTAAGTCCTCATTGTGAACGAACGGCTGATCGTAGCGAGCTCCGAATCGTCTTAAAAACTATTTGAACTGAACTCTATTCAGCGTTCAATCTGAGCGTTTCGAGATAATATCATATTATGACGTTTTCGAAACTTTAAACTCCGTTTTGGATCATTTACCATTGGCGTGGGGTTATGAAAAGTTTCAAGGATCATCCTTGAGGTGGTCAGAACCGAAATCGATCAAAGTAGTTCCTTTTTATGAATTTTATTCATTTAGTTACTGTACTGTAAATCAAACTATCGGGTAAGCACATTATTACATTTATACAGTTTTTAACATGACACTAAGTCTTGTGGTATATTTGATACCATGTGGTTGTTGTGTACTAGACGTGTGGAAGTGAAGCATCGGAATAAGCAGGATAAATACAATGCACATATATACACGCTACAAACTTTTCTGGGCTCTAGGGCGTCTTCAATGACATCAGTTATCCTGTGGACTTGTTCTCCGGTGGAGTGCTTGGCTCTGAATCCAAATTGATGTAGGTATAAGGTTTTTGTCTTCTATGATTTCATTTACAAGAGACAATGATTAGCTAGGATGGCATAATCTGTATTATATTGTCAGGGAGGGAATAATACCGAGTTCTTGAGGTCCCGTTGGGCATGACAAAGTTAGAACCAAAGTGGGCTGTTAAGATTCAGGAACCAGGAGATTTGAGTTCCGTTTTCCTTTGAGGTGTCTTTGTGGTCGGTTACGTCAAGAATGGCCCCAATAGTAGCAGGTTGAGATGTCTCGAGAATCGTTGGTATGTTGAGGTAATGTATGAACTTAATGAACTGCATCCCATTAGAAGCACCCAGGCATAAATATGTGACCTTTGTGATAAATAAAAAAACACCAAGAGTCCGTTTTAATAACGAATTGCATGAACTGTACGTAAATTTTCATACACACTTACCATATAAGACCACTATGACAGCTCGCTACTCATGAATACGTTCAAATTGCACACGCACCGTGCCAATAAGCGAGGGGAGCATCCCGAATGATAACGGCATATTTTCTGGAAACAATATCCGAATCCCATATTATGATGTGCAGATGATGATTCGACTGTTTATTTATGTATACGGTCAAGAGCCGAAAAGGCTGCCCTCATTTAAATAGAGATGCCTCCGCAAAACGCCTCCCGATAGCCCTAGAAAGGGTAAGTCGATATTATTCAGAAACTTAACATTATTGCCTAGTTTAATGTTGTATGTATTCCGAGCGAAGGGGAGACAAACCCCTGAGAAAACTGGACGAAACCCTAACACGAACCAATATTACCATGTAAAACTGCTTTATTCACCTTCTAAACGCATCTCTCAAATAATACCGTACCCTCTAACACTCCGAGGGGGTGGTTTTATCTTTTTTTTATACGATTCTCTTTCGAGGTGGTTGAAAATAAGGGATGTTAGATTCACAGAAAATAGCTTCGGACGGAAAGGAGTTCCCCCTTTTTTTGGCTTCCACGTATATAAAGTTGACCCTAAGGCGTTAACAGATATCGAAAGTTGGTATTATTGGGGGACCAGTGTTGAGCGGTCATCGCATTCATGGCCAGAGGGCTTCCGATGCATTATGCAAGGGATAGGCAATATTCCTTTCGTATGTACATCCCTCCTCAATGGGAGTCTCCCCCGATCAACCGAGAGGGAAATATTTTCATGACTCTTCTTCCCGGCCCGGTTTGTTGTTTGAATAATGTTACTCGTTTCTTATAATTTAAACACAATATTCGCGTGTCGCATCAAAAATGTTCCCAGTCTATTATTGAACTGCACGTGAGGCAATGATTGGGAAACAATGTCCAACTGACAAAGATCAACAACCGAATAGTTCACCAGCACTCGACTAAGAACTAAATAAAGTTATCTAATGTTTGGAATTCAACCATTTTAAGGATGTAGATAATAGGGGTGGAAAATATTTAAGGTAACCGCTTCAAATAACCGAATATTGTCCCGTAACCTAATACCAGATGTCCTATTACGAGAAAAACCCTATTACTGGAATCACTGTTTTGAGAACTTGGCGGAAAGGCCTTTGAGGGCCTCTTTGTCACCGGCCATTCGGGATTCCATGATAATAGCTTGGCTGGGACTATTCCTGGCAATACCAGGTAATAGGTTACGGAAAATTATTGCGTGAATGTTGTTTGAAGTTATTTGAGTGAGCAGTGTGTTAGTTTCGAATAACAGCGCCCGTTGGAAGCGTTGGGCGCTGGAAAAGTTCCCGAATCGCCGGTTACCTATTACCGATATAACCTAATACCACAACCTATTACCAGACGGCCGTTATTACTGGATAACCTATTACCAAGAAATAGCCGTATTAGACATGTCTAGTGGATACAGACCCACTTTTAACCAATACAATAAATTAGACGTATCGATCATCATAGGTACATATATAATAATATCGATCATAAAGCCATAAAACTGAAGAGGGGTTTCCTGGTTCGTTTCGTTCCACCCTTCAATCAGGTATCTAGTGGTCTATGGAGAAAACTTAAGTTTGCTTGTGCAGCGTCAGTAATGCTTGAAATCGCTGGTGTTATAAAATCTATAGCAGACTTTTTGCATTTGGTTTGTCCATTCGAATTCCACCCATGTTGTTGCTTAAGGGATGATTTTACAATTAAATTTTCGAAGGTACTTTGGTGCCTCAGTTGCAAATTTACTTATCATCAATTTTGTTTAGTTTTAATGTTGCAGTGGCGAGAAGGTCGTAACATGCAGCAGTGGTATCGAAGAAAGTACACCAATATTCATGAATAGCGTGACATTATCAGAAGAGAATCAGATCTGTATCTCAACGTGGAAGAAAAAGTCCTAATGTGTGATGTCAGCTTTTTCTTCTCCTTTGAAATATTCGATTCTGAAAGCAGTTGCGAACAGTCTGGATCTGCGAGAAAGGCAAACGAGAACTGTGCAGGGACAAGGAATTACTGATGAGCAAAACTCGGTGAGCCTCGTCTTTATATTTCGAACGGTTTAGAAGCCCGAAGAAACGACAAAGTGAGGGGTGGGGCTCTGTAGGCACTAATATTCTCAGTCGGACGAGTTTGAACCCCAAGCATTTACATCTCAGCGTATTGAGACAGTAGGCCAAGAATTACCTACCTTACCGAGGGAAACACAGAACGGGGGACATTTGCAATGCAGATCTTTCGGTTAGAAACCCGCGCCACACTGCCGCCCCCCGTCACAACTCCTCATTTTAACAAACTTAATTACCAGGGTAGATTTCATGCTCAGGTTGGATTTGTGATTCTCCTTTGCTTTCATTACGTTTCCCAGGGTAGGAGGCGGCCTGGAACTCGACGCCCCCGCTTCTTAGCAGAGTGTCTGTTCATTGTGTTATGTCCGTTGTTTGGAGATTGAAGTGGAAAAACGAGTACTCAGCGGAAGAGATTCTCAACCTGGTTGAGACCTTCACACTCCGCTTCATTTCGTAACAGAGAGAATAAATACAAAAACTGCACTGGTCTCAAATAAAGGACCGAGCTATTCCTCACTGCCAGTAGTTTTGTTAAAGGGCTATGTAGACTCACCATGGAAACCCCGAAGTAATGTCAGTAGTTCCTCACTGCCACTAGTTTTGTTAAAGGGCTGTGTAGACTCGCCATGGAAACCCCAAAGTAATGTCAGTAGTTCCTCACTGCCAGTAGTTCTCTGTAAGGGCTGTGTAGACTCACCATGGAAACCCTAAAGTAATGTCAGTAGTTCCTCACTGCCAGTAGTTCTGTGAAAGGGCTGTGTAGACTCACCATGGAAACCCCAAAGTAATGCCAGTAGTTCTGTGAAAGGGCTGTGTAGACTCACCATGGAAACCCCAAAGTAATATCAGTAGTTCTTCACCGCCAGTAGTTCTGTGGAAGGGTTGTGTAGACTCACCATGGAAACCCCAAAGTAATGTCAGTAGTTCTGTGGAATGGCTGTGCAGACTCACCATGGAAACCCCATAGTAATATCAGTAGTTCTTCACTGCCAGTAGTTCTGTGGAAGGGCTGTGCAGACTCACCATGGAAACCCCAAAGTAATGTCAGTAGTTCTTCACTGCCAGTAGTTCTGTGGAAGGGCTGTGCAGACTCACCATGGAAACCCCAAAGTAATGTCAGTACTTCTTCACTGCCAGTAGTTCTGTGGAAGGGCTGTGTAGACTCACCATGGAAACCCTAAAGTAATGTCAGTAGTTCTGTGAAAGGGCTGTGTAGACTCGCCATGGAAACCCTAAAGTAATATCAGTAGTTCCTCACTGCCAGTAGTTCTGTGAAAGGGCTGTGTAGACTCACCATGGAAACCCCAAAGTAATGTCAGTAGTTCTGTGAAAGGGCTGTGTAGACTCGCCATGGAAACCCTAAAGTAATGTCAGTAGTTCTGTGAAAGGGCTGTGTAGACTCACCATGGAAACCCTAAAGTAATATCAGTAGTTCCTCACTGCCAGTAGTTCTGTGAAAGGGCTGTGTAGACTCACCATAGAAACCCCAAAGTAATGTCAGTAGTTCTTTGGAAGGGCTGTGCAGACTCGCCATGGAAACCCCAAATTAATGTCAGTAGTTCTTCACTGCCAGTAGTTCTGTGGAAGGGCTGTGCAGACTCGCCATGGAAACCCCAAAGTAATGCAACATTTTGTCAAAAATGATATTTTCACACCCGTCGATTCAAATTTTCGCACCTCGTAGGCCAGTGATCACAGTTTTATATTTAAAAAATGCTTGGAGCACGATTGGACCACTTATCTACATTGATGAAACAATACCACGTCCAACAATCCCACCCTGTCATCTGCCTCAACCGGCTTCGCCGTTCGTCCAACGCAAGTGGAGGAAATGATTGAATACTGAATATTATAATAAACTCACCTGCTTTTGAAGCAGTAGGTATTGAAATTGAGTAGTAAAATTGATGGAGAAAATGAAGTTAAAGTTCTGAAAAACGTGGGTTTTTCAGTGAAAATCAACGTTTTCTACCAAAAGCCAACTTTCTTCATGGAAGTGAGTTCAGTATCTAATTTATGCCTTTTTTGACGCAGAATCGAATGGTGTCACTTCCATGTCTCCCTGATAAAGAAGAATGTTGATTCTTTGAAGAAAAAAAAAAAAAAAAAAAACTCCATCCTCTTTCAAAAATAAATAATTCTTTCAAAATTTCAAGAACGAGTTTCTTCCTTATCAGGGAGGCATGGAAGTGTCTCCATTCAATTCAGCGACAAAAAATGCATAAATTGCAATACCCACACTGGAAAACTCGCTTCCATGAAGAAAGTGGGCTTTTGGTAGAAAACGTTGATTTTCACCTAAAAACCTACGTTTTTCAGAACTCAAACGTCATTTTCTCCACCAATTCCACTTTGAGAAACCTTTTTTTTCATACCATTAGAAAGCTGAGATTTTGGCCAAGTTCATCCCGTGCAGTGCACGCCGAAAGAACCCCGTACTGATAGCTCAAAATACGAAAGAAAAAACGGTGTTTTTTAGGGAATCTTAAAATTTTGGACTTTGGGTATTTTTTCATCAATAAGCACTGTTTTAAAAATCGGATTTTATATTAGGGAAATAGCAAATTCAACGTTCTTACCAACGGTATCCTCAACATTTATTTTACATATTAATGTAAGGGAGTTAGAGCCGTTTTAATGAGACAAGGTCGAAAACACGAAAGTGAAACAGATCGGTTTTTTAGTTGAGTAATGAAAAAACTTTATGAGGCACTTTTTGTTGCAAATTAGCTGTAGAATTGATTCCTTGAGTTTGTCCCATAATTTCTGTAGATACCCTGTCAATTTTGTTGAAAAGTAGGGCTAACTCTATAATGTCCACACGTTCGTTATGGTTAATTTTTAAGAGCACGACAAATAAATGTATCGATGATTAGGTGAATAAATGGTTTTCTCAACACCACCGTATCTTCCAAAAGTTTTGGGCAATACCACGTATCTAACGGTTTTTTTTTTTTTGGTTTTTTTTGTAATTTCGATGTCAGACTACTGAAACCTCTTACAAAATGTGTGGCTCCTCCTAGACAATCGAAAATGGTGAGCAAATTACAGAAGTGCCAGTATGTTAGACAAAAACATGTTTTTCAACCCTCCTGAAAAGGTGGCAAAAGTTAGAGACGTGGTGCTGCCTCGTAATGTTTCCGCGACGAATTGTTTCCATGTCGTGTGCCATTTTCTAACGTGTTGTCGCTGCTCGTCAAAAAGGAAAAACGAAATTACCGTAATGTCGGTGTGAAAAAGGTGGTTAGAAAAAAAACGCTCTCCTTTCATAGAGGGAGAAATCTGAGCCCTTTTCCCTTCATTCCCTTAGCCCTTTACAACATTTCCTTCGCAATCGAGAAGGGTCGACCTCAACCCCTTAACCCACTGAACTCGACCTCCTTCGAGCCAGGAAAAAAACCTCCCTCTCGCCCCCAACTTGGGGTTAAATCTGACTGAGAAGGGGGAAAAAAAGAAAAAAGAAAAAGGAAAAAGTGCGGGAGAAGTGAGCCGGACTTTCAAAGCTGCAAGAGTCTAATCTCGGTCTGCAGGTTCAAGGCTGGTGGCATCGGGTCGGATGACCGTGCGGTTGTAGATGCGGAATACGCGCTCCGCGGTTACCGTCAGAACACGATTGAGCGGGAGGAGGAGGAGGAAGAGGAGGAGGATGATGAAGAGGATGAGGAGGGGGAAGAAGGCGAACGGGAGAAGAAAAAAAAACTGCACTAGCGCGTGAGAGGGGGGAGGAGGTTGGAGAAAAAAAAAGTCCGACGTACATTTGAAATTCGAATCAATACCCTGTTAATTATTAAACTCCCCCCCCCCTCTCCGAGAGGTCCCTGATGATGTAAAAGCTGGAACCGGAGGGAGAGAAAAAAATAGGGTAGCGGGGGACAACGGGGGGGAGCGGGGAGGATGTGGCCCCTTTTTTTTAAAATGGCCGACCCTCCTCATCCTCCTCTTCCTCCTCCGTGGGAGGGATGACGAGGGGTGGGGGGAGGGGTGTCCTCCTCTTCTACCATTCTACTCTTCTTTCCCCAACATAAATCCCCAATCATTAAACGACAACAGAAAAAAAAAACTTTGTGAGTTGAGTACGGCGGGAGGGGGAGGAGGAGGGTTCGGACAAACACACGCATTATTCCCTCCCACCGTGGCGTTTTTTCCCCTTCCCCCTCCCGCCATCAGTTCCCTTCTTTCGGAATAATTTTTTTAATTATAACCCGCCCCCCACCCCTCCCCCTCCATCACGCTCCTATTACTCCCCCATGTAAAGCTTCGGGGGAAAAAAAAAAGAAAAAAAATCCCCCCCCCCCCTCTTGAATCTCTCTACGGACGGGAAAAAATGGGGAGAGAAAATGTGCAGAAAGAGGATAGAAAGGAGGACGGTTGTGGTGAGGGAGAAGCGGGAGGAGGACTTTGTATCGGCAATCAAACAGAACAACGTTTTTTTTTCGATGTATTTTTTAATTTTTTTTTCTTTTTTATATGCCAATTTTTGTTTTTGTTTTAATGCTTCGGGCTCGGAATCAATCCCGAAACGGAGGTCCTACGAATACATTACTTTTCAACGTTGTGGATTGCGTGTGGCGGATGATTGGGGTGAAGGAGGAGGGGGATTCTGTGCGGTTCGTGTGGCACTGACAGGAGGGTGTTTCCTGTTGAGAATAACGAAATTCTAAATTTATATGAAATAACTTGGAAATGAGGAGAATTACAGGAAGAATGAAGACAAAAATACAGAAAAGTTTCGCGTGTCTTTTCATCGAATTTCATATATTTTCACCAATGTCTCATCAAACCTGGCCTTTGTTTGTATTGTCAGTTGTCGCCAGTCGTCGTCTTTCATGAGCTTTTTTCTGCTGACTATCGATAGTTTTCGATAGTCAGAAACTATCGATAGTGTCGATAGTTCCACACCACTACTACATACTTAACCATTCGTGGACCAGGTGGGTGATTGGCGCTAGCAGTACCAGGTGGGGTATTTTATGACTATAGTTATGACTAGGTATGGATCTAAAAGACAAAGACACCACACTATTCATCCTTGAAGTCGAAAAGTGTTGGTTCGACCTAAATATCGATCAACATTCCTCTTAGACCCCCCCCAAGCTCACACTGTACCTCACTCACTCTCTCTCTATAGTCTTCCCTTCTTCCCACTCAATCCGTCTCTCTCTCTCTCTAAGGTCACCCCCTTCACCGACCACCCTCTCTTTAGAGCCCCACGAAGCTGCTCAATGAACTCCCACGACCCTCCTTACTACGACACCCTCCTCCCACTCCACCTCCTCCTCCTCCCTCCGCCTTCCATTGACTGCTCCACAACTCTACACAACTTCAACTCCCCCCCCCCTTCCCCCTCACCACTCCACCATCACTACGTCTTTCCCGCCGGCTTTCTACCACTTTTTCTTCCTTTTCATCACCAGTTCGGACCCTCTCCCTCACCCCTCCCCCCTCTTCACCTCATCATCATTCTCCTCCCTTTCATCACCCAGAAGTTGCTCGGGACCGCAGCCACGAAAGAAGTTCCGCTTATGCAGTATGACCTAATGAGTGAATTCACGAAGAAACGAACTCAAACTACCTTGTAAGTCCTACAACTTCAGTGAAACTTGGATAATTCGAATTAGGAACCATTAAAAAATTCAAATTACAACAGTTTTTGAAAAAAAAAAGAGCTAAAAGATCAATCTTCACATTTTCACAACACTTTCTAATTAAAATTAAAAAACATACATGGATCTGAAAAAAATAATTGAATACAATATAGGTAAGTACAATTTCAATTACGTATTTGCATTAAAATCTCACTATTTTAAACTAATACATGAAAATTTCAAGTATTAATTTCAAGTATTTAAAAAAAAGTCAAGTATTTAATACTGCTGAGCCGCTCATATAGGTACTCATGAGAGATCCTAGATCGGCGCAAAAATTAACAATGCGTGCAGATTTGACCACCCCTCCCCGCCCCCATTAGCCTGCCAGCAGGAGCGTAGCGTGGCTCTGGACATGGGGGTACCGCACCCAATTCACCCCCCACACTTCCTAACTCTCTCACCCTAAAGATGAAAATGGGACTTAGCTAGATCACATTTAATGTCATCTATAATGACTCTATAGCACTTATAAGATCATTGGGGATACATATAATTTTTGGTGTCTTTCGGCAGTCTTTTGTTCTGAAACGGATTTTGGTATACAAATTTTTCGGAAATTCGAGTTTAAAACATTTTGGACCGAGAACAATAGCTTCCTTTTCTTTGAAAATTCGATAAAAAGCCACTACACCATGATCTTTTTTCATTGGAAAACAAAAGGTTGTTACCTTCTGGATTCTTCCCGTGGATTCTTCTTCTTCTTTTTCTTAGATGACTTCAGCCATGAATTCTTGATTCAAACCAACCATCAAAGGTAGATAGAATGGAAGAAGGAATTCTTCCATGGGTAGGTAGGTAGCTGTAGGTAATTTTCAATGAAATGTTTTACTTTTGATTAAATATTTTGTTATTCGTAATAAAGTTAAACGTAGCAACGAAGTGCATGTAAGCGAAAATCAAGTAGTGAATCTATGTATAGACTCGAATGAATGAAGGGATAACTTCGTTAACGATAACTTCGATAACGTCGATGTCTCCTTTCAATTCTGAGCTGTTTCTGTGTACAAGTTTAGCAGTTAAGTGGTGTCTGTCGTACACACATTACCTAGCAACTTCATTTGTAGTTACCCAGCTAGGGTAAAAATCAAGGGTAATTAAGACATCCATGTACCAATTATCTGCGTGAGCTGCAGAATCTGCAGTGTCTGATACATGCCTCTCAAGCATATATCAAGCAGTTGATTTGAATTTTACCTTGTTTATGTAATAAACCTTAGGGGCCAAGGGAAAGATCCGAATTAAAGATGATTTCGAATTATAGAAGTTCGAACTATCCATGACCCACTGTATACAAACTTGAGTAATGAGGTGAAATATTGTGTGTTTGTTCGACGGTAATAATTAGATCAAGAAGTGTTTATACCTAGTATTTATTCCTGATGGTCTTGCAAAACATTCAAAACGAATTTTTTTCATTCTAACAATATAATTTTATCAAGTAGGTACATATAATCCAACAAAACATTGTTATTGATAATAATAAACCAAAAATAAATTAAACGTTTGATATCAACACTCAAGTAACTATCGTTTTACAACAATTTTACAACTGTTGTTTTACAACAGTTTTACAACTGTTGTTTTACAACAGTTACTGTACTCAACGAACATCAGACACAGGATGGGGAAGGTGAATGGGTTAAAATTATGACCTATTTAGAATAATTATTATCTTCCTCATCAATCTCAGGATAATAATATTATCCTATAATTGGATCATATTATTGGCTTCAGTGTTGACCCCATGGCTTAAATGCTCTAAATTAGTAAAATGGCGTCACCGACCCAGTGATGTCATGGTATAAAAACGCTGTAAATGTTCTGGTTCGGTCTCTTCAGTTTTCCAACTTCTTCGCAAATTTTCTAATCACAATCGTCATTACAAAATCTGAACCTCAGAGATCCTTTAGGAAATTTCACGGTGATCACGAAAGTAGTGAGGAAGAAATGAGGGTTTCAGATATCTGCCTCCCTCTGGCCCCTCTGACATCATCACCACTTCCCTTCGCTACCACCCGATCACCTAGCCAGCCAGCTCTCTGACGTCATAGGCTCTTACGGCATAGGATTTTACGTACTAGTTGGCCTCCTGCCAGCCGTCGGACGTCATACGCTCGTGCGTCATAGGCTTTGACGTACTAGTTGGCCTCCTGCCAGCCGTCTGACGTCATACGCTCGTGCGTCATAGGCTCTGACGTAGTGGCTCGCCGGTCGCTTGTTTTCTGACGTGATCTGAGGGAAAGGGTGAATCAAGGGAACAAATTTTTCCCGTTTCAGTTTATGTGCCAAAGCAAAGACATGAAAATGTCAAAAACTATGTAAATAGGCCTACCTAAGCCCAACTGTAATGTCAATTTTCTGACAATGAGTTTTCGACTTTAGTTTTCATACCTTTTTACTTGAGTACTTATTGCAATTTGAGACTGATAATGAGCTGTTTGCAAATAAAAACAAAACAAACATCGGACGGAAACATCGATGTTTAAAGAAAAACTAAATGCTTGCATACGAGTCTGCAACACATTGGGACATTTTATGTCTTTGCAGAAACTAATATGAAGCTTGCATTCGTGTTGACAATATAAATTATTGAGAATGATCACCTGTGTGTAAACAATTATTTAAACAATCACGCTCATACCGCAGCTTGTCGGCCACGCACTCCGCAGTGGTTAACGTAATATGGTTAGGTAAATCGAGAGCTATCCAACGAGTGGTGAACGATTTTTGTACGATGATAACTGGCGAAGGTAAAGTTCCGTAGCAACGAATCGGTTGAAAGCGAAAATCATCAGAAATTTTGGTGACGCTTTTTGTGTAACGTTTTTCGAGTTATGTGCCAGAGTAAAGACATAAAATGTCAAAAGACGATTGAGGAACGCGTTAAACTGTTCCAACGTAAAAAGAGTGGTGAGGGTTTCAGTGCACGCCTCTTCAGGTGCCTTTTCCTTAACACCGACGTTTTTCTTTTGAATAGTTTCGATCAAGATTCTCACAACGGTATTGAAGATATACAGGAATGACTCCTCATAACTGTTGTCGATTTATTGCATCGAATTCCTTCAACCACCGAGTGAGTTGTAACAGATCAATATTCCTTAATGACCTCTCTCTTTCCCTCGCCATCAAACGAACAACTTACCGGGTGGGCGTATAATTAAGCCCTGGCAATGGCAACACCCAAACACTCCAATCAAAAGGATTCAACTTTTTTTTCATCGCCCCGCGAAAATGAATAAATTAATACATGAACGGGTTTTTCGACTGCGAAATCATCGAGGATTTAAAAACGGATTGAATAATTACATTGAGACGTCAAAGAGTTTTGTAGGGTGGGGTGGATTCCTTTGAATCGTTAATTTAAATAAATCAAAAGAATATCGTTAGTAGGTCTACTTATACAGAGTTAAACTTGTTTGGATGCAATGGCATATTTCTTTTAATTGTAGTACTCCCGAGTGCAGGGGAGGGGGACATTAATTTTTCATGGGGTGCCCTCTTGGTCCCATTGAATATTCAATGCACAGAATTCGTTGCCCCGCACCAAGTATGAGCTCATCGAAATTGATGCAGAGAGAGGGACAGTTTTTAATTCCGATCGAAAGATGGACCGTGCGAGGCAGGTGTGGTATGGAAATGTTTGACGAGGGTGTTGTTAGGGCTTGTACTTGGCTTGCATCCCTTCTCTCGCCACTTCAGATGCTTCGTTTCGATTACTTCTACCCTCGTTTGTTCAATTTTATCCAAGTCTCGTTCGATTCCCACGTATTGATGTTGGGAGTGATCAAATGTTGAATACAACTCATTTAATCGGAAATCTCGTGATGAGTGGCGCATAATCGTAAGAACTTGAAACCACAATCAAGATTTGAATCGGACCCCAACACTTGAAAACGCATCCCTGAGGAGGTTGACAGGGAAAGCAACAGGCAAAGCGACCAGTGCCTTCACAGTTTAAACCCTCCCTAGCCCTTCTCCTGCATGCATCTGTCGATGGAAGTGGTGACATTTTAACATTTAACTCACACGATAATACAGCTCGGAACACATATTTTTAAGCAGTTCACAAATTTTGCTTACGTCTAGGTTCCCACTTAGTAACGATTTGGCCTTTACATCAAAATGTCCAGTAAAGACCATCCTATTCTTGATGGTATCTCTTAAGATGCCAATCATCGGCTGGAATCTTCCTAAAAACCTGGCTGTATAGAACCAAATCGGGAATAACTGATAGATAGCCACTTATTGCAGTTACTTTATGCGCCAACATTTTATCCAGTCATTATCAGGACAGTGGAATTTATTGGAGCCTTTTCAACAAAATGTTTTTGATTATAGTGTCAGAAGTAGATTACACAATTTCTGGCCTAAAACCTCAGTTTGAAATAGATACGGGACAAATGTCATTATAGTTATAGCAAAACGCCCATAGTAATTGAGAAAATGGAGAAACTTCCTGTTTTATTTTGATGATCAGGCAACTCAATCTAGGCAGTAATCATACTTGCTTTCCAGCTTCAGTTGTTTCCAACTTCCTCAATTTTCTTATATTTCAACTTTCAAAATCCTACTTCTTAGGTCACCACGTGTGCTTTTCTGAAAAGGGGGGTTCACTTCCGGATGCGATGCTTGGGGTGGGGGTTTATAGGAAAGCCGAAATATAACAATCTTAAATTCTTCCTTCCCGTGGGACAGATGAATATTATTTTTGGTATTTAACATTATAAGGGTTTGTAAAGGGTATAATCCGTAAAGCGACAGGTAAGAGCGGCAGATGGATCCATCCCGAGTTCTGCCCGTCCGGGACAGGTAACAGAGGTAGATGGACACACCCCGAGTTCTGCCCGTCAGCGACGGGCCCGACAGCTAGCTTTCCCTTATTTTGTATTTTCTCTTTTTCTGGGATACTATCCTTGGTAGCAGACTCTGCTGAGTACCATATAATAGGGTTTAGCTTTTATCCACAGACCCTATTATATCACAAGGTAGCAGAACGTGGTTCGTATTCCTATTCAAGAACTGAGAGAACTGAATGTATACTTCCGAACCTTTTTATTTGTTTAATTTATTTATTGTCAGACAATAACGGATGTAATGTTGTGCTGTGAATTTGATTACTTCTTAAAAACATACATGTTAACTTGCCACATTTTAAAATATTTCGAGTGGTTGGGTAGTACCAAATAGTGACGCACCAGCAAAGGCAATCGCCCCGCGCAGAAATCACTGAATGGCCATCGCTTTTCAAAGAGAGTCCATTTTAATACTCCTCGTATTCCTAGGGCTCGTACCTGGTGCTGCGAATTCTTCCTATGCGGTCAAGTTTTTGAACAGTTTGGACAGTTCCATCTGTCCTTCGTAGCATGTTACCCGTACAGCTGCGGGTATCAAGAAGAACGTGGGCCAACGCGAGAAAATAGGTCTAAAATATCGTGGATCCACCACAACTGAAGAAGATTTAGAATGATTTATGAGAAAATGGTCTATCAGGTATTGGTTTCACCGGATCAGAGGTTTGAGCCGGATCACTTAAGCCTTTATAATAATGAATCATAGAGGACTGCCCATCGTGGCAGACCATTGATCTTCCTATAGTACGACACGAATTCTCTCTAAGTTTGATATTTGGAGAAGAATCTAAGTTTGAGATTTGGCGGCGTCGTTTTGCGCTGAACCAATCATGCAAGAAGAACTTGGCGGGACTCCTCACAACCCTTACCTATCGGAGTACACCCCTATGTATACCCCTAATCTATCATATCCCTCTTCAATCTAATCTTTGTTAATAGTAAATGAAAATTGTAATATGTAACTATTATTTCAACACAACTCACTAACCCACACATCATCTTGTACGTTTACTATTATTAGTTTTCTTAATTTGTTTCATCATTCAGTCTTTCGGTGACCTCTTCAGAAGTGTGACAGCTTCAGCTAACTGAAGGACGGGAGGTTCTTCCATTGCATAAGCCTCTGTGGATCTGGAACCTATATCACACCAAAGCGTTAGGTTCTAACCTGCCGTTCCGGTTATTACTGAGGGCCGAACAGAAGCGACTGGAACACCAACCAATTTATACCAACTAGATAACGCCGAGGCTTTACAAATTAATTGGCAACGTGTGTCGAGATAGTTTGGGGAAAGCTCGGATCGCCCTGGGGAAGGGAAACCCAAACATATAAAGCCTCTGGCACTCAATGTGATTGTTTCCGATGGGATGAATGGTTTGAAGGGAAACTCCTTCTGCATACGTAAACGGTATCCGTGCAGAAGGACGGTTTAAAGGTTCCGAAATAGGAATCCGCCATCAGAAATCCTTTGGCAGGGGGTTCCTGATCCCGACCCGCAAGTCCCCAGCAAAATCAACTTGTGGGAAGATAACGTCAAATAACGGTTGAACTTAATCCCTCATAGGGCCGTACGTTACTATTGGGAGGGACATAGAGGGAAATAGAGAGCGCTCCCATCACGTTTCTAATAGAAATCCTAGGTTTAATTACGCGCTTTGGCAGATTATACCGAACAACATGAAATCCGCGTGTAGCGTTCCCCGGAACACTTCAACTTATTAGGGAACTAATTGAGAGAGGTTCGATCCGACGGGATTTCCAATAATTTACAATAATTCGTCCAGTGAAATGTGTAATGCAGTGCTAACTATGCGCCTGACAACTAATATCAATTCGGTTTTGTTTGACGTCCCACACTGGTTTGTATTTGAGTGGAGTTGATCCATCACGTGTAGCCGTTGGAGAAATTAATTATAATGGATCCATATATGTAGAGGTACTTAGCTGAGTTTTAGATGATTTGTGATTCCTAATGGTACGTACCTACTCGTGTTTCAGGATGATGCCAGTGCGATGTGTAGATGATTCATTGAGGCAAATCACGTCCTCATTGGCGCTGTTTCTAAACCATAATAATTAATCATTTCAATGCACTTCGATACACCTGCTCCCCGAAAATCGCCTGTGCCGTCAATGAATAAATAAGGAGTTTATTCTTAAGAAGGAACTCGGCGCATCGCTACTTATAGATTATTTATAGTACCAGCCCTTTAAATGGTCTTTGGAGAATGTTATGGACGTGGGAGACGAGCTCACTGAACAAGGTCCCATGACTCACAAATGACTGAATTGGTAGGAATTAAATTTTATTACCGTTAGTCGATGATTGATCCTAAATTCCCAGGCCCGGAATTTAGGAATTTTATTACCCAAGAAATTGACGTGGCTCAGTATATAGGGGGAAGCTTCCTGAAGAATGACAAGAACAAATATTTCGGCTGCCTTTTGTGCGATTATGATGATTTCAATTAGATTTCTGTTTGGTTCCGAAAAGATCGAACTCCAAATATCAAGAACTTGTGATCCAAAACTGGTGTCTACTCCAGGGGGCAGCCAGAAGTAAAGAGGAGGCTTATTGAATGAACGTGTGGGAAAGGACCCACCATTTGCGATTTTTCAGCTGAAGTTTGGTTGATATTGTAACTTAACGTGGTTAGCGTTCAAATGAACTTAATGGTGATAGGTAGACAAAAATTAAATATAAATGGACCGTGTTGAAAAGGTGAGTGCGAAAGCTACTCCTACCCATATACCAGGACGAGAAATTCACAAGATTCGGGCGCAGGTTTCGCATGAAGTCGATGAATTCATTAGCGAATCAGTACCCACCAAGTCAGTGAGGACCTGCGGCAATCCGGTACCAAACTATTGACAACATCAGTTTTTCATGAAAATATGCTCCCACTTCCACAGCGTGAATTCACATGAAGAGATTTTTCAAGAAATGAACAACGAGCCCTGACATGAAGATTCTTAAATCACTCAACTTGCCAGCTGTACATCTCATCGGGCGTGAAGTACGATAATTTCACAAGGGTCCTCTCCCCACCTCCAATTCGCCCATCCAGATGTCGTTTGTGTACCTATTTGCTATTCATTCACTCGAGGATGTCGGTGGTAAACACTCTGCGGCATCACCGTCGATATCGGCGATGTGATTACCATTCAAACCTTCCTCTTCCTAACGTTGTGTTCCAAGGGGCTGGCCCTCATAAACACGCGGGGTCGCTCGTCGCGGTTTCCGCAAACACGTTGCAAGGCCTAGGAAACGATTCCGTGTTTATGTCAGGTGGGGTGAGCATCAGACCGGAGACTTCCCCTGCTCTCGCCCTCCTCTTCTGCGAGCGTCTATCATTACAATTACCAGCTGGAACGGAATCCGAATATTGAACACATTTCCAAGTTCTCTCCCAACTCGAGCCACTGGGGTCGGCCAAAAGCGGCTACAGGTGCGTCGTCTCACCAGCTTAAATGACTAAATCTTGAACTGATTTCCATGATATGAAGTTTCCAAATATCCTTACTGACTTGATTAACCTTGACCAATTGTATCGTGACCACATGATCAGAAACCATACTCTTTCGCTACAAGTCGCTAGGTCTGGATTTTTCTCCCTTACCATGTTCTTCTCCTTCTTCTTGTCCTCTCCACCTTCACCGATTAACTTGAAATTTTGTACAGATCTTCGTTTCAACTTCAGACAGTGCTTTTTAAAAGATTTAACCCATTATCTCAACCCAAACAGGCTATTATTGTCCAGTTTGACGAGTTTACAGCCTAGGTAACAGGACCAATCATCAACATGAAACATGAGCATCAACATGAAATTTTGCACTGACCTTTTTTATAACATGATTGAAAGATTTAACCCATTATCTCAACCCAGGAAAAGTTTAGGAACAAAAAATAAAATTTAGGCTCATTTTGGCCACTTTGACAGGTTTTCAGCCGAACAACTTGGAATTTAGTGTGGATCTTTTTGGTGTGGTAATAAAAAGCCCTGAAAGTTTCAAGTCGGTAGGTCTAAAGGGAGCTGAGTTATATAACTTCAAAAACCCGATTCTTCATTTTTACCATGTTCTTCTTATTATTCAGTTAGGCAAGGCTACGCCCTCTCCTTCATCCAGACTTAATTTATTAATTTCATTAATTTACAATTTTATAATTAAATGATATAAATCATAAATTAATAAATTTATCAATAAATATTTATTGAATAAGTGATTATTAAATAATTATTTATAATTTTATTAATTTAATAAATTGCTTTTATTCTTACATATCCGTGATTTTGACACGGAGTGTTTTTGGGGGGATTCGTACTACTCTGCTTAAAGTTGTCAAGCTATGGCGTTTGGAAAATGGCAAACCCTATGTTTCCAGCCAGTCCAAATGATGACTGAGGATGTGAGTAGTTTTTTGGGTCATCCATACGATCATCTATTCGATTTTGAAACCGTGTTTGGCATCATCGTTCAGAGTTTTTCCCGCTTGTTTTCGGTTATTTACATTCCCTACAAGGAAGACGTTCGGCACCCACTTCGTAGGGAGCCTCGGGAATCCGCTTACAGGTCATGCCGCATAACTGGATTTTTTTCCTTCTTCCCAACGATAGAATCAATAACCACTACACGTTGAGACTCTTTGCGATATCTTCTTCAATTAGAAAAATGTCCCTTGATGAATCCTCTGACTCGCTTATCGCCCAGCGTTAGGTACCCAATCATCGCACCTTTGTCCGACACCACAGCGCCCCATTAACTTTACCGAATATCAAGATACTAATTACACCTGAAAAATAGATCGCAACATTATTACTCCCTTACCAGAATGAACAAATGGGGTAAACTAGTTCGTCAAGGCGTATGATAGGAGATAACTCATGAATTATGAATGGAGGTACAATTCAATGAGGTACAATCTTTTTCTCCCCTTAAGAGTTGAGAATGCTCATTATCTTCCTAATGAACTGATAGTCATCACTTCATTACAAGAGCCCTCAATTAGCCCCCAAATAGATTTATATTATTAGCTGGGCTCACATAAAACGCCTTTCCCGTAAGCACCGTAGATTTTTTTTTCTCTTTTGTGGTCCTATCAAGATTTTAATCTTGTTCCCTTCAACGTTCGTATTACGGGGGCCAATTACGGACAGAAATGAGAGACTGAATGGAGTTCAGTTGTTATTACTCGCGGCGATGGAGGTTGTTCGATATTTAAAGCTGACTGGTGAGAAAGGAGGACAATTTAATAATGAAGGGTTATCGATGTAATCCCTAAAGATGCATTTGCAATTAGTGGAATCGGTTCTGATATAAGAGAACCCCGTAGGTGTTACAGGATGATCTAGAACGGTTATGGATTCATGGCTCAACGTTTATCCTCATATTGAGTTCATTTCGAACGATCGGATTTGTCTGGACGGTCGTTTGAGTCTTTACGCTAATGGCAGCGTTACTTCTTCTACATGCGTCGCTTGCTCGGTCGTTTGGAATAATTTGGCCCCCACAGTGTCACATGAAAATATTCGAAAAGGTTCAGCGCAAATTCCTCATAATGGAGCTTTTGCAGTTTTAACCTCCCACCGCCTGATTACAATTGCAGGAGTGAAAACTCTTGGAATCAATGTCAGTTAACAGCCTTATTCCAGAAAAGATGATTTAACGTCATGACTTTCATGACAGTGACTCCCTAATCAATAGCTATGGTTCATTATGTGCTTGGTAAATTTGTAGAAATCATATAGCTATAGGAGAGTCCCAACATGCTGGTGATTGATTGTTTAAATATCTTTTTATTGATCTTCCCAGCATTGCGCCTACTGGCTCACTCTTCCTGCTGGACAGAAGTGACATAATACATAACATAATACATCATTCAGTCAGGTTACAGCAAAAGTAGTGTAATAAATTCAATTCTTTGATTATTTCTAAGTGACAGTGTATAACGAAAAAGATCTTACTTCTTAATTTTCCTAACCAGCAATTGTACCAGATATAACGCCTTAAACTGATTTGCATGTGAAGGAAGGTTTTGGCGGAAAGGAAATTTGACGAAGAAAATAATACGACTTGAAACTGAAATTGGGCTTGTAATTTTTTTGACACAGAGAACTTTTTTAAACGAACTAACTTTTAGCATGGAACATGCTTTAGCCTTGGACTAACTAACCGAAAAACGTTACGCGGAATGGGTGACGCGGGATGGGTGACGAAATTTTCTAATGATTTCCGCTTACAACGGAGCCGTTGCTGGGGAAATGAAACTTATTTAGTTTTCATCGGACAGAAATCGTTCACCACTCGTTGGAAAGCTCTCGATTTATCACGCATTTATGTCGCAGTTTTATATTTATCTACGAGATATTAATCCAACAATGCGATGTTATAAATGGTTAGTAAACAATCTTATGTGCGAGGGTCGAAGCTTCATTACCAGGGAAGCTAATTAGAAGCATGTTCCATGTTTCTCGATTTTTAGCCGCAGGCTCCAAACGGTAAGCATCCGGGGGGTCCAGGAGGGCTTGCCCCCCTGGCGAGGCGCGAAGCGCCGAGTTTTCTCTCACTTTTTGTAAACAGACTTTTTTGAAAAACAACTGTTCGAAATGAAAATTTGGAAAAATAAAAATGGTGTGGAGTCGCCACACATGTTTTGCCATGTGAAACAGTTCCAAATTATCATTGTACATTTTATCACTTTCAACTTCTAAAGACTTCGCAAATCGGTTAGTCGTGTGCTTAGGTATTTGTAACCTATCTTTGATCTCTCATGTCGCTAAATCGTATCCTAGAGAGAATTTTTGTACCGTTGGAATGAATACCTTGGTTTTTTTTATTGTGTTTCAGCTCCCTTCTGTATTTTATATTCAGCCATTTCATTTTTCGATAGTATGGTGTGATGTGTTCATCAAGTTTTGCATTTAATATAAATCGAACAGCAGCGTTGAGCGCTTTTTGTAGCTTCCAGTTCACGCCTTCTCGCATGTCCGTGAAGCATGTAGCAGCGTAGTCAAAAATTGGACAGATCAGGGCTTGGACTAGTTGTTTCTTAACGTGCTGGGGGTAATCTTTTCCTATTTTTCCTATCTGATAGATAGCCTTAAAAGTTTTGTTACAAGTAATGCTTACCTGTGACTTCCATTTCATATGTTGGTCAATAACGATACCCAAAGGTTTTATTTCTTTGTCATATCCAATTTCTGTTTTTTCAATTTTAATTTTTGGAACGATTTCCCACTTGATTGATGTAATTTGTCTAAGGTGATTTCGAACGAGTTTATTTAATCAAGTGGGAAATCGTTCCAAAAATTAAAATTGAAAAAACAGAAATTGGATTTTAGAATCACTGTGACCCTCTAAGTGATCAGTGATTATGACTTCTTCTGTCCTTTCAACCTACTAAATAGTCAAGTATCAACTCACATGTCAAATTTCTACGATAATTTGGCGTATCTTCACTTCATTTTTCTAGGTATTCCTCAATAATTTTTTCCCCCCTTTAAAACATTCTTTATTTAGTTTTGATCTTATTTACTACGTGTAGCAATCGAAACAAGATACAGAACTTGTTAATTGTTGAGTCAGATAACTGTTGAACTATTCATTACTTCACATTCACTGTGTTAGTTCGTGAGGGCATCCTTCTTTTCAATCTTCTCAGTAGGTAACTTACATCCAGCAAATGGACATAACAGCTTCGATGTTGACATGACCCCTTAGTCGATCTTGGTGGGCGACGGCAATTTTCTTGATATTTTCATCGATAGATTCCACCTCTAAATCATGGTGAAGTCTATCATTCTGAATGTACCAGGGTGCATTAACTATGCTCCTGAGCACACTGTTTTGAAAGAGCTGAATAATTTTCCGATTGCTCTGAGCTATGCAGCCCCACAGCTGCACTCCATAAGTCCATACTGGTTTTAGGACTTGGTTGTACAGAGTTAGTTTATTTTGCACAGACAGTTTTGATCGCCTGCCCATTAACCACAACTAATTTGATAGAAAGAAAAGGTATTTAAATAGTGTGGCCTCTCGAAGGTTTTCGGCTTGACTTTGTAATTGGGTCAGGAAAAAGGCCCGAAACGGTTCCGAACTTCAAACCCGAGTGTCGGAAAATACCCTGAGAAAAAGAGGGTTAACTCTTGGTTCACCCCTACCCTCATCGCCGGCCTCACCGGAGACCGGGCGATTTAGCCGAGAGAAAAGGGGTGAAAACAACCCCTTTATCCCTCATCCCTTATCCGACCCTGAATGAAAAACGAGGGGTCCCCCCCCCCCTTTCCCTACAGGACAGACGGCCGCAAACTGAGGGTCGTCTTGAAAAGTTGAAAAGACAAAGAGTTTGAAAAACGGAGGGAAATAAAGAGGTTGCGTCTAAGTGCCAGAAAATGGGGTGAAATCGACGAGAGAAGGGGTGAAAGAAAAAATGAAACAAGCCCGGGAGGAACTTGGTATTCCCGTACTGGGGGAGGAAACAAGGATGCAAAAGAGACCAAGTGTCCGGGAGATCCCCCCGGGGGGGTCTGTGAGACCCAGGGGGTGGGATTCGGGAAAAAAATAGAGCGCGTGTCTGGGGGCGGGATGTGCCGGCGCCTCCCCTTCATATCCGGCGAAAAAATTGACCAATCAAGTTTTTACTCTCAGTCCACACCCTAATCGATATCAGGTCCGCCCGCAGTCCTTTTACCCCCCCCCCCCTCCTCCGCCCCCTTCCCATTCACTCATTCTCCGGAATTATTGTTTTAATTTTTGTTCGTTTCTCTCTTTTCTCTTTTGGCCATTCTCATTTTTTTTGGTCCTTTTTGATTCGATACCCCTTCCCCCTCGATTTTTTTTCTAAATACGAGAGATTTTTTATATCTGGTCAGGGGCGTGCTGTAACATCCCAACTCTTCCATAATATCAAAGATCGATTGGAGGAAATTCATCTTGTACGTCGAAGATCGGTTGATTATCATAAAATAACCGGACGACGGCCGAGCGAATCTGCACTTGAACCACGTGATCAGTATTATCTTTGAAGGAGTTTTTTTTTTTTTAACCCTCCGATGGAGGCGCTTGGATCCTGAGGATCCAGTTGACGTTATTTTGCTTGCCCGAGGCGTCATTGAGCTTCCTCCCCCTCCTCCTCCTACCCTCCTTCCAACTTCTCCTGAAGAGGTCCCAGTTGGTGGGGTGCCGCTAGTTGCGTTTTAGAGTTCACTGTGAATGGTTGAAGTTTTTTGTTACCAGCTTGGATCCACAGGATCCAGCGCCTCCAATTATGTCCCCAAAAAAAAACCGAGCACCCTTACAGTCGACCCTAAGGATTACGGTCGCATTTTGAACGAAATGTCCGATGAAGAACATGAAAACCTTGGTCGTTCTGATGATGATGCTTCAGATTGTGAAGAAGAGGAGAATATTGAATTTTCCCATCATGATACAGACTCTGAAATAGAGTGTCCAGATCCTAAAACTTCGCAAATCGTTCCATCGCAGCCTTCGACTTCGACAAAACAAAAGGACGATGTCAGCTTCTTGTGTAAACAGTTCACCTGCAAAAACCACATTGCACGGCAAATCTGTATCAAGTGCAACGAAGACTCGAGTGAATCTTAGTGAGAATTTGAGCTGAAAAAAAAAAAAAATGATGTAACACTTACTTTTGAGAACTGCATTGAATTTGAATTGGAATTTGTATATGCACTGAGTTTTGAATAATTTGTAATAATTTTTTGAATGATTTGAACAATATTTTCTTTGATTTCAATCTGAAAACAATGAATAAACTGTGCATATTGCAAAGCTCAAAATGTTTTAACGTTAGGCACCTGGTCAGAGGATCCTTTTTCTCATAATCTCTTCTAAGGTAGTTATTCAAACGAATAACAGCCTATTTTGATGAAAATATTCGAAAATAGTAGGAAGAGGGGGAGATAAGTCGATGGATACTCAGTACCCCGCGCCTCCATAGTTGTAATGGAAATAGCGCCTCCATCGGAGGGTTAATTTTATTTTTTTCGCATAAATTTCTTATACTTTTTTGTGCATTTGTAAAACATATTAGGTACCTACTATGCTCATACTACTTTAATTTAGATGTGCAATCCACTGACTAATAATTATTCTCTAATTATTACAGAATTTAAACGCTCAAATTACAATGTAACAAATAAATGAAAACTGGTTTATAAATTGAATTTTTTGTCTCGCACATGTGCATGTATACCAAATTGTCATATAATTGAAGGGGTTTTCTAATTTTTCCACGATGCTGCTGAATATTTCATGCCGGTGATCGCTGAAGCTATCGAATTCAATGACCAAATACTCAAAATTTCCTTTTGGATGTCCACATCTGCTGTAGGTTGGAGAATCCCTCTTATGGATGCCCTATGGAAACCCCATGGTCCGCTCTCAATTGTGCAACTGTTCTGACAAAGTTTCTCGACACTTCGTTTCTACTAAACCACGGCCGGTCCGGTATCAAAGGCTGAATGTGTTTATAGAATCGGATTTTTGGGGCTTTTGAGTAGCTCCTTTGCCAAGCCAATCGGTGATGTCACGAAATCAATGGAAAGATATCTTCTACTTACACGTCTTCGCCCATCAGCAGTCCCGTGTCTGCACCCTCTTCGGCCAGTCGGTCAACAATAACATTTCCTTGCAAACCGGTGTGCCCTTTAACCCATAGCAGTTCTACTTGCTGGCCGCCAGCAGCGCATACGTGAAGTAGAGTTAAAAGTTTCCTTGTAAGTCTGTCGGAAACCAAACCAAACCAGGAAAACCGCAGCAGCACCCAGCGTTATACAGACCCATCAGCTTGCTTCAGGTCTTCCTTCCCGTCTTGGAGAAAATATTTGAAAACATCATCCTAAGCCGATTTATGAAAGTTTTATACGTCTCACCCTAAATTCCCAACTAACGATTTGGATTTGTGCCCACCACTCCACAACCCAACAAGTCCACAAGGTGGTTGGCTTCATAGCCAGAGAGTATGAACAAAAACAATTCACAGGCGCAGTATTTTTGGATGTGCAGTCAGCTTTGGAAAAAGTTCGGCATGATGGGGCGCTGCACAAGCTAAAATTCGATTCACCTGCTCATAAAATTCTTCCTCAGTGATCGAACTTTCCGGTTCAAAGTAGGTGAAGCACTTTCCTGCTTTAGAGGAGTGAGTGCTGGTGTTCCTCACTGTCTCCCCTTCTGTACAGCCTCTACTGTACCGACTTCGCTGTCTCAAAAGGAGTGCTAGTGTTCCAGTTTGTTAGTGATGATACGGAGATATTTTCAGTTAGAGATACGATCGGAGAAGCCAAGGGTAGGCGCGAGTGCCAGTCAGACCAAACCGAGGAGGAGTGTAGCTAGTGAAAGGTAAGGATAAATCCAACTAAATCCCCACCGATATCATTCACCCTCAGGAAGGGGTCAGTGTCTGGTGTCTACCTGGACGGTGTACTATTGTAAGAAGTAAAGAAACTAGGCTTATTGCTAGACCGCTGGCTGACGTGGAATCCACACGTTAAACGAGTCTAGCAAGGGATGAAACTACTGGCCAGTCCAAACTGAAGCTATTACGAGTATATACCACTTTGATCAAGCCAGTTCGGACGTATGGTTGCGAAATTTAGGGATCAGCATGTTACATGTAATTTTGTTGTGCAAGTTCTTTATTCATTGTACACGACCGATAGGTTTATGAAGTTTTAATTAATAAAACTAAGCCCCTCGAGCAGGGGCTAGGGAGTAGTCAGCGCCTATGCAGAAGATAATGAACAGTTGAACCTACTTAGTGACGTTCCGATATTACCGATATTAGTAATATCGATACATTTGTTTCAATACTTCCGATATTTGTATCAATATCAAGAATTCGATAATATCGGGATATCGAATGAAGCTTTACAGTATCGAATCGAAGTATCGAATCCAGATAAATAAATAAATAAATTGATTGATTGATTGAATCCAGACAACATTGGACAACCCCACTCTTCAGAAGTAAAGTTCGCCAAAAACAACAATCTGTCCAAACGTTCCGGTGAAACGAACATAATAATATTATGTTATGTACGTAATACATATTATTATGTATGTTCGTCTTTCACCGGAACATTTGGACAGATTGTTGTTTTTGGCGAACTTTACCTACTTCTGAAGAGTGGAGTTTGTAATTTTTTTTTTTAAACATTCTCCACAATATATTTTCCATTCCACTCTTTGTACTTCCGAAGATTGGGGTTTATAATATTTTTTTTTATACATTCACCACAATATGTTTTCCACTCTTTGTACTTTTTGATAGGTATAGATAACAATAAAAACTTCAAAATCTACCCAAGGGTTTATTATTTCCACTCCTATAGTATGTACCAAAACTGATCATGATGCTGATCATTGTAGGCCTAAACACGATTTATTTTTTAAATGGAATTACAGAATTTGAGGATAATAATATTATCCTCAAATTCTGTAATTCCATTACTTACCTATATTGCAAAAAAAGTAAGGATTATCGATATCAAATGATACTTTCAATATCGATATTTCCTTTCGATAATATCGGAATATCGATCCCTTGCTTTCGATATTGATTTGATACCAAATATCGGATCGAAAGGAGTATCGGAACTTGGAGTATAGATTGAATCTTGGGGTTTGAATATTCACACGAGAGAAGCAGAAGGGAGCAAACCAACGAGAATCAACTACCTGTTTTCTTCATCGAGGGGTCCTAAGTTAGGACTCCTAACATTCTTGGAAATTCAATCATGAACAACAAAACGAAGATGACAGACAGGGGGCAATGAGTAAACACGACTATAGTTCGTTTCTTGGAAACTTAGGTAAATAAAATCACGCCATACGAAAGCTCGACACTCATTGGCTGGTCGCCACCCTCATCCTTTTTCATTTATTGAATATCCACAACCGTTTTCAGTTGGAGTCCGAATCTCGAAGACGGTGGTGAGTCGTGTAGTGAGGAAATCGAACGTTCTGTGGATTCCAGTCCCTCGTCTTCGGATATGTAGAACAAAACCACCACAATCGTGAGTAATCAAGTATTTTCTACATCAAAGGGAGGAAATTTACCAATTTGGTGTGATTGCTGTTAATATGGTTACTCTTTCAACATTTGCCAAGTGCCTGAATTTGAATTTCCGTATCTGAAATGAGCGTTTATGGTCATATTTGTAAACAATCAGACCAAAAATGAAACCCGAAGTCATGCAGCAGGGCTATAAGAGCAAATTTTCGAAAAAACAACTGGTTTTATGTAAAATGTTTCCATTTTTTTACAACAAATATTTCTATCTATATAACTAAATTTAAAGACGATTTTCGTGTTCCTATACATATACATATGATATTATCTTGAATCGACCATTCGTGAAGTGCCTTATGAAATTTGTAGATTCTTAAATGAATTTGTTGACATCTAATTCGGATATCTCCAGAGGCATAGATATCTCTGGGGGTTCTTCCCATAACTCACATAAAGAGAAATAAATATGCAAAAATATGCAGATATTCCTCTTTAATTATAAGGCAAGTAACACACATTTTCACACAAGTCAACTTGCGAGAGAAATTATATTGAAGATAACTTTGTGAGGGAAAAAGAGGTGACAATAAAGCAAGCATGCCATTTGAAATTTGTCCCGTTTTCGCCGCAAAAAAGGTACGACTGGCGTGAAGGGGAGTGGGGGGAAATATGTATGTCGAGGATTGCCTTTTGTGGCGCATGCAAGGGAGTTAAGACTATTACAGCCGCATTGTTCTCTCTGAACCATACGGGGAGATATGAGAGGGGTAAAGTAGCGAATGGGTAGCGAAGGATCGCGGGGAGTAGCGGAGAACCATCCAGGGGTTGGTGTGGAAGGGTATGGAAGGGGTCACAGAGACCGGCACAATCGCGAAATACAAGGACACGGAGAAAAAAATCTCCCCACAACTCGCGCCACATTCACTGGACAACCGTGGACCCGCTGAGATAACCAAACTTGAAATTAGCTCCGAACCCTCCCCCCGCCGCTCCTCATCATCATCCCACTACCTCCTCTTCACCGCAGCTCTCCACCACCACAATCTCCAAACAAGCCCTTTTGCTAGTTTCACCCCCGTTATTTATTATGATGATTTTTTTTCTCTCGGAACCACGAGTGGCCGAGCTTTTGCCATCCCCCCTCTTTTCTCGTACATTTAAAGAGAAAAAAAAACTGAAAAAAATAGAGGGTGGAGAAAAGGGGTGATTGTGCTGAATTGTTTAGGTCTGAGAGACCCGTTGGTTGGGGGCAACCCCTGATTTATACCGGCTTGATAAGCCCGTGTCTTCATCAGGAGGTCTGTCAGGTGACCCACCATGCTCTAGACAAATTATTGCTAGAAGGGGCTCCCCCCAAACCACCATTTCGAAAATAAACAAAAGAAACTTTAACAAGGGCCTTTTTCAGGTTTAAATTAATTCTGATAATGAAAAGAGTTGTTCTTCCTTGTTTATACGACTGGACATTTTTTCCGGGTTCGTGGGAAGAGGGAAAAAAATGTGTAGATAAGAATATGATAAAATGTGGGCCTATAGCCCGAATGCAGTGGTTCATAACCTGGAGGTGGCAATCACTTGTCATGGTAGGTAACTCGAAATAGACAAGTTCTTAATGGACCAAAACTGAAGGAAAGAGAAAAAATATAGCAAAGTGACATCGATGAATAACAGAAGGTACCATGATTATGTATCATGGTACACTTTGCTAGGAAAGAGAAAAAATATAGCAAAGTGACATCGATGAATGATAACAGAAGGTACCATGATTATGTATCATGGTACACTTTGCTATATTTTTTCTCTTTCCTTCAGTTTTGGTCCATTAAGAACTTGTCTATTTCGAAAATTCTCTCGTACGATCGTTCTACGTGGCTGTTTCATATTACCAACGATATACATATCGTTGGTAATATGAAACAGCCACGCAGAACGATCGTACGAAAGAATTTTCGAATCAGTAGGTATTCGTAAGAAAAAGTAAGAAATTACCGACATATTTCACAAATAAAACAGTCTGACGAGACAACTAAGTTTATATGTTTTTCTACTGTAAGTGACAGTGAAGTCACAATTCCGACATCTCATTCCGTTATCAAATTACAGCAGATGAACTGTGGAAGAACATCACAAGTAACAATCACGTTTCTTCATCTTCAAAGTGTTCCAGTATGAGAACGGAATAAGATATCGCGCTTCAGATTTCACCATCGTGTTCAGCGTGAAAAAACCTAAACAATGAGGTGTTACTTGTCAAACTGTTTCAATTTATGGGCGAATTTTCAAAGGGTGAATCCCCAGAAAATATTATTTTGCAGGGGGGCCTTCAATGAATTGCCATGTGTGCTAAACGTCTCAGTTACAAGAAACGTTCGCCAATTCATAATTCTAAGCTCATGAATAAGCTCAGGTCAGAACACATGAATACAAGAAATAAAGAAGCAACACTGGAAATACCTAAGCATACGACAGAGATCTATGCCAAGTCATTCTTAATTTTTGGAAGTAAATTGTACAATAAGCATTCTAAAATTTTTCTTGAATCGAAAACTGTGAATCAATTTAAAAATAATTATCGCAAAAATGTTATTGGAGAATGAATAAGTAATAAGTTATTCTAGTTCTTGATATTTTTCTTCTTTTTCCAAGGAGTTGTTACCTTTATTTTACTTTAATTTTAATTATGTTATCAATTAGTTGAAAGAGCGAAGCTTGACGAATCTAAATGTAAAGCCTGGAATCTTCTGTATGACAGGAAGAGCGGGCTACCTAGCCCGATGTTGTACAGATATATAAATAAAGCTATTCTATTCTATTATTCTATTCTAAGCTCATGATATTTTAGTTCAAAGACAAACTATAAACGTCCTGGATACGGATCAACTCAATTTGAACATTAAATGTTCAAATTTTGGTGGAAAAAAGTCATTTTCCGAAGATTTTTGAATTCGCCCTTTTTACATCACCAACGATACTTTTCTGTATGAATCGCCATTCTGTGTAAAACAGTGTGATCTGTATACGATACCTACACTATTACGAAATAATTTTAGTAATACAGCAATGTAAGTAAGGTGATCAGTTGGTATTCTCTGAGTGAGAAGTAGTCGGTAACTAGTACAGTTTCTAGTCAATTTCCCAACTAAACTCATGACGGACGTATATAATGCATAGGTTTCTACTTGTACTACCCACATCGGGAACAATTTATATTAAGTAGTACCTATTACCTAACAATTATCCCAAATTATGTCCATTGATAATAAAACTATAACAGAACAAGAAACTCGATGTCACAAAATCATGTGTTCTTGAAACCCTGTACCTGTAACCCTGTAGGGAAATTAAGCTGAAAACTCTCTCATATTGATGATTTAAAGGTTACTCCGAATTCAAAATTATATAAAAGCCGTTGTAGAGTGTTTCGTATTTATGGTACACTGAGAATTCGCATCTCACAGGTTATGAATCGTTTCTAGGATTCTTCTTGGCGGTTTTTATTTTAAAACAGTTTTTGATAATCAATTATAACGTTTCATAAAAAAAAACTAATGTATGTGCAAAATTATATGGTGTATAAGGTGTCCAGATAGGTACTTAGGTACACCAGTATGGTGTATGGACACCTAATTATTACGGAGTTTGATACCTCGGAGTAAAAAATGAAATTTCTCGTTTGTTCTTCACCTGTTTTTTGTATCGAATCAGATTTGGGTTCAACCTATTTTTGTCTCGATAAGCGGAGGCGTGCATTTACGATGTGAGGACTTCATCGTCAGGTCGTCAATAAAATACCAGTCAGTTCGTAAGTTGCTTCGGATATTTATGGTTGGAGAGCTGAAATGGTGTGAAACGAAGATTTGATGTCGGTATACAAAGGAAATGAAATGAAATAGGTGTGTGAAGGGGTTCGGTTGAGCATACTAGAACTATTATGAGAAAATTACTGGCACGATTAACGGTGACTATCCACGTGTAGGTTAGGGTTTTCTCAAGTGGTTGAGCCCTCATTTTCTTCTTACCACGAGAGCTCATAGTGTTAGTCATATTACAAGAAATACAACAAAATTTGCTGTAATTCTTTCAATGTCTATATTGAAATATCACAAGTTCTTTCATAACTTCGGAAAATGAAATTGATGTTGTCTTACCTACTTTTACGATGTATTTTTGAACGAAAGATTAGATGAGGAACCAGCAAACTTTGGGGATCAGTATCACTCATCCGAGGTACCATCGGGTGCGGAATAAAATGATGAATCGGTCACGGAAGACCAAGTATCTTCCGCCGTCTTGTAAGTGGTTCCTGTGACGTCCCAATGCGACGGTGGTGACTCTGTACAGCCTTCGTCCATTGACAAGTAGTCGAGTGAAAAGGGGCCATCACCAGCCATCGCCCACCTAGAAACAGGGCTCGACATGGGGCTGTACAAATCCTGCGAATTCCACATTTCTGGTGACCAAGGAAAGCAAGACGTGTTGATGGGTGAAATCGGCGGATAATATGCGGTGTGTAGATCCCAATTTATGGCAGGCTCCTGATAAGGTGGCATGATCTGGTAGGGAGAATACAAATTATCGTCATCGAATATGCCCTCATCAGTGTATGCAGAGTAATCATCCAGTACTTCGACGCCGCTGAACGAATCGCTCAGAAGCTCGATGCTGCTCGAATCCTGCGAATGAGACTCGTCGTCGTCATCGTAAAAACCGACATCCTGTATGTACTCTTCTAAGATCTCGGCGAGGATGTCGTCTTCAAACGGCAATGGCTCTTGATCATCGTCGTCATCACTATCTTCATCTCTGAAAAGTGGGCGTCGGGCGGCAGGCAAGCGTGGACCATAATATCTGGCTTCTTCACTCATTTCAAATTGTACTAGTTCCCGGATACCTACAGGTTTTTACAAAGGTTAAACAATCAGTCAAAAGCTTTTACTTTTCCAACAACGTTCTACTTATAGGTAAATATTTTATTTTAGGGAGTGTCATTGTGAGACTTCGCTGATATGTAAAGGCTAGTATTCTGTCTGTGCTTACACTTCTCGACAAGAAAGTCTAGTATTCATTTACCGCTACCATATGAGCCAAAATCTGGATATGACTTTTCCAAGAACGTTCTACTTGTTGAACAAGAAATCTTAAGAAATTCACCTGTTTAAACTTTCAATCAGAGAAACCTCCATAACTTACAAGCAAGCCGCGATTTCAGGCCTCCTATTGTCTACCGTAATGAGTAACGTGTTCTACTATATACGAGTACACTGACAATTTCGTTATATGTGCATACCTGCCAAGTATGATAAATTGAGAAATGGCTTTCTTACATTGGTGTTTTGAAACTAATGATTTTGGGTGTATTGCATATTATAATGTGGGCGAGAATAAACAGTGGAGTTTATAACTTTCACGGTTGACTGTTTCGGGACACGTGAATTCAAAATAATATTTTGAATAATATATTATGGAGGTTCAAAACTGGTGCGTGAATGATGATTCAACTCCAACAGTGATTTCTGCTGGCAAAACACATTTTGATGTCAATCTAAATACGAGCTCATGGATACGAATCAGAAATCATCAGAAATCTGTCTCGTATTTTAATACGTTTAATTTATCCAGAGTGAAATTATCAGAAAGGGTCTACGAGAATCGACGGATTACACGGATTATATTTTTTTCAAACAATAGATTTGAATCTGATATAAATCCAGTTATTGACCAACTCCGAAAATGACCGAATTCAACATGTTGATTAGACTGTGTTCTTTTACCCACTAAACTAATTTTTCTGAAATATCTTTAATTATCATTGAACGATTCGATGAAGTTATCCTTGATGAAACAACGCAGGAACCTGATTGTTGATTCTTTTGTAGATTCAGTCAAGTGCTTTATCAGTCCAGTAAAATAAATACTCCACAGTACTGTCGGATAAATGTAATTTAGTCTGATTGGATGGTAAATTGAAAATTGAATAATCATATTGAAAAATAAAACATTGTTGAGTAATGTGTGCGCTGCAGTTCACATTTATTTACTGATTGATTTATTTTTTTAATTGTACGGCATTGCCGATTACACAGTAGATACATAATAGTACTGCAGGAATGGAAGAAAACAAGAAAAAAGAGAAAGGTAATAAGCCAATCCGACACATGAGGTTGAAAACGTGAAAACTACTTAGTTTAACCGATGATCCTTGAAACGTCTCATAACCTTAGGTCAATAGAAAGAGTTGCAAAATAGGGTTTGGAATTTTCAAAATAATATATTTGCTGGGACATTTCCAAAGGAAGGTACAAATTTGAATAGATTTGACTTGAAGAATTTTCAAGACCACCCGGACCGGTCTAGGACCAGCAAATTGCTCACAAAGTGGGCTCAAAGAGACGAAAAAGAACACAGAAAAATCGTCAACATGAGAGTGAATCAAACTGTAGAACTTCAGGCTAATTTTCATACGAACTCACAGTACCTATTACTACAATTATTAGGAATTATTATGGGACTCAAGAAGAATCTCTGATATTGTGCACAGAGCAGTGATGTAGACAATATTTAATATTGGGGATGGGTAGGTATACAATTTAAAGGAGAAAGGAAAAACATCGATGTTTAAAGAATAGTATTTAATACTATTCTTCAAACATCGATGTTTTTCCTTTCTCCCAAACTACCTATACTTACAAACTATTTTACGTTTCAGTATGTAATTGCATAATTTCTGTGGCTTATTAGGAACTTTACTTACCTACTATAATATTTCTTATTTTGAGTGGCCCTCTTGCCTTTTATCGTTCTAGCTCCTGCAATGTTTAGGTTGCATAATATGCAACAAAATATCATTATGCAAAATATTATTTTGTTGTCATGGTTGATTCGAGATAAGATAGTAGGAACGGAACCAAAATCACCACCACATCTAGTGGAAACGTGCAACGTTTAGGTTAACGTTAAAGTTCTTCGTTAGCCGATACCAAGTGGCAGATGAAGAAACGAATTTCGCACCCATCAATCCCTGATGAGCTTCATCTATATTTGAACTATACACTCGAGAAAATTGAACAAAACATCATGGCATTTTGGATTTCAATGAAGGATACATATCCTAACCTTTATGATGTAGAATTTAGACGTGTACCTACAGCCGCCTCATCTGTTCCCGCGGAGAGGGTTTTAATTCTGACCCCTCTTAGAAATCGCATACCGAAACGATTGACAGCTAGGTTGGTACTTGTACTTAGGTAGGCCATAGTATAATAAGGTATTTTCGAAAAAACTCTGCAAATTCTTGACACAACGGTTCATTATCTTCTTTGTACAGATCACCCTTCTGTCTAGATCACTAGGTCTAAATGTCTAGATCCTAAATGTTAGATTAATTATTATTATCAAGTATCACTAATTATTAACAATTTTATCAAGTACCTAGTGAAAATTATTATAATTTATTGTTAGGTATTAATAATTCGTATTTATTATTAATAATAATAATAATCATTCATTATGATTAATTAATACGATATAATTCTGGGGTTTTTAATACTACGTCGGTAATAATTTTTCTATAGTACCTACCAAAAAACATTCGAAATTACCTTCATTTCCGTAGCACGAAACGCACCTCAGAACAACAAACTCGACATCACTTAAGCCATATGATGTTCAAAAGACCTTGTTAGTATGAAAATGGACCTGTATTTCAACAGTTTGAGTCACGATCGTGTAGTGAGGCACAATCTTTGAGCCGTCATTGTGAACGAACGGCTGGTCGTACGAAGCTGCGGATGGTCTTAAAAAATTCTACGGAACAAACTCTATCTAAATATGAAATAAAAAACATACCGTTCTATATGAATTTTTCGAGATATGAGATTTTCAAATTTTCAAAATTCGTTTTGAACCCCTTCCCCTTGACCTAGGGTTATGAAAAGTTTCGAGGACCATTGTGGGGTTGGTAGAAACCCATAAAAAAAATTTCGTAATTTTAACTCAACGCTAACTGGGCAAAGTGGCGCGGACGGCGTACGGCGGACGGACGGATTTTTGGTTTATTATCTTCGATAATGAACCATTGGAATCGCCCAAAGAAAAAAAAATTTTAACCCCCCCTCAAAATTTGTTGGTTTACGTTTCAAGATACGTAGATTCAGAAAATCGAATAAAAAAAAATCCGTCCGTCCGCCGTACGCCGTCCGCCGTCCGCCGTCCGCCGTCCGCCGTCCGCGCCACTTTGCCCAGTTAGCGTTGAGTTAAAATTACGAAATTTTTTTTATGGGTTTCGACCAACCCCACAATGGTCCTCGAAACTTTTCATAACCCTAGGTCAAGGGGAAGGGGTTCAAAACGAATTTTGAAATTTTGAAAATTTCATATCTCGAAAAATTCATATAGAACGGTATGTTTTTTATTTCATATTTAGATAGAGTTTGTTCCGTAGAATTTTTTAAGACCATCCGCAGCTTTGTACGACCAGCCGTTCGTTCACAATGACGGCTCAAAGATTGTGCCTCACTACAGGATCGTGAATCAAACTGTTGAAATACAGGTCCATTTTCATACTAACAAGCTCTTTGGAACATCATATGGGTTAAGTGATGTCGAGTTTGTTGTTCTGAGGTGCGTTTCGTGCTACGGAAATGAAGGTAATTTCGAATGTTTGTTGGTAGGTAATTCTTTTATAGAAACTGTATTACCGACGTAGTATTAAAAACCCCAGAATTATATAGTGTTAATTAATAATAATTAATAATAATAATTATAAATAATAAATACAAATTATTAATACCTAACAATAAATTATAATAATTTTCACTAGGTACTTGATAAAATTGTTAATAATTAGTGATAATTGATAATAATAATTAATCTAACATTTAGGATCTAGACATTTAGACCTAGTGATCTAGACAGAAGGGTGATCTGTACAAAGAAGATAATGAACCGTTGTGTCAAGAATTTTTATTCGATTTTCTGAATCTACGTATCTTGAAACGTAAACCAACAAATTTTGAGGGGGGGTTAAAAAAATTTTTTCTTTGGGCGATTCCAATGGTTCATTATCGAAGATAATAAACCAAAATGAGTCAAGAAAAATACGTCAAGAAACTAATTGAAAAATTTAGGATGACCGAAGCAAAAACATGCAAAACTCCGATGGAAGTAAACCTGGATTTGGAAGTGCCGGATCAGGGGGAGCTACCCGATGTTCCATACCAGAGTTTAATCGGGTCATTGATGTATTTGGCAACGGCGACCAGACCCGACATATCGTACGCAGTAAGCTACTTATCACAATTTAATTCATGTTGTGAACACTGGGCTGCTGCAAAACGCGTACTCAGGTACTTGAAGGGGACCGAAACCCTAGCTCTACACTTTCGCAAGGTGGGGAAAACTGAGTTACGCGGGATGTCCGATGCGAGTTATGGAAGTTGCAAAATAGACGGGAGATCTTACACCGGATACTGTTTTCAGTTAAACGGAACGGCCATAAGCTGGGAGGCGCGAAAACAGCGTACATTAGCCGGATCGACAACTCATGCTGAGTACATGGCTCTGTCAGAATCAGCGAAGGAAGCCATCCACCTAAAATATCTCGTCAACCATGTCCACATCGCGCAGGACACAGTCACAATTCAAACCGACAATCAGAGCGCCATAAGTTGGTCGAACAATCCAGTAGTGACCTCCAAGTCGAAGCATATCGCCATCAAAGAACATTTTATTCGAGAGGCTGTAGAAAATAAGGACGTCAAACTGGAGTTCTGCAGAACTGACGAAATGGTCGCGGACATCTTCACGAAGGCACTACCCGGCCCGAAATTCCACGAGTTCCGTGAACGACTAGGGTTGGGCAGCGGCTAGTGAGGGGGAGTATTGGAAGAAGTCCCGACTCCAACTAACAACATGTGTTGGTTGTCAAGAGCCAAAGAAGCATTCCCCAGTCTTGAATTATTGTTCTTGATTGCGTGAATTCTCTGTTTTGGTTTATTATCTTCGATAATGAACCATTGGAATCGCCCAAAGAAAAATTTTTTTTAACCCCCCCTCAAAATTTGTTGGTTTACGTTTCAAGATACGTAGATTCAGAAAATCGAATAAAAAAAAATCCGTCCGTCCGCCGTACGCCGTACGCCGTCCGCCGTACGCCGTCCGCCGTACGCCGTACGCCGTCCGCCGTCCGCCGTCCGCCGTCCGCCGTCCGCCGTACGCCGTCCGCGCCACTTTGCCCAGTTAGCGTTGAGTTAAAATTACGAAATTTTTTTTATGGGTTTCGACCAACCCCACAATGGTCCTCGAAACTTTTCAGAACCCTAGGTCAAGGGGAAGGGGTTCAAAACGAATTTTGAAATTTTGAAAATCTCATATCTCGAAAAATTCATATAGAACGGTATGTTTTTTATTTCATATTTAGATAGAGTTTGTTCCGTAGAATTTTTTAAGACCATCCGCAGCTTTATAGGACCAGCCGTTCGTTCACAATGACGGCTCAAAGATTGTGCCTCACTACAGGATCGTGAATCAAACTGTTGAAATACAGGTCCATTTTCATACTAACAAGCTCTTGGGAACATCATATGGGTTAAGTGATGTCGAGTTTGTTGTTCTGAGGTGCGTTTCGTGCTACGGAAATGAAGGTAATCTCGAATGTTTGTTGGTGGGTAATTCTTTTATAGAAACTTTATTACCGACGTAGTATTAAAAACCCCAGAATTATATCGTATTAATTAATCATAATTAATAATAATGATTATTAATAATAAATACAAATTATTAATACCTAACAATAAATTATAATAATTTTCACTAGGTACTTGATAAAATTGTTAATAATTAGTGATAATTGATAATAATAATTAATCTAACATTTAGGATCTAGACATTTAGACCTACATAGTGATCTAGACAGAAGGGTGATCTGTACAAAGAAGATAATGAACCGTTGTGTCAAGAATTTGCAGAGTTTTTTTTATTCGATTTTCTGAATCTACGTATCTTGAAACGTAAACCAACAAATTTTGAGGGGGGGTTAAAAAAATTTTTTCTTTGGGCGATTCCAATGGTTCATTATCGAAGATAATAAACCAAAAAACTCTGCAAATTCTTGACACAACGGTTCATTATCTTCTTTGTACAGATCACCCTTCTGTCTAGATCACTAGGTCTAAATGTCTAGATCCTAAATGTTAGATTAATTATTATTATCAATTATCACTAATTATTAACAATTTTATCAAGTACCTAGTGAAAATTATTATAATTTATTGTTAGGTATTAATAATTCGTATTTATTGTTAATGATTATTATTATTAATTATGATCAATTAATACGATATAATTCTGGGGTTTTTAATACTACGTCGGTAATAATTTTTCTATAAAAGAAGTACCTACCAACAAACATTCGAAATTACCTTCATTTCCGTAGCACGAAACGCACCTCAGAACAACAAACTCGACATCACTTAAGCCATATGATGTTCCAAAGAGCTTTTTAGTATGAAAATGGACCTGTATTTCAACAGTTTGAGTCACGATCGTGTTGTGAGGCACAATCTTTGAGCCGTCATTGTGAACGAACGGCTGGTCCTACAAAGCTGCGGATGGTCTTAAAAAATTCCACGGAACAAACTCTATCTAAATATGAAATAAAAAACATACCGTTCTATATGAATTTTTCGAGATATGAGATTTTCAAATTTTCAAAATTTGTTTTGAACCCCTTCCCCTTGACCTAGGGTTCTGAAAAGTTTCGAGGACCATTGTGGGGTTGGTCGAAACCCATAAAAAAAATTTCGTAATTTTAACTCAACGCTAACTGGGCAAAGTGGCGCGGACGGCGTACGGCGTACGGCGGACGGACGGATTTTTTTTTATTCGATTTTCTGAATCTACGTATCTTGAAACGTAAACCAACAAATTTTGAGGGGGGGTTAAATTTTTTTTTTCTTTGGGCGATTCCAATGGTTCATTATCGAAGATAATAAACCAAAAACATCAATGTTTTTATAAGATGTTTTGGTTTATTATCTTCGATAATGAACCATTGGAATCGCCCAAAGAAAAAATTTTTTTAACCCCCCCTCAAAATTTGTTGGTTTACGTTTCAAGATACGTAGATTCAGAAAATCGAATAAAAAAAAATCCGTCCGTCCGCCGTACGCCGCCGTCCGCGCCACTTTGCCCAGTTAGCGTTGAGTTAAAATTACGAAATTTTTTTTATGGGTTTCGACCAACCCCGCAATGGTCCTCGAAACTTTTCATAACCCTAGGTCAAAGGGAAGGGGTTCAAAACGAATTTTGAAATTTTGAAAATCTCATATCTCGAAAAATTCATATAGAACGGTATGTTTTTTATTTCATATTTCGATAGAGTTTGTTCCGTAGAATTTTTTAAGACCATCCGCAGCTTTGTACGACCAGCCGTTCGTTCACAATGACGGCTCAAAGATTGTGCCTCAGAACACGATCTTGAATCAAACTGTTGAAATACAGGTCCATTTTCATACTAACAAGCTCTTTGGAACATCATAATATGATGGCTTAAGTGATGTCGAGTTTGTTGTTCTGAGGTGCGTTTCGTGCTACGGAAATGAAGGTAATTTCGAATGTTTGTTGGTAGGTACTTCTTTTATAGAAAAATTATTACTGACGTAGTATTAAAAACCCCAGAATTATATCGTATTAATTAATCATAATTAATAATAATTATTATTAATAACAAATACGAATGATTAATACCTAACAATAAATTATAATAATTTTCACTAGGTACTTGATAAAATTATTAATAATTAGTGATAATTCATAATAATAATTAATCTGACAGTTAGGATCTAGACATTTAGACCTAGTGATCTAGACAGAAGGGTGATCTGTACAAAGATGATAATGAACCGTTGTGTCAAGAATTTGCAGAGTTTTTTAGACATTGATGTTTCCCGTAAAAAAGCATCGATGTGTAAACATCAAGGTTTTTCCTACCGATACCCACTCCTAGTAAATATCTAAAGAAATTACTTGAAGACCAATACAAGTGTGAAACGTTATCATGCAGTAATTCAAGAATAATTAGGTTGCTTCATCGAACGTTGTGTAGATTTGTGTACGACATTTAGTCCAATCAACATGATGCACCGAGAAGAAGGACATCTTTCAGGTGAAGCAGCGTTGAGATTACGAAGAATACCAGTGAGAATTATGAAGGGAGAGAAAAACTGCAGACAAAGAGGGGGTAAAAGAGGAGTGTACAAAAAAAGAGAGAAAAAAACAGGCTCGCGGACTATGTATGGGACATCCCCGGGATGGAACCTATTAAATCAATAGGAAAAACCTTGCGCACTCGCCTCTCATGTGCGATTTTTCTGTGGATCGCCCGTTTCGCGAGTGGGGGACTGCTAATCAGGACCTGGACAACCCCTTTTGCGCCAACCGTTTCCTTTTTGGTCGTCCCGTCCGTCGCCCTCTTCCCATCACCGGCCGCCAGAGTCGGTTTCTTTTATTAACGGAATTTCGTGAATCGCATGAAATTGCAATCGTGAAACTCTGTTACAGTTGGATAGATTGGAAACTTGATAGAAGTTGACCAACACGACGAAGGGTGGAGGTTGGCATGAAATTATATTCATAATTTACAGGTATAAATAACAGTAAGAGATTGGTGGCTTTCGAAGTTCGACTTTCATAATGTTATAACGTAATATTTATCCAGTACATTCATTTACCTGAGCTCTTTTTCGTAGTGAGGCAATAACGACATTCTGTCTGGCTGCTTGCTCCTTCAGCTGCTCTATTTCAGACTCCAGCTGAATGGTCTTCTCATCCCGTTTCCGAAGTTGAGCTTTAGTCTCTTGCAACTCGTACACGTCAAGAATATTAAGAAAATAGAAAAATGGTGAACGATTTTTGTACGATGATAACTGGGGAAGATGAAGTTCCGTAGCAACGAATCGGTTGTAAGCGAAAATGCTTGCATACGAGTCTGCAACACATTGGGGCATTTTATGTCTTTAAAGAAGGGATTCAGGGGCCTTTGAATTATAGTTTAAATTATGAAGCTTGCATTCGTGTTGACAATATAAATTATTGAGAATGATCACCTGTGTGTAAACAATTATTTAAACAATCACGCTCATACCGCAGCTTGTCGGCCACACACACCGCAGTGGTTAACGTAATATGGTTAGGTAAATCGAGAGCTATCCAACGAGTGGTGAACGATTTTTGTACGATGATAACTGGCGAAGGTAAAGTTCCGTAGCAACGAATCGGTTGTAAGCGAAAATCATCAGAAATTTTCGTGACGATTTCGTGTGACGCTTTTTGTGTAACGTTTTTCGAGTTATGTGCCAGAGTAAAGACATAAAATCGCCATACGGATCATATCAACGAATATGGACCATAGCATTGGAAATCAGGATCAACTGCAATACAATGCATAACAGCATACATTACCCTTGTAAGTCCCGTAACTATACGAAATAAATAATTAAAAGGATGACATATGACTGAACGTGGCACCACTAACGTGGCATCCTCCAAATAGACTCAACGATTATCCAACAAAATCCTGGTCGACCCATTCAACTCAAGAATTTTAAATTCGGCACGTGGGCTACAACTGGGCCCAGGATAATCCATTAAACGTTTCATAACCCGAATTCAATACGGAAGGGTAAAATATAGGGGTTGACATTTTCCTAACTCCATTGCTCGAAAACTTAAATCTTATATTTACTAGACCGGCCATTCATCCTCCATACGGAATCAAACGGAGAAGTTGTAACAATTATAATTTGTATTTTTGTTGATTTATCTTCCCAATGGTGAAGTCCTATTATTTGTCAATTGAACTTGGGTTCATGTCCTAGGCATAAATACCGTTGTGCTCAATCTACACTATAGTATATTATACGCGTATAACAAGGTCATTTATATTTTTGAGACTCGTACATGTCTTCCTGAAGGTAGGAAGCCTGTCCTGGAAACGCTCGCCGCAGGCTCTGTTGTGACAGAGATCACCCTTGTGGGACCATAGGAGACCCATCTGTACGTTGGAGGACTTCCTGATTGGCCCCTGGAGCAGAACGATTGTGTTCTCAGATGTCATCTCATCCTTCATACTCATGTCATGTTACCTCAAGTCCATCTGTGCCTGCGAGCACTGGTGGCCCCTCTGCCTTGCCCTGATATGAGATATCAAAGTGCCATTAACATCTGAGCGTATCAATCAACATAATGCGCTTTACATACTCGCATTCCTGTTGTAAGATCGGAGTATAACGGGATAGTTGTCACTCTTCATCCAAATTCTGAATCATATATGGACCTCGTTCTCATTCACTAAATCCACGTACCTACATAGCTGATACACAACTGATCTTAATTATTCAGAACTGTTTACTTGACTATACGTACGTTAATGAGCAAGAATTTCAATGGCTTTCTCCGCACTCCTCTAAACATCTTCATGGACCATTGGACGTGCAGCTGGCGGGATAACAAGACGCCTTACACCCAGATAAAAAGCATTGATCATAAAATTTAATATCTTTGACTTTCATTCTGTACAGAACTCTTATTTTCGAAAAGCTCAACCGATCTTCATAAAATGTGGGAACCGCACACAGTATTACTCTTGTCGTATACAAAGTAGACATCGGATATGTAGGCAATTGGGTATGTAGACTCTACGTATCCCGTGGCTTGGGAAGTTATCTACCAAAGACAGTTCATCCGTCTCAATCTTCAAATTTTCGTTCTATAAATATTCTGCCATTTTTCAGCAAGGCATTCGAACAAATAATGTTACTCCAAATGAACTCCTTCATTGCTAGTCATTACTTAATATCTAAATTCCAATCCGGTTTCCTAAATATGCACAGCTACTCTTCTTAAAATTGTTGAGGATTGTAGGATGGCGATTGAGGATTCTAAGTGCGTTATACATCAGTGCTTTTGGACTTTCGGAATGCGTTTGGAATGATCAAACACCGCAGACTTGTTGATAAAAAGCACATCTTTTTCCATTTTCTTCTTCTGCATGCAAGCTCATTTCGTCTTATGTTACTTCCCGTTATCAAATAGTGTTTTCCAGCTTTATCCCTCCGCGAATTTGAGTAACATCGTTGTAGCAGTACATAAGGTTAATTCCGGTTTAACTTACATTCGTGGTTGGGTATCTACTAATGGTATTGCAATAAATCCTTTGGCTATTGTAATTGCAAAGAATAAAATTGCCACTGACCCTATCCTTCTCATCCTTTTGAATGGAGGGATATCAGTGTCTTCGGAGGAGTATGTTGCTCGGATTTGTAGGAGTCTATAACTGATTGTATCCGCTTGGAAAGCTGAGTAAATTTACTCCACAAGTAAATTTCCCTTCATTTTCTTTAAAGTGATTGTATTTTTTCCTACTTTCTTAATTCCAAAGTTCCATATTATCCTTTTGGCCTGTCACTTTTTACTTTAAATTTATATCGTGTGTATAAATGGATTGTAATATCTTCTACACAGTAAAATATTTTTTTAACCATTAATATTACTTGGTTGATATTACTTGCCCTAAATCATTAGAAGGTTGAGAAAAATTGGGGTTGATATTTTCCAACCGCCATACCTCAAAAACTTGAAATGGAGCGGAAGAATTCAAGATTATTTCGCCTCAATCACATTTCCAAACTTTTGGTCAGACAGGTTGTGAGCTATTTCGCAGGGTCACGGAGCCTACGATCCCTTCACATGTAGAAATAGATTTGGGCTCGGCTTAACGCAACAAATTCTAGATACTTTTCGTATCTACAACCTAATACTAAAATTTACGAAAAGCATCTAGAATTTGTTTTACTTTAACACTTTTACGCGATTAGTCAGAGCGAAATTACGGGTATCATAGATACTTCGTAGATACGTCGATTTCGGGTATCATAGATTCTTAGATCGTGACTTCGTGAGTCAAACGCGCACTATAGTCACTAGTAAACATACATTTCAAAGACAAGGAATTTCTATATTTTATAAAATATTGGATGCGACTATAGATCGTCTCATCCGCATTGCTGAATCTACTCGAATGCAGCTTACGAAAAATGACTACCAACTTCACCATGGACTCCATTATAGTAGATATAGTATAGGTTTGGGTCTGTACGCAATAATTATTATTTCCTATCACCACGAATTAACCAATTTGGTAACTAGTAAGATGAATAATATAAACAAAAATACAGAATTCTAGTGAGTTAAGGTAAAAGCATACACTCAATTTGGGAGCATACCCTCTACCACCATCTGCGTAGCCTACATCAATTTACATGGAACATCCTCCACTCACTTTTAGCCCCTCTCTCTTTTGTCTCACTCTGCCGATAAAAAAAAAATATATGTATAAAAAAAGTAAAATAAAAATGAACCACCACAGAGGGTGGACGAAATGAGTACTTCTATTGATCAAAAGCTGTAACCACTTCCTATAATTAAAACAGCCGAAGTCTTTTATAATTTTAATGGCAACGCTCTGATGTGAATCCAACAGGGTGAGAGGGGGAGGCCGGACCCTTTGAAAACAGTAAGTGGAGAGGGATTTCTGTTCGAGGAAAAAATACATTTTAGCATATCACCCACAGCGACGTTCGCAGGGCGTTGTATTAACAATTATATTTTATTCGAGAAAAAAGCCTTGGACGTTATTAATAAATTCTTTGGGTAAAAGCGTTTTATTTAAAAAAAAAGAAAAGAAAAAAGGGTTAGGAAACCATAGATTGGGGGTAGGGCGCGGAAAGGGATTGGACGGTGGAGGGGGAAAAGGTTATCGAGATGTTAATGTATGCCAAGAGTTCATTAAAGAGAAGCGAAAGCTGCTGAAGCTTTTCATTAAAACCTCGGTAATCCAAGGGACACTCGTGCGCCGCTTTAGGTCTCCTCCCCCGAACCTCTTCATCCCTGGTGTAATTTGAATAAAAGATTCAAACTGTATAAGAAGGATGGTGTAATCCTTTTCATTATCATTTGAAGAGGAGGAAAAGGGGGGTTCTGGAATTAGTCGTGCCCCTCTTGAAACGGAACATCGAAGGAGTTTTTTGCGTTTGAGTCAGTCGGAGCTAAGAAAGGGAAATAAAGGAGTAAGTGGTGAAAATCTTAGAGATACCTTGTTAATTTTGCGTTATAAAGAGGACACAGAATAATTCTGTGTCCTCTTTATAACGCAAAATTAACAATTAACAATTGTTTTTTTAAATTATTTTAATAACTAGGTAGGTATATTTCGATTTAATTGATAATTCGATTTGAAAGATGTTTGAGCTCAGGGGACCTGATCTGGCGTGGGGGTTAATAAAGTAGCAATTCTTTAGTTGCCGTAATGTGATAAAACTGTAAACATTCATAACCTGCCTTTTGTATTCAGAGAATATGATAAGCCAAATAAAACCTGATAAATCCAAGGATTCAACACCGGAGCATTTTTAACGTCTGCTCGTAGTCTCCGTATATCTCTGTAGGGTACTTGAAGTACTGTAGTTCAAAAATTGTTCGTTAGGTCATATGTCATTACAAAAGGTCTTTTCATCGGTGCATAACATAACCGCCAAACTGGAGAAAAAACTGGACATAATATTATGCGCCAAAATGCATGGCCCGAAGCGCCATTACTATAGGACATTAGCACCAGCCCGCAGGTACATAAGCGCCACAAGATTTAGTGTAGGGTTCAGACCGTAAGTAAAGAAATATGGAGAAATTTGAGTGCGAAAATGTGAAAAGCGTAGGGCACACGTAGAAGGTTCCGTCGCTAAATAGCAGAGTAGTTTCGTGAAGAAAAGCTAATTTTTTTCCTGTAGTCAGTATAATAATAATAATTATTGTTTCCGACTCGACACTGATATGAATGAAATTCTCCTAGCTGCTTGAGAGTACTTTTGGTGCCAGAAGTTGCTGCAAAGCCTCAATGCGAGATTTTTGACTATCTGGCAGGCTTTTGCGTTTGGTTCGATACATCGCTTTCCGCACCGAGTTTACGTCTTGTTCAAGTAAATTGGAATTCTCCAAAGAGCTCGTGGCAACTCAAATAACTTTCCTTGGTCTAGCTGAGAGCTCGTACATTTAGAATGAAGGGGCACATCTCAAAATTGCTACTTTTGAGAAATCGACTCTGAAGTTTTCAGTTTTTATCAAATCCTAATAATCCTTAAATCTTAATTAGGGATTTTTTTCTTGTTTAGGATTTTTTTTTAACCTTCCAGGAATATAAATGCACAGCCCTACTTCAAATTTCAATGTTTCAAGGGGAATCTTGAATTTTGGTACATGATATCTGAACGAAGCAAGGTTCAACCTATAACCGTTTCACTGCTGTGTGTCAGCTGCAAGCGATGAGCAAAAAGGTATAACAAATATTTTTGTTAAAGACTGGTTGGAAAAACCATCAACATAACAATTTTTAATAATAATTTGTTAATAATTCTTACTGAAACTACAAAGTGGCACGGACAGCAGATTGTTTACAAGTGAACAGACTTGTTTCAATTCGATTTTCAGACTCTACTCATCTTGAAACATGAACCCACACATTTTGAGGGGGTTGAATTGTTTTTATTAGTCGACTCCTATGGTTTATGATTGAAGACAATAAACCATAATCGCTAAGACTTTGTTGTTACTATTGTTGATGGCATGGTGTGGCACCTTAACAGAACACCGAACACGCCGATTCCATTACCAACCATTGTACATTGAAAGTTTCCCTCCTTTTTCGGAAATTCGAGTTATAAAAATTTTGGACTGAAAACAGTAGCTTCCTTTTCTTCGAAAATTTCCGATTAATGTTGGATCTGCTGTTAGAACCCTCCAAAATGTTCAAGGTGCCAGGGCGATAAGCTCGTACCCTTTGTGCGAACAGAAGCCTTATATCGTCTACTCAATTCTATCTCCACAATCCCACTTTAAGGAAGACAATCTTCGTTGTTGATGAAGGTACTCTTACTATGCAATGGAAATCGCCTAATGTTCTTCGAGCTTGCGTCAACATTCTACTAGATCCAATGAACATCAACTTGCACCAAAGCGTTCGCATCAACTGACGGGGAGTGTGACAGGTGACATCATCAATTAGCTTTCCTTCATGTCTCCACGTCTTGTCGAAATGGACGCTTGTCGGTGGGGCCAGTCCCTCGACACGGTTCGACCATAAGCTATAATAGATTCCCTTGAATCAAGTGGGCGCAAAGCGGGTGGGACATCAACCCAAGTTTTCATTAAGTATTGTCCGCGCTAAATGACCAGTCAGGGCAACCCTTTGACCTCAACGTATTACCATAGTCAGATGGTCAGCTCCCCGACCAACATTATCAGTTCAAGGGGTTTTCAGGACAAGGCTTAACGTTAAGTGACATTCAGAATACCAGCATGAATGCCATTTTCATCGAATATCCATGGTTCTATTCGCAAATGATTCGCTTCCTCAACGGTTGATCATTTCCAGTTGCCTTTTTATCTAGACATGGGGAGATTTCAAAACGCGTACCTACGGTGCTTGCGAAGTGGTTAGGAAACCTCTTTAACGCTGGCGGGAAAGTGGATATCATAACTTTTTCCGGCCGCCGTAGAATGATATTTGCGAGGCATTTTTGATATTTTCACACAGAGTAGGTTTTGGGGGATATCACATCTTTTTGTTGTTGAAGTGAAAAAGACCTGTAGAGTCAGTATTTATGCTAGAAAAATTGGGTAGAATAATCAATCCACAAGTGTGTTTGTTCAGTTCCCTATATCAGTGGTTCTCAACCTTTTAATTACTGAGGACCACTTCGTATCCTTCATAATCCAAGGTAGACCACATAGGATAGAATTAAAATTTCCACAACAATTACATAGGAAGAATATAGATCGTTTTTAAATGATTCATGAGAATATGGTTAGACGAGTGTCGTCAACACGATACTGCAAACACACACATCAGGATGAGTGAAACTCACAGCTAAAAATCTAGAACGGAGAAGTTCCATGCTGAGTAAACCAATTTTGGTACATGCACTAATTTTCTTCTAGATCCAAGATTTAAATTCATTAGATGTTCGCTTTGCCCAGAAGTTCTGCCGTTTGGTTCGCGCTAAGATTGATGCTTTTTAACCACTTCTTCCCTTGAGCCTTTCTTTCGAATGGATGCTCCAAGAGAGCTGCATCTATTAAATTGCAACCCATATTTATCATCCTTGCCATTGATATTGGTCGATCCATTGATTTTGAATAGAAGTTGTGTTGAAGTGCGACTGACATCAATTGTTTAGCTGACTTGTAAGCGGAGAATACTTACAGTGAATAGTAAAACGAAGTCATTGAGATTTGTTTCTACCGACCAACTTTATTATTTAAAGATATCATCGTGAATGAATTCCAGCTCGTGGACCTCTGATCAGGAAACCCAAAGGAAGCTCATGAACATCCCATGTTTTTCATCTGATCAATCCAATCACCTGTACCATGTGGGTGACAATGTGGTTTCTATAGTGTCACACTGCCCCTCGACGTTCATCCCACGTTTCCATTTTCCCCTGTTCTTCAGCTCTTTCAACTATGCAACAGACTTAGAAGCACAATAGCTGTCGTTGTTTCTTGCAAAGCCCGCACGAAAAGCGCTATCTCTGGTACAGGAAACTTCTCTATTCTTGGAAAACTATGCATGTTCCCAAAGAATAGCTTATCATTCTCGGCCTCTTGTATTTTCTTTCAGAGAGATGACAACATGAAACGAATAAAAAAACCTATACCTTCGTTGTATGTTTTGTGCAGACAACCTTTTATCATTCGATTTGTTCCTTGTCCGTCCAGCGAACCATTGTGAGACTATCCACATTGGTAACTCGGGAACAGTATCAATATTGTAAGAAAATATTTGCCATAGATACGAAAAAGGCTGAGAATGACCGCAATGGATGGTCGACAGCTTTGGCTGATGCACCCAAGGGAGAGGACAAGGAACGTCATGTTTCTGATTCAATGCCTGCTGTCAACAATGTGAATAAAACACTTGTGATCGAAAAAACTGCATATTATTCCACAACGGTTTATGAATTTCTGTAGTGATTACACTCTTTTCTCACAGGTCACAATACAAAATTATTTCGAGTAATGAGTTAAAATATCATTATTTTATAATTCTTGGGTTTTTAATTTTTTTAATATGATTTTCTAAATCTAGGTATCTTGAAACGTAAAACTACCAATTTGGAGGGGCGTTAATTTCTTTTCTCTTGTTGCTCTATTGCATAGGTACATGCAATTGTTACATGTAACATTGTTGTTGTATTTGCATGCCCTGTGAGAAGAAAGAGAGAAGAGTGGTTCATCATGAAAATATGAAGGTATAAGTGGATATCGACTGTAATGTACAAAAACTAGTGAAGCACAATACCTAGGTTCGTTAATAATGCAACGTGCAACTCATCATTCCCACTAGTTAACAACAAGTTTACGTCTAGTTGCATCCTCTAGAATTCTTTTTAACCCTCATAGGAATACTATCTCATCAGCCTCATAAATATTTTCCACCACCCTTCAAACTTTCTACAACAAAAAGAGGAGCATCTCAACGATCGGTGGAATTTTCAATTGCAGCAGACCGTGATGCGAAAGGGTTTAAAAAAAGACGCGTGGGCGCTCGCTTCAAGAATCGCCAATATTGATCTAGCGCGAGCTGAAATTCGACGTCTGATAGGATGCCGGCTCTTTCATCAGGAGCTCATTGTTCGGCCTTAGCCCTTTTGTCGGGCACTCCGGCGGTTGAAGCGGAATCCATACATGAAAGGGCTCCTGTGCCTAACCTGATTCCAGCCGATGTTAGCATCTATCGATCTCTACGCGGACCGAACCCCCTTTTTTTTCATCATTCTATTAATTCACAAAGCCGCTTCCCCCACTTCTCTTCTGCGCGTATGCTTCCCGCACTTTGTCCTGCCCCCGCTCCACTCAGTCCTCTGACCATCATATTCTGCGTAATGCGATGAGGGCGTCCTCTCCAGGGATACGACGGTCTGACGTTTTAATGATGGTCTGCCGGGTCCTAAAACACTCGGCTGCCAACTTCATGCGAGCATCCTACAATTTTTCACCGCCTAACGCTCCACGAGTGTCCACTTTTTTTTTTTTTCATCTCTTGATCACCATGTCGTGGATGGGACATGGTGTTTGCCGAGTCAAGTTTTCAGCTAACAGTTTCCATTCTTCACATTAGCGACTTCCTCATTTCAACTCGAATAAATGAAATGCAAGCAGACAGCTTAAAATCTGCGTCAATTACAGATTACGATGCAACGATTTACGATGCAAGTCCGCTAGTGGGAAGAAAAAGAACTACCATTTTCTTAATTTAACCAACAACCAATCATAACGTCAATTATTGGTGTTTGTGGAAGCCTTGAGAAAACTACAGGAATCCGTGAACAGTATCCATCACTGGACCAAAAAATGGAGAATAAAACTCAACGAAGCAAAGTCAACGCACATTACCTTTACATACAGGAAAGTGAGCCCAGTACCTGTAGAAATAAACTCCCAAATCGTCCCATATGATGATACTGCTTGGAATGACTCAGGATGCCAAGCTCCGCTGGAAGGAGCACGTAAAGAAGAAGAAGGAAGAAATCAACCTAAAATTCAAGAAGATGTACTGGCTCATTGGGAGAAAATCCCAACTGCCTCTACATAACAAAATGCTACTGTACGAAGAAGCGAAGTGATCAAGCCAATTTGGGCTCACGGCTGCCTGTTAACGGGCTGCACTAAGAGGAGCAACTTGAAAATAATCCAAACAACGGAAAACGAAATTCTCAGGAGCATAGTTAATGCCCCCTGTTCGAACGAATGATGTACATCGCGACCTTAAAGTAGAGATGGTGAACAAAGTTGTTAAAAGTCGTGCAACGGACCATGAAAACCGTCTCCACAAGCACAGGAATGTTCAAGTACTGAACCTCCTGGACAACAGCGGCGATGTACGAAGGCTGAACATGACCAAACCCCTGGACTTAGTTACATCTCACTAAAGTGATGTGATGAGCGTAGGTAATGATCTATGAAACACACTGCGTTAAAATTAACTAACAGAGTGAAGTTACTAGTAGTCCTGGAGCCGAGGCCGAAAATGGGTGTTCATTTTAGGAGAAGGTTTGATATAAAATTATGAAAATCTAGTCAATTCTGAGTAAGAAAATCCAAGTCTGCCATTTCAAAGCGGTTGCTTTCAAAAATGGCAGCTATTTAAAAAGTGACGAAAACGCACAAACATGACCTGTCTTTAGGATGGATGGAACTTTTATAGATGATAGATTATGTCCAAACATAGATGTTTTCACCAGTCTGCCACTTTCAACCGGTTGAAAATGCGTGGCAGACTCAATTTCAAAAATTGCATTTTTCGGGTGTAAAATTTACAGTATTTGGGACGCCTCAAATTTTCACACATGATTATATATGCCCAAATAAGGAGTTTGAGACTTGTCTGCCAATCTAAAGCAGTTGAAAAGTAATGGCAGACTTGAATTGAAATATTGCCAAATTTGGTGATAAATTTCATCAGTTTTAGGAAGATTCAAATTTCAATACGTTAAAGTACCTGTGGTATGAGAGCAATAGACCATGGTCTGCCTTGCCTAGCCAGTTGCTTTCTACCGACAGACTGAAATGCAAAAATTGCCAAATTACTGATCAAAATTTTGTGATTTTAGGATGCTTCAAATTTCGGCTCAACATTGTTCTCCTGCAATAAGACTGAAAAAGAGTAGTCTGCCTTCAGTAACCCGTTGTTTAAGTTAGGCAGACTGAAATTGAAAAATTGCAATTTTCAAGGTCAAAATGAATGTATTTTGGGAAAGTTGTAATTTTGGCATGTGATACTAGCATGTTAGTGTAAACTTTTTGACGCAGTCTGCCATCAATATTCCGCTGCCTTCTGGCGGCAGACTGAACTCAAACGTGGGAAAACAGAAATAATTTCAATTATTGACCATTTTTATGGTAAAAATGCATCTTCTTTAGGACGATTCAAATTTTGGCACATGATACTACATTGTAAGAAGAAACTTTGTGACATGGTCTGCCATCAATATCCAACTGATTTTTTCGGCAGACCAACAATATTAGGTATCTTACTTACATAATATGTTACAATTTGCCATCCCTCAACACCTTTATTAGCTGCAAGTAATTTTTTCTACATCCATTTTCCTTCATGTCCGACTGTAGAAAATATCTTTAATTTATAAATGAAACAAGGGAGAAGCAGAAAACAGAATGGGAAAACACTAAACTTCGCGTCGAAAACGGCCGTTAGGTGGGTCCCGGGTAGCCGCCCAGAATAAAACTGCCTTTTTTTCATCTTCCAGGTAAACTACAGTCTAGAAATTTTAACCGTCAGTCGGGAATAGACCACATTGCAATATTCACTCGGTTTCTCATCTGTAAAATTGTTTAAATAATACCTTTTTGTAATAATACAAATTAAATTTTGATGCTGAGCTATTGACTTGAAATTTTAAAAATAGTCAGAACTGGATCACAATGCAATATTCACTCGGTTTTTTGTCTGTAAAATTGTTTAAATAATACCTATTTGTTTAAACAAATGAAATTTTGATGATGAGCTACATACTTAAAATTTTAAATATAGGTCAGAAATGGATGACATTTCAATATTCACTCGGTTTTTTTCTCATTGCAAACCTGTTCATTGTGTACCCAAGATCCTTTCCTAAAAGACCTGGCAGCGGGAAATATTATTCAACATGGTTTGAAAAGGAAAAAACAAGTTTTGTAAAAAATCCCAATGCTCTAGGTAGTAGTCGATACCAGTGACCAACATTTTCTTCAGTAGTCGACATGGTTTTGCACTAGTAGTCGACCTACATGTGTTAGAAGTCGACAGTATCACTTGAGTCAGTAGTCGACAAATTTCGTCATTCCATCGTTTTCGAATTTTACGACATCTAAATAAAACACATTCAACTGTGAATCGGAACTTGAAAATAGATTAATAAGATGTACCTAATGAAGTTATCAGACTTTTTATTTGCAAACAGCTCATTATCAGTCTCAAATTTCAATAAGTACTTAAGTAAAAAGGTATAAAAACTATAGTCGAAAACTCATTGTCAGAAAATTGACATTACAGTTGGGCTTAGGTACCTATTTACACATTTTTTTGACATTTTCATGTCTTTGCTTTGGCACATAAACTGAAACGGGAAAAATTTGTTCCCTTGATTCACCCTTTCCCTCAGATCACGTCAGAACACAAGCGACCGGCGGGAAATTACGTCAGATCCTATGACGCACGAGCGTATGACGTAAGACGGCTGGCAGGATAACTAGTGCGTCAGAGCCAATGACGCACAAGCGTATGACGTAAGACGGCTGGCAGGTGGCCAACAAGTACGTCAGAGCCTATGACGCACGAGCGTATGACGTAAGACGGCTGGCAGGAGGCCAACAAGTGCGTCATAGCCTATGACGCACGAGCGTATGACGTAAGACGGCTAGCAGGAGGCCAACAAGTACGTCAGAGCCTATGACGCACGAACGTATGACGTAAGACGGCTGGCAGGAGGCCAACAAGTACGTCAGAGCCTATGACGCACGAGCGTATGACGTAATACGGCTGGCAGGAGCCAACTAGTGCGTCATACGACGAGACCTCTTATGTCTCTGCGCCCCCTGTCACACCCACACCGCGTACCTCGTACTTCATTTTGGTTTATTATCTTCGATAATGAACCATTGGAATCGCCTAAAGAAAAAAAAATTTTAACCTCCCCTCAAAATTTGTTGGTTTACGTTTCAAGATCGAATAAAAAAAAATCCGTCCGTCCGCCGTACGCCGTCCGCGGCACTTTGCCCAGTTAGCGTTGAGTTAAAATTACGACATTTTTTTTATGGGTTTCGACCAATGGTCCTCGAAACTTTTCATAACCCTAGGTCAAGGGGAAGGGGTTCAAAACGAATTTTGAAAATTTGAAAATCTCATATCTCGAAAAATTCATATAGAACGGTATGTTTTTTATTTCTTTTTCTTTACATGGGCTTTCCACCTCAGCTTGCAGTCGAGAGTCATGCCAATGTATTTCGCCTCGTCCGCTTAAGGTACTGTTTGTGAGTTAATATTAACTTATTAAATTTTAATGGGATTACGTATGTCTTCAGATTCGTGAAGTTTATATGGATAGGTTTCGTTTCGTTCAACTTCTTCCTAATCGCTTCGTCCATTTTAGGACGTAATGCGAGATTGCAATTCTGACTTCGCCGTCGTGTTCAGCGGTGAAATGTCCAAATGTCGGATGCAATGTGGCGATAAATAAATAATCAAAATTGTTGGAAAAGTAAACAAAATAATGTTATTTCTGGATTCGGTTGATGTTACCAATGTACAATGGAAAATAACTAAACTTGCCTAAATCTATGGCCATAGAAAAAAAAACTCCCTTCTGTCTATACCAGACTGTGTTGCAAATCGGCACCATACCATATTCTCACCGTACTCATACCATACCATACGAATTTCTTTCCTATCATACCATACTGTACTATACCAAATCATACATACAATAATATACCATACCATACTCATACCATGTCATACAAACCGAGTGAATATTGAAATGTCATCCATTTCTGACCTATATTTAAAATTTCAAGTATCTAGCTCATCATCAAAATTTCATTTGTTTAAACAAATAGGTATTATTTAAACAATTTTACAGACAAAAAACCGAGTGAATATTGCATTGTGATCCAGTTCTGACTATTTTTAAAATTTCAAGTCAATAGCTCAGCATCAAAATTTAATTTGTATTATTACAAAAAGGTATTATTTAAACAATTTTACAGATGAGAAACCGAGTGAATATTGCAATGTGGTCTATCCCCGACTGACGGTTAAAATTTCTAGACTGTAGTTTACCTGGAAGATGAAAAAAAGGCAGTTTTATTCTGGGCGGCTACCCGGGACCCACCTAACGGCCGTTTTCGACGCGAAGTTTAGTGTTTTCCCATTCTGTTTTCTGCTTCTCCCTTGTTTCATTTATAAATTAAAGATATTTTCTACAGTCGGACATGAAGGAAAATGGATGTAGAAAAAATTACTTGCAGCTAATAAAGGTGTTGAGGGATGGCAAATTGTAACATATTATGTAAGTAAGATACCTAATATTGTTGGTCTGCCGAAAAAATCAGTTGGATATTGATGGCAGACCATGTCACAAAGTTTCTTCTTACAATGTAGTATCATGTGCCAAAATTTGAATCGTCCTAAAGAAGATGCATTTTTACCATAAAAATGGTCAATAATTGAAATTATTTCTGTTTTCCCACGTTTGAGTTCAGTCTGCCGCCAGAAGGCAGCGGAATATTGATGGCAGACTGCGTCAAAAAGTTTACACTAACATGCTAGTATCACATGCCAAAATTACAACTTTCCCAAAATACATTCATTTTGACCTTGAAAATTGCAATTTTTCAATTTCAGTCTGCCTAACTTAAACAACGGGTTACTGAAGGCAGACTACTCTTTTTCAGTCTTATTGCAGGAGAACAATGTTGAGCCGAAATTTGAAGCATCCTAAAATCACAAAATTTTGATCAGTAATTTGGCAATTTTTGCATTTCAGTCTGTCGGTAGAAAGCAACTGGCTAGGCAAGGCAGACCATGGTCTATTGCTCTCATACCACAGGTACTTTAACGTATTGAAATTTGAATCTTCCTAAAACTGATGAAATTTATCACCAAATTTGGCAATATTTCAATTCAAGTCTGCCATTACTTTTCAACTGCTTTAGATTGGCAGACAATTCTCAAACTCCTTATTTGGGCATATATAATCATGTGTGAAAATTTGAGGCGTCCCAAATACTGTAAATTTTACACCCGAAAAATGCAATTTTTGAAATTGAGTCTGCCACGCATTTTCAACCGGTTGAAAGTGGCAGACTGGTGAAAACATCTATGTTTGGACATAATCTATCATCTATAAAAGTTCCATCCATCCTAAAGACAGGTCATGTTTGTGCGTTTTCGTCACTTTTTAAATAGCTGCCATTTTTGAAAGCAACCGCTTTGAAATGGCAGACTTGGATTTTCTTACTCAGAATTGACTAGATTTTCATAATTTTATATCAAACCTTCTCCTAAAATGAACACCCATTTTCGGCCTCGGCTCCAGGACTATAGATGTATATACAGTTGTAACAATAAAGATGATTTTAAAAAAATTGTGTTTTATCGACGGAATAGGGAATAGATCACGGACCAGCTCTTTCGGGATACAATACGGTTTTTTCGTTGGAGTGTCTCTCGAAATACTGAGTGGTCGCTAGTCATCTCCCTTTCATGCAAATTGGCCAACTGGATTTCAGGACGGCCTATATAATTCATGGATCGTTAGTACTTAGCATGTGTCTACATCATCGCTGTCTCCATCAAGCAGTGGCTGCCAACAAACACACCTTATTTCTATAGGCTCGAAAATTACCTTCATGAAGAGAGCACATTTCCTGTCTTACTATAGTAGGGCTATTATAGTGTTCATTGAAAATATAATGATAAGTCGTAAACTGTGACTTTACGGCTTTTATAGGGTGACAGCGCGAGAGCTCTGGAGCCCAGGACGGTCTCTACTTTTTATTAACAAAGATTGATTTCTAGATTAGCTGTGCCGTTTCAGTTATATGGCGGAATTAGTAGGAATATGCTGGTGAAAGAGAGAGCTGGATGACATCATGTCTCACAGCACATCATTCTTAGATTGGCATGTATTCAGGACTAAATGTGGATGAAATGTGATGAGAATTAATGGGTTCCGAAGGTGGTTCCATCGTCATGAGAACGCCTCGACACGTCGACGCCGTCAGAACATCTAGTCACGACTGGCCATATAGAGCATTTCGCATGTGTCCAGCAACAGTCATAATGCATGCACCTACATGAGCTCGAAGGGCCGGTCAATGTTGAAACGCTTCGTCCGGACATGAGACTGACACGAAGAATTTAGTGAGTGACGCACAGGGTGACGAGAGAAACGGAAATTATGACTGGGCGGAAGGGGTGCGAACAAAATGTAAATTAGCTGGAAATACGACGTGTGGATAGTTGACATCGGTATAGCGGCTCGTACGTATAAGCGACTTACTCTTTATTTCGCTTACAAAGCTTGAACGATGAATTTTCCTCAAAATTAGAGGCTTAATCTTTCGTTTACGTTCTTACCGTGAGTTCCGATACCACACATAAGTATGAAGTAAATAGCCTCCAACCATGTAGAACATTGTAGATATTAGTCGTATAAATGAGCAGGGTGCTTCAATTATGTACATTAATTACTACGAATTTTTCTGCTTGGATAAATAATTTTCTTGGGATTAAGTACGATTAATCGTACTAGGCCAAATTAGGCCAAATCCAAACATATCATTGAAATTCGTACATTCATGGAGCACCTCCTGCAGTATTCAATTGAAGCCCAATTTGAGACGTTATGAAGACTCAATGCTATCGAAGAAATTAACAACAATTCACCTCGAAATAGTCGTTGGAAAAATAATGAAACGCGTAATGGATGGATGGATGTAACTATGATTTTCCTTCGGACTTGAGTCTTCAGACCGGAAGTGCCACCCAGTTTGTGGTTAACTCTTCCCTCTATAGAAATATTGAACATCAAGATGCAATAAGGTCGTAGTGCATCAACAAACAACGAAGCCAGAGGGGTGGACACTGGGATAATGGAATAGATGAATAGTAGTGGCAAAGGGGACGAGGGGGGGGGGGATGAACTTTCCACGACAGGGTTGTTGTTTATCGCTGATTAAACTGGAAATTATGCCCGGTCTGTTGGCGGAGCAATAAACCTGTCAGGGATCCGGGGATGTCTTCACAAAACCATTACACTCCGCCTCGGCGAGCCCTCGGGCAGTAAAATTCAGGCTGAGACAGGGAAGAGTGAGAGAGCGAGGGGGCTTCAAAACCTTAAAACCCTTCTCGTTTGCCAACAGCTACGAACCGACACCTACAACAGCGCCAAAGACTACATTATTCAAGTCATCATTAAAGCACGACAAAGACAGGACTACAATGTTGAACGGGTTCTGCCTAAGAGAGTATCAATTCCGTAATAAGCTAGCGCCGGTACTCTATTCAATTCAATCAAATTCTTTTCAAAATTTTGAATACTGCAACGATTTGCTGGACAGTAAAATAATTTTTTAATTTATATACGTGATTATTCCTGTGGTTCTACAATTACGAATATTAACAAACAAAAACACTTTAAAATAATGAACCAAATCGTAGTAGCCATTAATCTTCATAAAGCTCCCGATTGATCCTATTTACAATCTTCACAATGACGACAATCATTGCTTATTATAAGCCACGTGAAAGGTGGTAAGGCACCCATTCCATTGTCCCATACATTTTGGTATAAGTATTCCATTTTATATCCCTAAATAGCAATAATATGATATAATAAATATACATTGTTGTGGTGGGTAAAAATAATAAACGTCTTAAGCCTAATTAAATCTTATATTAAGTTCTATTAAAGTTCTCAAGAAGATATCGCAAAGTCGAGATCTCCACTCCTCGTTTAATGAGAATTTCTTAAGCCTTAGAGACGAAACAAGACCTAATTATCTCTATTTTACATAATTGCCAAGTTGAGAGTTTAATAAGAACACAAGTTTTATTTTATCTTCAAACTTCAAAAAATGAATCCACATTAATACATGAAAGTTTCGTACACAACCAGAAGTGCACAGGTGTTTGTAATGTAATTTCATTTGTTGAGTTGGGCAATGTGGTAGGACACAGGTGTTGCCCTGAAATGGGTGATTTTGTCTTTCGGGTGTAAATATAACATAAATAATAATAATATTATATTATGTGGATCTTATCGTGTATAGTCAATATGAGATCACTATGATACACGTTGGACCTTGATACACCTTGCGTCGCTGTTAGATTTTGGAGTATGTGGAGTTTTCCCGTAAACTACTGTATAATATGACGTCTATATTATTATAATATCTATATAGATTATTATAATATCTATATAGATTATTATAATATCTATATAGATTATTATAATATCTATATATAATCTATAATAGATATTTGACTCTACTTTAGATTGAGGATTTTTATGGAACCATTCGCTTTATGAATCCATAGCTTTGTTTGGTGTTTTGAAAGTCTCCGACAGATACGGCCGTGTAGTCAAGGAATGAATTCATGTTTGACCTATTCAATGTTGGTTTTGAACACGGTATTAGAACAATTTTCATTACTCGTCACTATCATTTCAATTTCCATCTCAGGGACAAATCTTCGTTAGAGCTACACGAAAATTTGAGGGTCAATTCCTTCGAAAAAGCCACTGCACAAAAATCTCAAGGGAGAAAAAAAAGGGAAAATTTTGAGATCAAGATAAATAGACCTGTAAGTAATGTTTTTTTTTGTTGTTTTTTTTTCTAAATTCATAGTAGGGATCAAGATGACCCTCTTCCGCTGTGCTACGGACTTGAAAAATACCGAAAAAAGTCGATCTGGTGAGCCCTTTACCTTCTGTTTGGGTGGCAGATCCCGCCCTGACGAATAATTACAGTGTTTTTCCCCACTCCCATAACTTCACCCAGAGACGAGAAAACGAAAGGAAAAAACCAACCCTTCAACATCTCTTATTTTCCCTCCAACCCATTTCCTCCAGAACTACCTGCCTCCCATTCAGCATCCCAACTGGACTCATAATTTATACTAATTAACGGATGATTAATGTTTGAGGCGTTTATTTTTTAATGGCTCTCCTTCAGCTCCGTTTCCAAATCGTCTCCGCAGTAATCTGTATGAATGAATGGGTTTTTCTTTCCACAATGATACGCCTGTCAGGAGGTCCTGGATTCACAAATCAAAATTGAAACAGATCTATATGCTAATACACGGTTTTAATCGTTTTTTAACTCAGTTACTTAAAGCCCAGTCATTATATTTACAATGCGCTTTTGAATTATAAACGCCGGATGAGGAACAAATGAGTAGAGCAGACCTGATATCTCGTTTATTTTCAAGAACTTCGAGTAAGATTTTAATTGCCTGTCGGAGCAAGATTTACTTACATCCGCTTTGTACCAACTTACGCTCATTGGTGTCGCAAGATGGCGCCTAAATTGATTGAAATGAGTCAAAATAAAGTTAAGAGTTATTCACATTGATGAGGTACGCTTGCATTGTTATCCTGCAATGACAACCTCGTCGAGCTCGTTTCGGAAGAAAGTACTTCGCTGTGGCACAGTTTTGCACTCATCATCCACATTAATGGGCAAATGAGAAAAACGAAATGCACAACTACGGAGATAAATACTAACAAAATAAGCTAACTTGGAAATTGACCTATCACATTATTCTAATGAGGAATCTTTTGATAATTCAGCAGCTTTACCTTGGAAATGAGATAGGCCAGGAAGTTTCATTCAAGTTTCCGGCGCAAGTTGTACTCAGAAATTTCGCAACCAACACAATCACCTAGAAAGTTCAGGCTCTGATGCAACGATGCAAGGGCAATTACAACTGACTTCCTTGTTCTGAGATACTTTTCGTACCTATCTATAAATAATGGTTGTTGGTGCAATTATTAGACATTGATGATTATATTTATCCATTTATCCTGTTAGTGAATATTCGAAGAAATATTTATATATTTATGTGTCTGCCATTCTAGACGATAACTCTAGATAGAATTGAGATAAAAAGATCAAATTTTACAAAAAATTACCTATAAATTCCCAAAATGTTCTCAAACTGGAGCACTTTGAAGATGAAGAAATGTGGTTGTTACTTGAGATGTTCTTCACGGTTCATCTAATCTAATGTGTGATATTGGAATGAAATATCGAAATTCTGACTTTACCATCGGGTTCAGCGTTGAAAAATATATAAACTGAGGTGTTACTCGGCAAAAAAGGATACAAAATTTGTTATAAAACCAGTAAAATAGAGACATTTTACATAAAATCAGTTATTCCTTCGAAAATTCGCTCTTACAGCCACGCTGGTTTTATATTTATTACTACTAACTATTCTCTAAATGTGGTATTTTGTTTACTCCTAACTATTTCTTAATCTAACTTCTTATCCATAGTAGTATATCCTATAAGCAAGTAGGGTTTTGGTTTGGCCCAAAGTAGCAGGCTGTGCCACTCAACTGCTTTCCTTTTATCCTCTGCTGCTTTATTTAGCATTTCTCTTCATTTGTGAATGAAGGACAACGGGGCATTCTTTGCGATTATAATAAAACGTCAGTATTGGTCACGGCTTTAAGTACAAAGTCCCCACCATGAATGCCAAACCATGTATTTTGTAATACCTGACGAATAAATGTAGATACGTAACCCAGGAATTTAATAAGGGAAATGACGGTACCGTGACATAGTTACCGACTAATCTCCACAAGGGCTACAAGGGCTGTATAGGCCGAGGGGGATTCGGTTTTTCAGAGTCATCACCACTGGTAGGTAGAGAGGTTTCTAACCGTCAAAAAATTAATCAAACGCCTCAGTCCGTTACTAAATGTCGTCGCAGCAGCCGAACGCGTCAAACAGTTCGTCCTTCATTCGCTCCACCTACCGCAGGTGTTTTTCGTACACGGTATGAAAACGAGGGTGAAATTTTTCATGACTCAATTTTGACTGTCAATTGTGGCTTTCAATTATGCCTAAAGGAACCACCATAAATGCAGCTGCATACTGTGAGACACTCAAGAAGTTGAAAAAATGCGACAGAAGGAGAGGAATGCTGACTGGTGGTGTGTCACTCCTTCATGGCAACACTGGACCTCATATCGCCTGTCTCACTCCAGGACCTGCTTGTTTAATTTGGGTTGGATGCTGTGACGCACCCACCTACACCCTGCCCCTGGCACCATCGGATTGTCATTTATTTGAACAAATTGAAGGAGTTTCTGGGTGGAAAGCGATTTTCAAATGACGAGAAGGTCTATTATGCTGTCGAAAAAGGCGTTTGGGAGGTGGAGCGTAAGGTATACGACGAGGGTATACAAAAACTCGTCCCTAGGCTTCAAAAATGTATTGACCTCAATGACGGTTATGTAGATAATAATGACATGTTATGGCACTTATCATGTAAATTTTATTTAAATTCATTTTTGAGTTTTTGACACATGTTCTAACCATCCTTTCTGGACGTCGCTCGTGTATAAATAATGGTGAGCTACAGCAGGAGAATTCGCAGAGGTTTTTTTTAATTTTTCATCAGACGCCCACGAAATTCTTTTTATCATTACGAGTTGGTATTCATCGCAGTATGCTGCTTTGTTCCGTTACAGCATGAAAATGTATTTCAATAATTGAAGACTAGTGATTTGACCCATATCCGAAAATTTTGAGACCCGAACTCTGGATAATAAAGGTAGAACGATAAATTTCTCCAACCAATATTTCGCTCGGTACTTCGAGACCACACAAAGGCCAAGTAAATGAGGCCCCGAGCCGCTAAAGCCGCATTGTCTTGGCGTTTATAAGCGCCAATGAATCAAGTGCCATTCAACGGGAGTTGACGCGAACATTATCATATAATAATAGTGGCAGAGGGATGGAGACGGCCGACTACCGGCTCTTATGCGTAGAGACGGCGGCTATAGAAGGCTCATCTCATGCGCAGAAAGTTATGGGAATCGTGACGTCATCATCCCGCGAGTTCGGGGGCTCCTTGTAATTAGCTAAGCAGCTCACTAATCATACTCTGATTGTGAATGCGAACTTCTCGTTTGGATTTATGGCTTGCGTATGTGTGGCTGACACTTATTCGAGTCTTGCAGGATCCACCTTGAAATGACTGGCTACAGTGAACCTTAATGCTCCCTGCGAAGAAACGAAGTTGATGAACTCAAGCCGGTCTTAAAAGATTTTCTATAACACTTAGATAACGGAAGTAACCATTCAATCTCTGTCAAGAAGTACAAAAAAATATCCAAAAGGACTTCGTTTTTATGAACGAATAGTATCTCGGAACAACGTATCTCGTACGTATGTGTTGTGGAAAAATACTTATAATCAAAACTTGACTGCAATGATAGAAAGAACCCAGCGGCCTAAAGCCTATTCCATGTCAGCATGGGCAAGTGATTGCTTGATCGACTGCTTAAGAACCAGGGTGCGGTTAAGGCACTGGCCTTCCCTCAATCTACCACTGGAGAAATTAGTCTTCATCACGTTACACATTTCAACACACACTACACACATTTCATTTCTATAAATTAAGCATTTAATTGTTGTACCGTCATATTGTTCATTTGGTACAGTTTAAAGTTCTACGCCAAATTTAAAAGCTTTTGCTGTCCTGAATTTCGGTTGGTTTATGTTTCATGATAGGTAGTTAGGATCCAAATACCTATAAAAGTTTAAAAAAAAGAGAAATCTTTCCAAGATGAAGAAATATGAAATTTGCCGTGTGTGCAGGCTCCGATGTGTTCGAGAGTGACTCCTGAAACAAAAGTTAGTAGGAATAGAGCGAAAAGTAGGAGTTGCAATATTCTAAACGCTGTAGTTCGAACACAGATATTGTTTATTGCAAACATTGAATATAAAATAAAAGACGCCAAATGAAAAACATTTTTCAATTCTTGGAGGTAAGAAGAGTCAGGTACACAGGTACAAGAGAAGAGAATAAAAGGGACTGTAAGAACAGGATCACAACAATTCCACTCTTACCTACTGTAATACGAGTAATTACAATTATTGTGGCTGGAAGGTTTTTAGAGGAGAAACTACAATAGATCCATATTTTAACAGGCGTACTATAATATGGGCTGTTATAATCATTCTGTAGTAGAAATTGGATTTGTAGTTCAAACAACAAAATATAATTTCGGGCTACTTGTCGGTTAGTACTTCATGCCACAAATTATTGCGCACAGACAGACAGAAAGGACAGTCTGATGACCTGCTCGTATGACCACAAGGTATTCTTCCTCATTATTCCAATTATTTGTTATATTCATGGGGCACTGAAATCGCAGAGAACGGTCAAAACCCCTGCGGTTTTTATCACGTTTATATTAGCTCCGCTTCCTGTGTCTGTCCAGACGGAATTTTGCAATCGACTTGAACTAACTTCCCGATGCGCTGGAGATTTGAAATTTTAAACATGTTTCGAGGATGGGTAACAATAGAATATTCACTCGGTTTCTTGATTGTAAAATTGTTTGAACAATACTTGTTTGAACAAATTAAATTTGACTGATGAGCTGGAGACTTTTTAAAACGTAGGTCGGTACCCTGCAAATAATTCGATGGCAGGCAATGGCGAAACGGATCTCTCACTGCAGAATCTGCATCGCATTCTGCTCTCTTTACAAACTGCTTACCGGAAAAAAACTTGTTTACAATGGAGAAGGAATCTGATATTTTGTATTGTTTCAATTCATGAACATTTGTTGTTGTTTCGTTCATGGAGGTTGTAAAGAAAACGGGGGAGAATTCTTTCCGAGCTTTCGGCTTTAATAAGCCATCTTCAGGGCTGTGACATTATACGTTACGTTATATTATAACGACAAAGTAGCTATTTTTTTCCTTGACTCAGTCTCTGTTTCTTTCAGAATAAACTACTCGTCAGGTTTATTTTGTTGTACATATACATATAATTTTTGGTGTCTTTTGGCAGTGGATTCAGGATGGTCTGAATCGGATTTTTGTATGAAAATTTATCGAAAATTCGAGTTTTAAACATTTTGGACCGAGAACAATAGCTAGGTACCTACATTTTCTTCGAAAATTCGCTATAAATATTAATACCGAATTATATGCGCTATATGAAGCCGATATTCCATTGGTATCGATAGCATTCTTTCGATATTGATATCGATACTGATATCGATATTCAGCTTTCCATATCCCATCCCTAATACCCACTAACGATCCTCCCTAAAAATTGTTGAAGTGCCATGAAATATTAATTTTGCTGTTCAACGGTCGCATCAACCAGCAAATTTGACCGCCTCGGACATGCTGCACCGATAACTGGAAGTGGTTAGGGAACAACAAGTACGTACTTTGACAATACAATTCCATCCTACGGAAACTCAGATATCGTGAAGAATGGAATCTCAAAATGAAAATTCGGGCCTTTTATGGTTTCTATGGAGCGGTTGATGGTGAAGAGGAATCCGAAAAAAGGAACAGTGAGGAAGGGGGTGGGAATGGTGAGGGAGAGGAAATGGGGAATGGGGGGGGAGCCCTTTTTAACGTTTCCCCGCGTTAATTACAACGGTATCTCATTGGTATATGGAGTGTGAGCGGAGGGCAGGAGGGAGAGATAGGAGGGTAAAAAAGAACGAAGAAAGGCTCGGGGAGGGATGAGGGGGATGGGGGAAAAAAAGTTAAATTGTCCGAGAACCGTTTAAAAACGAAAAAAAGGGGGAAAAAAGGAGAGAGAGAAAGAGAAAATGAGTGGAGGGAGAGAGGGTGAGAGGGAAGCGCACTAATGAAATATTCTAGTGAAGCGGAGCTCACATGTGAAGATCATCCCCCTCCCCGTCCCACCACCATTTCCAACCTCCATCGACCCCTTTTATCGACCCTACTCCTTGATTATCCTCTATAATATAAGGGGCTGTAATTAGCCTGGTCATTACCGTTTTTCCAGTAACGACCCCCGGGGGATAATGAGGCCTGACTCACCTCCTCCCCTTCTTCCCCTCGTCATCACCAAGCGAGTCGGCGAGGTGTCGTGAATAGAAAGGAGACCTTGAATCGATTCTACGGTAATCAATTGTTCTGGATATTAAACATCTGGTAATTACCGCGAGTGGGATGTCGTCCAGTGTGTTGAGTTCGTACTCAAATTTGAGGTACCGAGAACCAAAACCGTCAGGTTGACGATTCACGACGTTCAACGTAATGAATGCCTGATTATGGATATTGTCGTGTAATCCGTGAATATTTCAAACTCACTCGTTGATAATGAGAACCTTTTGTCAACTACGTTCCCTGGAGCCTCAATTATGATGGCCGCGTAGGTATTCATTTTAACAACATATTATAACCAGTAGAGTTGAAGTTTAGTTCTTGGTATCCAAATATCAGCTTTCAAATGCAAAAACTAACGATGGTATCGACAACAACGTCCATCCTGCCAATTTATATTTTCCACAAACTCCCAGCTTCCACCCACGTATTATTACAAGGGTAGGATGTTAAAATGTATTTTTCATCAACTGACTGAATAACACGATGATGATGAAATTATAAACATTTTTGTTGACCTAACAAAAGCTTTTGACTCGGTTGAAACTACGGCCGCAACATCGATGTTTTGTTTTGTTTGCAACGTTTTTACGACATCGATGTTCCACTTGCGATTCTATCAATGGTTCTTCTCGTCCTCTGTTATCTCGTATCGCTCTCATCAAGCTGTTTTTGTTGTTTTGTATCTTCATCTTCCAATTGTTTTCTTCTTATTCCGATTAATCTTATCTATTCTGTTCTTTCGTTACCTTCTCTACATGGCGAAAAATGAGGTAGCTGATTTTGCTAATCCCCCTTAGCACGGAAAAATTAGCAGGAACCGCTAATTTAATGGATTTGTAGCTAAATCTCAGCTGCCCCAATCAAAAACTTTTTGCTAAGAGTAGGTATTAAAAAAGTTAGCTAGAATGGTTTAGCTCTGGTGCTAAGATTTAGAAACCTGCCAAAACCCTCGCTCTGAGCCCCAACGGTCCCTTCATGAAACTTATTTTCTGTTTTCTTTACCGAAAGAACGCTTCAAAACATAAAAGCACCAGTGGCCGATATTTGAGCCTTTAACCAGGTATTAGTCACCATTTTTGATGGAACTAATTTCACAGCGGAGGGTTCCCGCGTAAAACGCTAGGAAACGGCAGTTGGCGCATAGATGCATCATTATTATCATGATCATAGCTCGTCAGTTTAGCGTGCCTACAGTGTCGTGTGAAGAATTTTCGGACATATAGTTTGTGGTTAGTACTTTGAATTGTTATTTGTGCGTAGTATTTTTAAGTGTTATTTGTGCTTATTAAGTAGAAGTATAAAGTAGAAGTGGAGTTCGCGATTGAGGAAGAACTACTGAAGTTGCTAATTGATTGGGGTGGCTCCCCAATACATTGCTACGTTAGGAGGTGAGTCGAAAAAAAACTTGTTGTTTATTACTATAACTAGTGCCGCTTGTCAATATCATTCTGTTGTGAACTACTATGTGCGGCCTCAATTGTCTATAAGTCTATTTCTATGAGCCGTGATGCTATATTATTTGAAGAATATTTTTAGAAAGAATAAGTGACATGTCACTTATTCTTTCTAAAAATATTCTTCAAAATATTCTATGTATAGTACATGAACTCAAAACTGTAGTTTTCTAGACTTTAAGACGTGATTTAGTATGTAACTTGAAACTGTACTATTTTCCCGACTAAAAGAATTTTGTGAGGTAGAGGTAAAATGTGATAAATAAAACTATTTCCTCTGATTTGATATTTTTATTTATATTTGACTTTCCTGCACTTCCCTAGGGAGGAGCCATGCAAGGGCCGACAGGGCTGGGGCCCCCGAATAAGGAACCGCCACGGTGCTGATTGTTGTAGCTACACAAGTAATACCATGAGCAGGTTTGGCTAATAGAATTGGCTGTACTGCTAATTCATTTATCGTACGGCAGCATACTACAGCTAACAACTGTGACGTTGGTGCTAAGTTCTTTAGCTGCCTTGCTTAAACCTGGTTGCTAATTTTTTTAGTCTCTCTTGGAACGACATTAGCTATCCATATCCCGCAAATTTTTTTTAGCAGCGGTGAAATGTTCCCAACAGAACAATAAAGTTATTTACATACTGAAAAAAGCGGTAGTTAAAACTTAGCAACAGCAGCCATTTATTTTTGTAAAAAACATTTTTTTCAACTGCCACCGTTGTGTCGCCGATGTACTGGGGCGTTTGGAGGCTAAGCACGAACGAATTTCCGCCAAACATTTCGAATCATCAAAAGCGAAAGTAACTGATCTACCATTCCCAGTAGATTCAAATCCAGATCCGCCACCGCAAGCCAGTGTAAGTGCTCCACCACAGTCACACGCTCGTGCGTCATAGGCTCTGACGTAGTAGTTGGCCTCCTGTCAGCCGTCTTACGTCATACGCTCGTGCGTCATAGGCTCTGACGTACTTTTTGGCCTCCTGCCAGCCGTCTTACGTCATACGCTCGTGCTTCATAGGCTCTGACGTACTAGTTAGCCTCCTGCCAGCCGTCTTACGTCATACGCTCGTGCGTCATATGCTCTGACGTACTTTTTGGCCTCCTGCCAGCCATCTTACGTCATACGCTCGTGCGTCATAGGCTCTGACGTAATGGCCCGCCGGTCGCTTGTGTTCTGACGTGAACTGAGGGAAAGGGTGAATCAAGGGAACAAATTTTTCCCGTTTCAGTTTACGTGCCAAAGCAAAGACATGAAAATGTCAAAAACTACGTAAAACACAAACGGTGGGTACAGCTTTCGTACAAGTACGCAACCACGAGGGACATTTATGTCTTTGCGCCCCCTTCCATCAGAAACTTATATGAAGCTTGCATTCGTGTTGACAATATAAATTATTGAGAATGATCACCTGTGTGTAAACAATTATTTAAACAATCACGCTCATACCGCAGCTTGTCGGCCACGCACTCCGCAGTGGTTAACGTAATATGGTTAGGTAAATCGAGACCTATCCAACGAGTGGTGAACGATTTTTGTACGATGATAACTGGCGAAGATAAAGTTCCGTAGCAACGAATCGGTTGTAAGCGAAAATCATCAGAAACTCCGTTACATGTCCCGCGTTACATTCCTGCGTTTCATTCCCGCGTTTCATTTTCGAGTTTATGCAGCAAAGTAGAGACATAAAATGTCAAAAACATTGTGACGAAATGGTAGAAGTTGGAAAAATTCGTAGGAAAATTAGAAACATCTTAGTGAAAGTTTCCTCAGCTCAATTCTATACCAATAATATAGTGGTGATCTTCAGAAATTAAATAATATACTGAATCAAATATTGTGTTTGAAGGCACACATCATATTCATATTTATGAGGTCGAACAGTGAAACTCCATCATGAAAATTAGTAATGAAACGTTCAGATTCGTCTCATCCCTTATCGGGTAAACACGTACCTGAAACGAAACTTTACGATTCTGACGGTAATTTCGTTCGAAAAAGAGTCCAACTCACTTGATTGAAAACCAAACACATGCCAACCAGGAGAGAAAAAAGTCAATCGAAGAGTGATGAGAAGCGATTGGTTACTGGGTGCCAATCAAAAGTAAATTAAATTCGGTTTTTGTGAGAGTCCGAAAAAGTTGTTATTGCGCACATGCAGAAGTCATCGGTTTGAAGGATCGACCCAATCAGCGATCTCAATTCAGCCGTAATTGAAGTTTCTAGTGGAAATGATAAAGTTTAATTCGCCACGAGGCGCGGCGCGAGGGAGTGAGGACAAGGGTGTATTTGCAAGTTGCAATCTTCGTTTGGAAGAGGCATTTCTGCTCCCAGTTCTAAATGAGGGGCATAAATCTGCAATATTTACGACCCGGGGTAGGGTTCCTCTGGCCACTGCATATGATTATGAAGGATATTTATTTATAACTCCTGATGGTGGTCATTATTATCGGCTTTTGACTTGAATAATAAATATTCATCATACACTTGCCAATATGTAGTTCGCCTACCATATCGCTCTAATAACAACATTTCTATCTAAGTTCATGAACTTGTTGTACTTTACATCAAATTAGTGGTCACTCATGAACCGTATCGTGTCCTGGCGATGTAAATCAGATTTTGTGATCTACCTCATTGGATCAGAAGTTGAAACAAAAAACTACTCGCACCTCAGTAACATAGAAATCGTTGTAACTAAGTGAGAACAAAGGAATGTGATGTAGGGGCGAAGTTTCACCGAATTCGGTTCAGGGCTTCAACCTTTTCAGGGCTAATTAAGCGCTATCCCCGAGCCGTTTGACGCTGAAATAACAGTTTGATGTGCTCAATTATTCTCAAAAATTATTTCAAGTTGAACTGACACCACAGCAGTCTTGAGATATTCAATAGAATGTTACGATCGATTCCGGATTCCAAAATGCATACAAAACTATACTTACCCAGCTGCTAGTGAGTAGTACCAGCGTTGGTACCAACACCATCTTGAAGTACGTTAGGTAAAAAACGCTCCAAATTTTCTCTCATCGGTTAAATTATTTTCGGTTTCCAGAGGACTCACGAAATACTTGTGAGATCAAAATACTCAGGTGATCAGCCTGCGAGAGATTCCTCCTGAAATGCCGAATATCACATTTGTTGGTGACATTTAGAATCACGTTGTGATCATCGGCATTTCAGTTTATTTATTTTCAATAATAAACATCGTAATTAATCAATTGTGGTGCATCACTGGTCAATAATTGACCAAGAAAAGGATGATTGTAACATGTCTTCAAACGTTGGAGGGTTAAATGAGTCGGTATTCAAATTTGAATCGCCAAACCAGTCTACTAGTTTTATTTCATGACTCCTAACAGTTTGGGCACACTTGTGATCTTGTTTATGTTGCTACGGACAGTTATCGTCTAAAATGATCTATGTACATACACAAACATGTATCATTTTGTTGAACTCAGAGATGGTCACGGAATGATCCAAATTTTTTTTTTTTTTTTTTTTTTTTTTAGAAAATTGATGTTCCAAACATTTGCGGTGAAACGGTGCGGCGTTTGGATTGGACAAAACCACTCAACTTATTTACGAGTATTTCGCGAAATGTAGGACCCAAATGAACGGTCCAGGGTGCTTGTAATTGGGTCAGCTGATGAGCTACAGCTCCATAACTTGCGATTTATGTATGCAAGTAAATTAGCTAGATGGTATGTATGGCTCAGTTGTTATCTTATCAGATAGATTCTATATCTTTAAAATCGAATGTATGTATCCACTATAGACGGCCAAAACGCTGAACCAATTTTGATAGGGGTTGCTCCATTGTGATGAGCAACGTTCGGGGATGGTTATAGGCAGGGGTAGCATCTCCGAAACATCCTATTTTGACGGGAACGGGTGTTTCCTTCGCGACGTCGCCTGGGTAAACGATTTCGTAACTAGGTAAGGGCTGAAAGTCATAAGAACAGTAGAGTGGTGGTAGACAGTGCAGACGGTACAGTGGTGGTAGAGACTTGAAATTTGGTATTTAGCTTCCTCAGGACTTTAACCCGACGCTGCCCAGGCCCCGGATCAGCTGAGTGGCTCCTAAAGCTAATTTCTACGCTATTCTTTATATAAAGCTGTAATTTGGTAGGTATGTAGCCTCCTTAGGACTTTAACCTGACGCTGCCCAAGCCCTGGATCAGCCGAGTGGCTCCTAAAGGCATGTAACTTCCTTAGGTCTGTGCACTTCAAGCAGAATTGGCCTTGGGTCGACTGATCGGATCCTAAAGCCAATTTCAATGCTATTCACTCTATGAAGCTGTAATTTGGTATGTAGTCTCCTTAGGACCTTAACATGTCCCTGCCGAGCCCCCGGATCAGCTGAGTGGCTCATAAAGGTAATTCCTATGCTGTTCACTCTATGAAGCTGTAATGTGGTTTATTAGTTGTCAAGGTTATTTATCAATACAGTGAATTACTTATGCACCCCGGGTAATACTCTCAATAAATAAAGAATTTGAACACAAAAATTATAAGAGTTATTTTTATGGTCCCATGGGCAGTCAAATGATAACGCACAACTGATCACCCATTAGTTGACAGCGGTTTTGCTCATTCAAAACGTACCGCTCCCCATCAATGACGAAATTATTTTCATATCTCCCATACTTTTTTTACGGGGATGTGTAGGATCGCATTTCGGTTTTAATTATATAGGTGGAGTTGAAACGGAATGAACATCGGACAGATGAAAAAGTCAGTTTCAAATGACTCGCGAACGCCCGCTGCATTAAAACGGCAACGAAAAAAATGACTCGCGCGGTCATTTTGATATTATGACATGATGAGTCGCCTCATTCCCCTTCTGATCCTTTGAACTCCATTTTCCGGACAGGTATTACCCGAAGCACCCTCATTCCCCGTGTTTGTTTTGGACTTTTTTTTTCACGTCATTTTAAATAATAAAATATGGCTTATTTTATATCGGATTCCACCCCTGCTGCGGAGAAAAAAGTTCGGAAAACCATCGAAAAAAGGGGGGGGAGGAAAAGGGCCTACCGATAATTTTTTCCATTAGCCGTAAGGGGATGAGTCGGTATGTGAGGGCGAGGGGGTGAGATGAGTGTACCGTCCCGGAAGGGAAACCGAATGTCATTCCTCCTGTATGGCCGGTCGTGGGGACGGTATAGACTGAGGGGAGGGGGGGTTATATTGATAATTCGGAAGTGAAACGAAAAAGTGGCAGTGCACGGGGCAATCATTCTGGGGAGAATATGCCGGATGCCCTTCTCCTCCCTTCCATAGTCCGATCCCGTACTCATCATTCAGCTCTCAAAACCGCTTCAACCTTTCCGGCGGTGTTTTATGTTTTTAAAACAAGCCCCCCCCCCCCCCCCGGATCTCCCCTCATCTTGCTCTTCGAGCCACTCGACTACGCTTCGCCTTTCTGCCCTTCCGCATTACCGAATTATCCTTGTCACATGTTTGCATTTTCGGAATGACGGCGGGAGCAACCAAACGGAGTAAAAATTGGTTCAGAATCACGATTAGCAGCATGGGGATGATCGGCTAATGCCGGCACCGGAGGCCTCTCTCCCGTAAAATAAAAAATCCATAGGTTTGGCCGCCTGTGTGTTTTTTGGAAATGAAAATTTTGACATGAATAATAATGGGATTCAGATGAGGGAAAAAATCGTGATGCACTCCCGCTATCGGAGTGAATAACACGTGCCCTTCGCTCATTCGGACTTTTTTCCGAAGCTCCTAATTGCGCTGAATATATTCACAATTCACGTATTCACCGTTGGAGTATTGTTTGGGCTGGGATGAACTCAAGGGTGGACTGTTGGGACCAAGCTTTGTCGTGGGGCTTTCAGTTGATTATTTTCGATAATGAACCATTGAAATCTTCTTGGAAAACAATTTATCGATGCAGGAAATAATGAATTGTTGTCGAGGAATTTGCTGATCTTGTTACCTCATGGAGCTCCGCTCTATCTGAGTTACAAGCCATATGACAAGGCTCACGATGCAATATGGGTGTTCAGGAGGACATCTTCCCGGGGTTCTTGGGAGTTTGCCCGGCCCTTGCGGAATTCAAGGTGAGGGGGTTAAATGATGGCGAAACAATGCTGGATGTTGGAACACTAGCATGGACATATAAAGGAGAACTATTACCTGAGTTCAATTGGTGACATGACCATGCTCCCAAGACCCCAGCAAGTCACTCCAGTGCGCCACCACTACCCGCTTTAAACCTCAGGCAAATCAAGATACTGAAGTGAAACATATCTCCGACACGCACTTATACGACAGACGGACAAAACCCCATTGCCGTAACACGAAATTCTGGTTAATCATCAGTGTTATTATTATTTTATACTGCTCTTCAACTCAGTTGGCCATAGCAATCTGTCGAGAGATAGCAAATTACTGAGATAGCAAATTAGGCACACTGACAGTGGGAAACTCGTTGCAGCTGGAAATTAACGATATCACAACACCATGTGTCGTTTGAATCAGATGTTGTCCAGTACAAACATTGACCTAACGTGTCACTGTTTGATTCGCTCTCATGTTAATGATTTGTATACATTCTAACTGTACCAAACACGCACTGCAATACCCCGACCTGGATACTTCTCACTGACTCCATGAGTTGTTTAAAGAAAATGGCTGCAACCAATATGAATCGTATGGATGACCATCTCATCGGACAACTTATAAAAGTATCATGGCAGACGAAAATGGCGACCATCAAGATAATATTCCTTTGGATCCGAAGACTCTGGTATTCAAGGAAATAAAACAGCTGATGCCCTAGCAAAGAGTGCTGCCAACCAACCGGTTACACAACAAATACACATTCCTGCTAGTGACTACAATACGATCATAAAACAAAGAATTTAAAAATGGTGGCAAAACATTTTTAGATCTATTGATAAAGGGAAGTTTCATGAAACCGTATAGCCGACGGTGTCATCTCGGTCCTGGTTTACTAAAAATTCAGTACCGAAACCAGTCTGCAGAGTCATAAGCAGGGTGAGGACGAATCATGGAGTGTGCCACGCATATCTTCATAGATTCGGCCTTCAAGAAGACCCTCAGTGCAGTAAATGCGGTTACCCTCAGGCCATTGCATTCACTTTTTACGTTACGAATCTCCCCCATTTCATTATACCATTCTTCTCTAATACCATTAGGTATTACTCAGCTTATGGGAGAAAATTGTGTTCATTAGTTAAATCTTTAGTCTGACGAGTAGTGTAGATCAAGGACTCGTTGTGTTTTGAATTCACGAAGTTGCCGAATCTTGTTTCCAGATAAAGAAAGAAAGACAATGTATTTTTGTATTTTGAATAGTCTAATGATGTTATTTGGGCCAAAGTAAATACCTAAATAGAATGCTATTTGCGTATTTTGAATGATGTTTGTGCCAAAATAAATATGTTCACAACATGAACTATATGCTTCTTCCCCCACATTCTAATAAGTACAAACCACACATTATACTCTATTGCGCCTGATTATCATAGGGGTCTGTGAGACCAGGGAGTGGCTATAACTACAGAGCGGGTTAACCGGGGATGGCCTAACAGGAGGAACATAGTTTCTCTCACTACATTATGCACGTCAGCCTCTTCTTTAAATGAGCGGTTTAACCGTGATTTCTCTTATCCGTGTTCCTTCTCCCACAATTACTCCGGTTAATCGAGGTTCTTATGTATCTTGAAACTATCAGAACCCTCCAGTTATGAGGAGCGGTTAGAAAATGTTTTCTCAGTTGATTCCAATGTTCCACGGGAAAACCTTTCCACTCAAATCCAAACCTGTTTGCTCTAATATCATTTCTTTTTTCCTCCTCAGTTGACGATAGACTCGATTTACATTTCCCCGAAAACTAAACCAAAAATAAAAAATGTATAGGTAGTAATAACATTTTTATTTTACACATACGATTTGTGAAAGCGATTTTTGATAAATCTTTTTACTTTGATACGTTTGTAGTGATTTGGGAACGTTTTTTCGACTGCTTTTGCATTTTTTGTGTTCGGGTCTCAACTGAAACTCACCAAGATGAACCGTGTACGGATATGATTATTTTCATTTTGACGATCAAAGAAAACTCTCACAGATCCGGGGAGGGAAGAAAGACGGTCATGTGAGCCGGCAGTTGGCTCAGAATGGGTTGAGTTAAGCCTACAAAGTGTTGAGCTTCAGCGGTCGCTGATATATTTGGGCGATGTAATTCCTGATGTGGCGGCAGAGGTGCAATCCAACGTGCGAGCTCCAGGGGCCTCGAGATTCAAATGAGAACCTCGTAACGCGATCCGTCCAAGTGGTTTCCATTATCCAGTTCGGGGAGGGAGCTGGAAAGCTTTGTCCATCCGAAACTAATACGACTTGAAGGAGGAAAGTGACCAGCTTACCTTTCACGGTGGAAAGGAGTTCGGAATACGAGATGAGTTGCGGGTTAGCATCCTATGGGACGGCGGATAATGATATTCTGATAACGGTGATATTTAGTTGAGGCGGGGCGGAAGGAGGAAGGAAGGAAAGATGAGTGGTGACGAAAGGGCAAAGTCCATCCTAACACCTCCACCCTCCGAGCTTTCCTTTCGAGCGGGAGTTAAGTTGGTCTAATGCAGTTATCGTGTATTTTGCCAACTAATCAGAGCCTGTGCTGTGGAACCGACGGGCGGGGAACGGGGATTAAGAGATGATGCCGCTTCTCGCCCCTTTGCATATGTATGAACAGGGCTAGAGACAATTGCGTTAGGGCCGCCCTTTCATATTGACGTTTTCACAACTTGTACCTTTCTCACTCAATCTACACTTTCTACTCCTTTCTAACTGTTAATACGTCCTCATTCACTGATTTTCAAACTCTCTGCGGCCAAGATATTGTGCCGTGAATAAGAAATCTCGTCGAAGATGATCGAACGAACTTATTTCCAACCCTCTTGCAGTCTGATTGGATAGAATACGGGTAGAATTATATTAAACATTCCAACTTCCAGAGAAGAACCTCGTTTCCAGATAAAAAAAGATTTCGTGACGCTTCTCCGTTGCATGTCCCGTGTTTCATTTCGAGTTTGTGTAGCAATGTAAAGACATAAAATGTCAAAAACAGATAAAAAACCGTATAAAGCGTATTTTCTCACAACGATTTATCATTTTCCGAAAACTGTTCTGTATCTAGAAAAACGGGCGGTAGACCTATGGTTCTACCGATAAGTGGATCATTTAATAAAGATTAATTTCACGACATGCTTTTCCAGATTCGATAGAAATTCCGAGTTTAGAAGTTGAAGTTGCTCGCAAATTGATAATTTTCATGTCCCTGACGAACCACCGTCGATCGCAAACGGTTCCAAAGAGGTTCTCGTAAAATTCTTTGTCAAATTTTTGTGTCGAAACGTTGTAACAGATTGAGTATAGAGATGTATTTGAAGACTTTCCACTCCTCCAGCTCTTGAGCCTTTTTCTTAGCTCTATATGTTTTAGCTCTTTTAGCTGCTGTACCATCGTAAGGTTTAGATTCGCGTTTTTGCGCTCACGATATTGCTTAATTCTTTGGGCTGCTGTAACATCTTGAGATTTCACATTTTCGAACGATGATGATTGCAACTCTTCGAATTGAGTCTTTTTCTTAGCTCTGCACGCTTTGTGTCGTTCTGAAGCGCTCGTATCGGGAGTTGCTGAATTTTTCTTGTTTTCTCGATATCGTTTGGCTCTCTCGGCAGCCGTAGCATCATGAAATTGTGATTCGAGTTTCTTGCGATCTCGATATCGTTTCGATCTTTCGGCAGCTGTAGCGTCGTAAGGTTTTGAGTTTTCTCGCACTTTACTTATATCTGGAGGCATAACGAAACTATTGACATTTTATGTCTTTACTTTGCTACATAAACTCGAAAATGTAACGCGGGAATGCAACGCGGGACATGCAACGGAGAAATGTAACGCGGGTTTCCGATGATTTTCGCTTACAAACGATTCGTTGCTACGGAACTTTATCTTCGCCAGTTATCATCGTACAAAAATCGTTCACCACTCGTTGGATAGCTCTCGATTTACCTAACCATATTACGTTAACCACTGCGGAGTGCGTGGCCGACAAGCTGCGGTATGAGCGTTATTGTTTAAATAATTGTTTACACACAGGTGATCATTCTCAATAATTTACATTGTCAACACGAATGCAAGCGTCATATAAGTTTCTGATGGGAGGGGGCGAAAAGACATAAAATGTCCCTCGTGGTTGCGTACTTGTACGAAAGCTGTACCCACCGTTTGTGTTTATGCGATCGTTGCCGTCGAAATATGAAGGCCACTCAAAAAGTAAATCCGCCGATTTGAGTTCGAATGGACCTTCAACAAGAGCAATTGTAGACTCAAATACATCGTGTAAACGAAACATTTTTCTAGCCTCTTCATTTATATCGTTATGTAATGTTTTTCTAGCCTCTTCATTTATATCGTTATGTAACGCTCACAACCACCATAGTAACGTGACGCTAGCAACGATTATAGTAACGTGATTCAATTTCCACTTGATGGTGCAACTTCTTGTGCCGTGACGTGATGTGACGCTCGTCCGTGATGTGACGCTCGCAAACCCCATCGTGACGTGACGCTCGTAACGTTCGCAAAACAAATGAAAACGTCCTGTTAATCATTATTAAATGATAAAAATGTTACGTTTCCTTGAACGTCCAATAAATATACGAAATAGTAGCAGTAACGAATTGAAGTATTGATTTCGTGTACTTGTGTACTGCAATAATTTATATCAAAAATTTACCACAAATATTCGAAACTACATTGTTTCTGTGGATACGAAAATTGTCAAAAAGTAATTTTATATCGTCAAAACAGGGTTCGAACTCAACCAGCGGTTCCCATCCATGAAAATATGACAAAAGTTTTACAGTTTGATTCATGTGGACGATGTTTTTTCGATCTTAAAGCCGACAATATCTTTCTATCTAAATTATTAATACATTTTGTTACCGGAATAATAAAGTAAAACACCCCGCCTTTTTTTCAACATTTTTATCAGCTCATACTAAATTTAGAGTGAATAATTGTGTGAATTTGAGTTGAATCATGTTAGAGAAAAATCAAAGTATAACAACGCCGAGCTGAAACCGACGATAACGAACACAACAGCCCACTATAATTTCGCCGGACGTTGACGAGTTGACTTGATATGAAAATCCAATTAACGTGCAAATGGTTTCGGGTCTCAAAAAAAGTTTAACTTCTTGTTTTGATTCAAGGCTGCGGGTTAACTTATTGATATTAGTTCTTGATTATCATAGTTTGTTTGACATGAGTGTTTTAAGGTCCATGTCCGAACATGATCCTACAATTACAGCCAATTAGCGTCCTGCCCGAAAAAAAGCACACACAAGAAAAAACTCTGCAAATTCTTGACACAACGGTTCATTATCTTCTTTGTACAGATCACCCTTCTGTCTAGATCACTAGGTCTAAATGTCTAGATCCTAAATGTTAGATTAATTATTATTATCAATTATCACTAATTATTAATCATTTTATCAAGTACCTAGTGAAAATTATTATAATTTATTGTTAGGTATTGATAATTCGTATTTATTATTAATAATAATTATTATTAATTATGATTAATTAATACGATATAATTCTGGGGTTTTTAATACTACGTCGGTAATAATTTTTCTATAAAAGAAGTACCTACCAACAAACATTCGAAATTACCTTCATTTCCGTAGCACGAAACGCACCTCAGAACAACAAACTCGACATCACTTAAGTCATATGATGTTCCAAAGAGCTTGTAAGTATGAAAATGGACCTGTATTTCAACAGTTTGATTCACGATCGGGTTGTGAGGCACAATCTTTGAGCCGTCATTGTGAACGAACGGCTGGTCGTACAAAGCTGCGGATGGTCTTAAAAAATTCTACGGAACAAACTCTATCTAAATATGAAATAAAAAACATACCGTTTGATGGGAATTTTTCGAGATATGGAATTTTCAAAATTTCAAAATTCGTTTTGAACCCCTTCCCATTGACCTAGGGTTATGAAAAGTTTCGTGGATCATTGTGGGGCTGGTCCAAACCCAGAAACCAAATTTCGTAATTTTAACTCAACGCTAACTGGGCAAAGTGCCTCGGACGGCGGACGGCGGACGGCGGACGGCGGACGGCGGACGGCGTACGGCGTACGGCGTACGGCGGACGGACGGATTTTTTTTTATTCGATTTTCAGAATCTACGTATCTTGAAACGTAAACCAACAAATTTTGAGGGGGGGTTAAAATTTTTTTTTCTTTGGGCGATTCCAATGGTTCATTATCGAAGATAATAAACCAAAAACGTTTTGGCAAATTAAAAGCCAGCACGCGAACTGGTAACCGTTTTCCTAGAATCGAATCAATGCGAAACTTACTATGCACTAGTGCTCATTTACTATGCGTTTTTGTCCAATTACCGAGGATTTTTATTCATTTTTGTTCAGCTTATTCCTACTACACTTCCGTTATAAAGACTAAAATCGTACCGCCACAGAAACATACTTGATAGTTAATTCAATGGAATATTGATTGCTCGAGTGCAGCTCAGTCCGTGATTGAATAGCTAATGGTACAACCGCCGTAAATGACTACGCATTTACAACTTTTGTTTGAGAATCCGGAAGGCATATCTTCGATTCTTTGAATCATTGAACTAAGTAACTGAAATCAGTGCAGTTACTGAGTCCATGAGTGATGGCCCAACTACGATTCGGTGAAGATAAAAATTTCATACCGTAGGTGAGGCGCCTGATGCGTACGAAATGACAATTCAGTGAAGACGCCGAAGAATGCCGATTTGGTGCACCATTTGGTTCATTGTACCTAATTTTGGTACAATGAACCGATAAAAACAACCTAAGAAAAATTTATTTTCAAAGCACTTATTAATCAACATTTCTTTGATTTTAGTGATGCAGGAGTTTTTTTTTTGTGATTATTGTGGAAACTCAGCTCACATGCAAAATTGTTAAAAACAGTTGTTAGACCTTATTCACGAGTTGATTGATGAAAAATTCCTTCTGCGCATTTCGGATGCTCGTGATCGGAAGAGTCCGCCTCTTGCTCTGCTCTTTTACTCAGTAAAATTTACTGCATCGTTCCAAGTTCAAGGCCGCTATAGAAAACTTCGTTCGTTAAAAACCGAAGAAACTTCGCAGATCTTGCCTTCCCAATGGACATGACGCAGGAGGAACAGCGAACGTCACATAGTTGTCCATTTCCATGTCCGTAAGCGCTTGAAGAGTGACGTGTATACGAGAGACGTCCAGAAAGTAAGGTTACAACATGTGTTAAAAATTGAAGAATTAATATAGGTATTTAAATGAAATTTATATGATTCGTGTCAAAACATGTCATTATTTCTCTACATAATCGCCATTGAGGTCAATACATTTTTGAAGCCTAGCTTCCAGTTTTCGTATACCCTAGTCGTATACCTTCCGCTCCATCTCCCGAACCCATTTTTCGACAGCATCCTAGACATCCTTGTCATTTGAAAATCGTTGACCACCGAATAACTCCTTCAATTGATTGAAACGATGATAATCCGCTGCTGCCAGGTGCGCGGAGTAAGTGGATGAGTTACTACATCCCACCCAATTGAAACAAGCAGGTCCTTAGTGAGACAGGCGGTATGAGGTCTAGCGTTGTCATGAAGGAGTGACACACCACGAGTCAGCATTCCTCTCCTTTTGTCTTTGATTTTTTTTCGACTTCTTGAGTGTCTCACAGTATGAAGCTGCATTTATGGTGGTTCCTTTAGGCATAATTGAAAGTCACAATTGACAGTCACAATTGAGTCAAGAGAAGTTTTCACCCTCAGTATTGATGGTAATTTAATAGCTAGTTTCAGCAGTATCAAAGTTGATGATCCGATTTGATTGGATCGTCGGAAATATATGAAGAGTAGTCCATCTTCAAAGGCCAGACCAGTGTATTTTAGAAATTGGATTACAGGATGCGAGAGAGATCCATTGTCATTCTCGCGTAGTTAAGTGACTGAGTGCACTGAGTTGCAACTGAGTGATTACATCAAGAATAAGTAGTGCAAGTAGATTCTGGAATAGAAGAGGAAGCAAAATACGCATTTTATTGCTACATAACATGTACATGCTATACAAAAATCATAAATTGAAGTATAATTTTGATGAACGTTAAAAAGGTTATGCATTACGACTTTGGGCTGCATTCCGTCACGATATGTAGGTACTCGTAGAATGAATTCAATTGGACTCCCTTTACTTGGTGGACACTAACATAAGTGACTTGTTGTTGGGATACAATTACACAAGGAACAGACAGATTTAAAAGAGATACCCGAGTCACTAATTGAATGCAGCATTCACCAACTTCGCGCTCAACATCCATGTCCTCAGTCCAAAAGTCCCGCGTCAACCAGTCCTTACATCACACTGATTCTGGATTATTGGACTTCACCAATAATACCCAATAAAGAAACTATGATGAAGCCCTTAACGCTCCTTGAGTATAATTGAATACGTGGTATCTGAGAACATTCTTTTCATAAAACATGATTTCTGATCAGAAAAACTCCAGATAAATACCGTCGTCTATTTAATTCCAATGTTTCCACCTTGTAAGCGAATGTCTTTTAGAAAAACTGAAGTTTTTTCTGTGTTCCCAAACTATGTTAAGCGATATGTTTGAATTCAGGTGAAATTCTCGTGGAATGTGATAGAGGGATACAGTTATACTCGATGCCTGGTGTAGGCGTGGCCACGTGCGTACGACTACATCAAGGTGTCCGTTTGAAATATTGCGTTTGGAGAAGAAAAAAAATTGACCCACGCTCTCTGTTGTATGCATCGAGAGATGTAAAACCCCTCCGTCCCAAAGAGGCCCCGGAGGCGACCTCGGCTCATGTTTTATTGGCTTTGAGGGCAGAGCTAAATGAGTTGCTCATTAGCGCAAACATCTCTCCCACAAATGAGATTGCCTTGATAGGACTATGACGAGGGGTCAAAGGGGGGTGAAACCGTCTAGGTTTTATAATCGTTGAAAATGTGTGGCGTCATTATCATCCCTGGCCGATTACGAGAAGCCTCGTTTCCCCATAGCAGACGCTCATAACAAAGAATCATCATTTCACAAGGGAAACTCATCTCCTCCGTTTATAGACAGTTCCAGCTTTTTAACTACTCATCTCTGATTATCAATGGTGAGTAACTAACTGAGTGTACCTTCAAGATTTCATAAACCTATGGCTGAACAATAACTTCCTTTCATCAGTTGAAAAATTGTTACAATAACAAAGCCTTTTGTGCAACACAGACAGGGCTGCTTGCTACCGTCCACCTAGAATTCGTGGAATAAATTTCCTATGTAGGTTTTCTTTGCCGTTACAAAGTTGAATCCCAAGTCTTTATGAAACTAAAATGCCCTCACTGTCTTCTCAAATGGAAAACTGTACTAAGAACAGCAGCAAACGTAAAATGGGACCAAACAGGGATCGTACCAAGGGACAGAAATGGTTGACGTCCCTAGGTACAAGCACCCATTTTATCTAGTTCATTATCTAATTCCTCTCTGGGCGCAATTTGCTTGGCTTTCTAACAAAAATTCATTCAAACATTGATTTCAGATGCCACGGAGTAAGGAAGGCGTTCGTAGAGCAATGCCAGCAAAGGAGGTGGTAGCTGCGGCTCTGGAGGATGTCTAAATACCTACCAAATTGGAGGTAGAAAATGAATAATGTGGTATGTTGAAGACTGTTACCCACTATAATATAGCGCGTATATTATAGTGGGTAACAGTCTTCAAGTATATTACACTAGTATTTTGTATTGAAAATATATTTTTCAACGAGAACATAGAGGTCTTCTTATCTCTCATAGTGTCCCTAGACATGCAGGTATTGTACCTAGGGACATATTTATTTATTTTTTTAAATTTGCCGTTATCCAGCATTATGAGTTCCTAAAAATATAAGGACACCATGGGTGTGGAGCCAATGAGTTGTCCTAACAATGTTTATACGAAATCTGGCCATAATCACGTTTTTTGGTGGGTAAATTTAATATTGAAAAAAAAATGTCCCTAGGTACACGACTCTACCCTACTCGATATTGATGTATACAATGCTACTTTAATGAGTACATGTTCATTATTACGTGGGGAGATTTAGAATGACAGAAAATATTTATATATAATAATAAGTCGATACTTTTATTTAGGGTTGTTGAGGCCACAGAAATCAAAATCCGAATTGATTCGATAATGTGATGCGATTAGAGAGGAATGAGAGGTAAACAAAACAGGTGTCGACAAAGCGAAAGCGAGGCACAGGTGAGCGAGGGGCGAAGAGATGAATTTAACAGGAACCGACCCGCGGGTTAAGTAGGTGTCAATGAGCCGGGTGATTTATCCGGGTGCGGTGATTTGTTTGTACTCGTTAAATTAGCAGAGAGATAGAGAGAGAGTGAGAGAAGCGAGTACCAATACATGGACGGTGCGGGGAGGAGGTCACCTGCGGGTTAGCGGGTTAAACAGATGGTAAAGGTGGTGAGATGGGAAAAGGGGGGGCCCCGACGAGGACGGGCGGTTTAGCGCCGCCAACATATTTGGTTATCTCATTTACCCCGATTAACCCGGTTCACAATTAACCTGAAGCTTCGGCGGTTCGGGCGCTTTCATTTGTTCAACGGTTCAAACAGGTGGGTTCCGCGTTCCGACACGACCGCGCTCCTCTTAAACGCCTCATCCTCATTACTGATTGAGCATCCCGCGCAATAAATCAACCTCATTCTATTTTCAAAAGTTATCAATCAACCAGTACGCGAGATTTAGGATGAGATGGAGGAGAGCCCCAACATTCAAACCCGGGCAACATGAGTGCCATGCATGCATTGTATAGTATATTATGACATTGTACATTATGACATTGTGCTGAAGGTCTCATCTCTTCTCAATGTGTCCGCTCCAGCGAATCTGTGGAAATGTTCAAACAAACAACTCACGTACACGGTACTCCATGCAGGGAAGGTTAGATAGTACAATTAGCCACGACATTCGACGGTTCGCAGTTGGCAATACCTACACTACAATAATGATGACTTCCTCGACTGACGAACAGTTATGGTTCATTACCTGTTAACCCTTTTAAAACCGTTGGAGTCGATAATGTACACACACACACCCCTCCCACCCATAAATACGAATAATTGGAGTCTACTCTCGCAAAGTAACTAGCCCAAACCCTTCAGTTTCACAAACCTCCGTCCTAATTATAATTTCTTCACAATGAAGGTATTATTAGTATTTATGAAAGTCGATGGGTAATTCTAGAAACCTGCGACAACAATAATTGATCTCAAGAAGTACCTACCACCAAATGTATGCAATTACATTTTTTTCCGTAGATACAACGGCGAATTGATGTTAAACAACAAAATTAACGATCTCCCTTGTGAGAGACCTATAAGATCATAGATCACTGATAAGACACTCTCTATCTCTCTGGCTGTCTCTCTCTCCCCCTCTCTGAATGCTGTTATCATTCTTCAATATCTAACATCAACATTAACCAATGGACATCAACGTTTTTGACAATTACGGTTACTATGGTTATGGTGACTTATGGTTTTAGGTACATGAAAAACGTTGCAATTTGGTTTATGATGAATTATAGTAGGTAACCGTTTTATAATCGACCAAGGGAAACAATTTTTAACCCCCAACCCCTACCACTACTAAAGAATGTTGGTTCGTGGCCGGTGTGCGGTATTTTGTTGAGAGAAAAGAACGAAGAGGGTGTGGTACAGTGTATTACAAAAATGCACATTAAAGATACCATTTACATACCTTAACCAAAACTAACTAGCAAAGAGCCTTGAATAAATTATGAACTGAAGAGCAAAGTGCTGGAGACATACTTACATATTATGTGAATTCTCAAGGTTTCAGGTGAGTTTCCGTAATGTTAAAGCATATAACAGTTTTTTTTGGAAAATCCGGATGAGGTTTGGTCACAATAATTGTTAATTATTGTTAATTTTGTCCATTAATTATTAATCGACGCTGTACTGTAGTATAAACTATCATTAATTATTGTAAATGATTATTAATTATTATTAAATAACTCGATATCAGACGGACGGATTTTGGTTCTTTGTCTTAGATTCAGAATATCGAATAAAAAACTGGGCCCTGCGTTCCATGCCAATGCGGGGCTGAAATGAATGAATGAAAATAAAATGATGAAATTCGGGTTACAGGTTCGGGACAGCCCTACAATGATCCATGAAACTTTTCATAACCCTGCGTACGGGGAAGGGGTTGTATCTGAATTTCGAAACTTTGACTTGGTATCTCGAACATTTTAAATGGAAAGGTTTGGGTTTTTTTTAATATAAATTAAATTTGGTTGGAGTTCAGTTTAGAGAATTTTTCAAGACTATCCTGAGCTTTTTACCATTAGCCGTTCGTTCGCAGTGAGGGTTCACATGTTGAGGCAATATAAACTTGTCAACGCGATAATGATCAAACGGTAGAAATACAGGCCAATGAAATTGTTCATAGTAAGGAACAGCTGATTTAAACGTCACAATGTGATGGTTTTGTGGTTGGTTTCTTGTTCTAAGATACTTTTCATGCTACGGAAAGAAGGTGATTTCAAAGGTTTGTTGGAAGGTTCTTCCTTTATAAAAAATTATTACCGATATAAGTAGGTGGAATTGGAAACCCTAAAATTATGTTGGTACAAATTACGTCTAATTAATTGATCATCTCTATAAACGTTTCGTCTATCACTTAGTGATATTGATAGAAAGGTGATCTATTCGAAGAAGATGATAAACCGTTGTGTTCAGAATTTGCTTTTTTTATTAAGTAGGTACTCAAATTTTTTGACAGACTCCCCAAGCCTAAGAAATAATATTATGTAACATAGATATCATCTATGTTTAAACTTTAAGCAAAACAATACAGTCGAAAAACCATGAGTTGAACCAGCTGTTGTCGAGTATGAAAAGTTCCACCATTCCATTAACACTTAATTGACAGCTTCTTCTTTACTTTCGAGCCCTCATTGTGCACAAACTGGTTGTACAACGCTCTGGGTGGTCTTAAAAACGCTCTCAATCAAGAATATTTCATCCCTCCTCTTTGACGTAGTTTTATGAGACGTTCCAAGGTCGGTTTCGCGGTCAATGTTACACGGGCAAAATCGGAGGGATTGTTTTGTAATTCGATATTTAGATTGAATAGTATACAAAAGTTTTGATTTATTATAGTAGTTAATATAATTTGGCAATATTTGGTAACGTAAACTCACCAACATTGTGGAGACGATTGAAAAGTACTTTCCTCAATTACAAAAAAAAAAAAAAATCATCTTCCAAAAATGTTGTTGTGTACAGTGTGTTTTCTTGGGTATTCCCCCAATGGGCCGGAGGGTGCAGCTGTGGCGGAGCTCACGGTGACTTACTAATTAAAAATGAGATGCGCCCCTAATTTAATGCCACCCCTAAGGCGACGGCAAAGGAGCGGAGACAACATTGTTTCGCGAAACCCTTGTTCCTTAACGCCCCCTTCCATCCCCGCGCAAAAACCCTTTACCGCCCCCACCCTAACCCTTATGTCATGGGGGTTGAAGTGGTTGTCACTTTGCGTCTCTTTTCCTTAGACCTCCTCAACTCTCGCGTTCACTTGAAACCTCCTTTTGTTTCGTTGGAGCCTCAGCCGCCGAAGAAGGTGAAGGTGGAGGTATAGTCGGGGAAGGGGTGGATTTTAAAGTGGGTTTAAAAAAAAGTCATACACTCCCTCACCTGCCCTTACACGCCTTTCCACACCACCTCAATGCTGTCCTTGGACCCCCAGGGCTCTGCCTTTTTCCTCAACAACTTTCTTCCTAATGATATTTAAACAATCGCCGTAGCGACACTTGACCCTCTCAACACTCATAATAGTAATTTTAAATGTGATTTTTTTGTCGTCTTATTCCATGTTTTTCTTCTTTCTGGAACTCGTTAGCTATTGTTCCCTGTGACCTCAAACATACTTTGTCGTCTACAGGACCGAGTTACGTGAAGATGTGGGGATGTTAATTGTAATTGTGTTTCCCCTCATTCACTTGCAGTCTTCCGTGTACATTTTGTCGAAACTTCAGTCTAGAAAACTTTCCTGTAATTACAGACAAAAGGGCGATGTTTGGACGAGTTAGGTCATATTTTCTTGAGACACTAAGTTGCTCCTTGTCCCTCCTGCTCCATATCCCCACCTTGTTAACCGAAACCTAATTTTCACTCAGTAGCTATTTTTTTTATCGAGTCAACGGTATAGTCGTCACCATTTATTCCCCAGTTCGAACTCAATGAGTTGGACGTAAGAAAGTGGAACTGAACTACATGTAGCATCACCATGTACCTAGTGTGATTCAATAACCTGTATAGTATGTCACTTCGTTGACGAGTAACTAACGAACCTAGAGATGTACAACAGTACCTCAACATAGGGATGGCTATCGGTCCTCAATATTTCTATATTCGATAGTATCGGAGGTGAGATATCGACGACGATATTAAATAAATTTTATCGTATAGCGCAGTATCGATACTTTTGCAACTGATAGTATCGATAAAAAATATCGATATTTACTAAAATATCGGTTGAAATACATTTAATTAAGAAACTATGTTAATAAGTACCTACCTAAGCTCAACTGGAATTTCAATTCTCTGGCAATGAGTTTTCGACTATAGTTTTCATATTTAAACATAAACATAGTTTTCATACTTAAACAGGAATAAGTTCCTACTTACTTATATTAGTTGTTGAAAATATTATAGGTAGTTGATGAACAAAAACACTGTACAATAACATCCGCTATCTTCTATTTTGTTGGTAGGAGGGAGGGAAGTAGCTTTGCAGGACGTCAACTTCCGTCGGTGAATCGATCTTATTACAATGAACCAATTAGTAAACTGATGTTGAGTATCTACACTACATGCAAATCCATCGGTACATGGATGTGTTTTATTTTCTCACTGTAAAACAAATTACAGCTTCTTAGAGTGAATACCATAAAAATTAGCTTTAGGTGCCACTCAGCTGATCCTGAGGCGACTCTGCTTAAAGTGTAAGTCCTAAGGAGGCGACATGCCAAATTACAGCTTCATAGAGTGAATTGCATAGAAATTTTCCGTTGCTGTTCATTGGTGTCGCTTTACTTTTTTTCCGTGTAGCAAAACTTTAGGTACATGACCCCTGCCGGTCAGACATATTTGCCAAACCGATGAAAAATCTTTCAAATACATTGTAACAAACATAGCGGAAGGTACCAGTACCAACACTATTATCAACTCCGACCCATTCAATCGTACCCCGTAATGGGATCTCCGTTGCACCGTCCATTAGAAAAACGGTTTCTTCATCTCCCTCACGACAATGTCGACTGTGTGTTGCGAGAACCAGTAAAATGTGCGCCCAAGATCATAAAAGTGACTTCCTTTCTAAACAGCCATTATAGGAAGGCTGGATCCCTGTTTATGCGCTTCAACTGAAAACATTGTTGAAACTCCTTAGGGACGTCTCTAATTGGCAGGTTCAGAGCGACGAACTGAAATGTGATAAATATCGATAATTTATCGGTAATTCGTGCCAATGATGAAAGTCGGAGGAGGGAAGGAGTTTTATTTTTCAAAAAGAGTGAGAATGTTATGGGAAGGAGAAGGTTGTGGTAAAGAGATAATCTCGGACCGGTAAATATACTCGGTACTAATTAACCGATCTTGGGGCACCCAATGCCTCGTTATAGTGGACGAGGGCTGTACGTTTATGACTCTGAGGTGGACTTGGATGAAGCGGGGTCTGGTTGTAACTGCAAGTTGAAGGTTTAACTGCCCTGGGTACTTGGAGCTATCTCGGTCATAAATATCAGAGCTCGGGAGGGAAAGGTAATGAGTTGATAGTAGACTTTGTAGGGTTGGCGACTCAGGTCTAGCCCATGGGGGAAGTGATGACGGTGAGTGAGGGAACTGGCTGTGGGGGAGAAGGAACGTTAAATTATAAACAGTTTTCAAAGAGAAGTTGTCAGACGGCATATCGTATTCACGCCGCCTGACTTTCCTCGAACAAGAGATTCTTCCCGCCGCTCGGGAAACCTAACACCGAAAAAGGAAGATGCACATCGACAGTTCCCACCGAAGAAATTGCAGCAGGGTATGGTAGCGGAAAACCGCCAAGTTGCCAAAACACAGTCCGCGCGTGCAACCCCCACCGAAGCTGATGATGACGCCCCAAGATGATTCGGATTGGAGATTGACGATCCCCTCTCCAAGTAATAATCAGAGGAAATTGGCTGATTGGATCCCCGCAAAAGGCGGGGGAAAGAACAAAACCGTCTGGAAACCCAGGAATCAGGGTTGTGTTCCTGAGGCCACTGTGCGTACCATCTTGCACTTGATCTCCGCTGGACGAGCCCATCAGTCCCCCAAGAAATCAGCCGAGGACCAACCGCAGCGGAGGAAGAGGTCAGCACCCCGCTGGCTACTTGAGTTCCGAGGAGACTTGCTGCCCAGGCGCCCAAGGGAGGTAGCTGCTCCCTGCTTCGCGCCTGAAACTTCCCAAGTCCGGGGTGGACCGCCCTCGTCAAGAGAGTATAAGGTTAGTCGGTACCCGTCAAATTCGTCACGCGGTAATATCGGGTCGGGAAAAGTGTTATCAGGAGGCCTAGGTAGGACTAGAATACGGGAACAATCAACTAGAAACCCTAAGTTAGCAGATAAGCTAGAAACTTAAGTTCACTAAAATTCATTTGCTTATATCATTGTATTTCAACCCATTCGTCAAATATCCTTACATTTCACCTTCACTGTCCAACTGCACAAATTCTATAAATAAAATACCACTATTGCATAAATAGGAACCGTTTTGGCCTTAAGGCCCCTTTTTCCCCGTTCTTCTAGTCAATCCTGTCCCGTTATTGCCGCCCCCGTTTTGGAGGGTTTTCCAGACGCCGCCCTGGGACAACTCGATCTGGAGGCCGTGGCCCCCAGTGTCTAGTCCCCACTGCAGCAGCAGGGGGAAAAACCTACGAAGCCCACCAGGCTTCACAAAGTGGTGGAGGCGACACGGGCCTCACAAAGTGGTGGAGGCGCCTTCCCTAAGAGGACGTCCCCAGAAAAGACCTAGAAAATAGTGGCGGTGGTACGATCGATAAAATCGACGTCCCCAAAAATTTATCAGATAAAATAGTCCACCCTGATAATAGGCACAAATTGGAGAAAAGACCTAGAAAATAGTGGCGGTGGTACAATCGATCAAATCGAAGTCCCCAAAAATTTATTAGATAAAAAATTCCACTCTAATAATAGGCACAGGTAGGAGAAAAGACCTAGAAAATAGTGGCGGTGGTACAATCGACCAAATCGAAGTCCCCAAAAATTTATTAGATAAAAAATTCCACTCTAATAATAGGCACAGGTAGGAGAAAAGACCTAGAAAATAGTGGCGGTGGTACAATCGATCAAATCGAAGTCCCCAAAAATTTATTAGATAAAAAATTCCACTCTAATAATAGGCACAGGTAGGAGAAAAGACCTAGAAAATAGTGGCGGTGGTACAATCGATCAAATCGAAGTCCCCAAAAATTTATTAGATAAAAAATTCCACTCTAATAATAGGCACAGGTAGGAGAAAAGACCTAGAAAATAGTGGCGGTGGTACAATCGACCAAATCGAAGTCCCCAAAAATTTATTAGATAAAAAATTCCACTCTAATAATAGGCACAGGTAGGAGAAAAGACCTAGAAAATAGTGGCGGTGGTACAATCGACCAAATCGAAGTCCCCAAAAATTTATTAGATAAAAAATTCCACTCTAATAATAGGCACAGGTAGGAGAAAAGACCTAAAAAATAGTGGCGGTGGCACGATCGATCAAATCGACGTCCCCAAAAATTTATTAGATAAAATAGTCCACTCTAATAATAGGCACAGTTAGACGAAAGTCCGCGCACGGTAGGTGCAGGAATCGTGGAATAGTAGGAAGTTTCATCAGAAGAAATAATAGGATCGATATAGGTTCGTACCGAATAATTGGGTAATACTTAGGTTTGGGCTAAATATGCTAAATTAAATTAAAATTTTGTGCATTATTTACATATCTATACAGCGTATTTTACTCGTATTTTACTACCTAACAAACACAGGTACACACCATATACAGTTGTACACCATTTATACAGACCATATATAACCATTTATACCATTTGTACCATTTATAACCTATATATTTGTGGTTGTCGTTGAAAAACACATTTACACCTTGTGTCACACACATACACACGAATACGTAAAATAACTCACCAGCGGAATCACAAGGGAGAAATCCACACTCGAAATTACATATAAAGTCAAGAATATTCATAACTCACTGCATAAAATATTGTGTTGACATAAAATAAAATATCAAGGGGCCAACTTGGCATAAAATACCGCGGAATAATGAAAAATGCTACAAAAAGATCACGACAGCCCGAAACTATACGTCGTTCAATTTATATCACATAAATTAGACCAGACAACAGGACCCAGGAGCGCGACGGAGATAGAACTAATAGCGTTAACGAACAGTCTACACAAATGTCACCATTATTTGGTCGAACGCCCTGTGATAGCGTACACAGACCATCTATCACTAAAATATCTAAGGAGCTTCGACCAAAAAAAATCCACCAACCATACAAAAAGAAAGCAAATAACATACGAAGAAGGAGATCTGGTACTGATCAAACAATCTTGCTTTAACCAACAGGCGCACAAATTGGATAAAAAATATCAAGGCCCATTCGAAATTATAGCACGCACGGGGGAAAACAATTACCGAATTTCAGTGCCATACCGCGGTGCCACGAAACAGAGGAATTATCACACATCCCAATTGAAACCATACACAGAACGTCCAGCGATCTTAGCGGACACGGCGATCCCACAGAAAATATGAGAATAACTGCACGAATGAATCACGGCTGACGAGCCACGTACGAAAGAATGAATGAACGCGAACAAACGAATGAATATGAATATTGAGCAAGTGAACGGATATTGAGCAAATGAACGAACGCGAACGAACGAATGAAGTATGAATTTTGAGCGAATGCATGAAAGCGAACAAACGAATGAAGTACGAATATTGAGATGGAATGAATAGGGACGACGGAGCCATCAGAACCAAGGGACCACAAAACAAGCTAAGAAACCCCAACTACATTCAAAAAACGTGCATACGAAGGAACCTACTAAAGTGCGCCGAGACTGGAGAAAAAGGGGGGAAAAATAATAAAAAATAAACACGCTACAGAAACCAGTACCTACAAAACGCAGAGAAATTCAATAGACGAAGAACAGCGCTCGAGGATAGGGTAGAATCGATATCGAACCAAAAAACACAAAAAAAAAAAGAAAAAGAAGAAAGAAAAAAAAAAAGATGATGAAATACAGAGAAATAAAAGGAGAATAGAAACGAAGAGAAATGAAGAGAAACAAAGAATAATAAAGAGATATAATGTAAAGATGAAAAAAAAAAGAAAAGATTAATGAAATAGATATATAAAGAAAAATATAAAAAGAGATAATAGGAAAATATAAATAAAGAGAAATAATAAAAAAGAGAACTAAAAGAAATAGAAATAAAGATAAAAAAGAGAAATGGAATAAAGAGAAAAAAAAGATAATTAATAAAAGGGGAATAAAAGAAATAGAAATAGAGAGAAATGGAAAAAAAGAGATATGAAGAAATATTAGAAATGAAATAAAGAGAAAAAAAAGAGAAATAATAAAAAGGAAAATAAAGAGAAATAAAAGAACAAGAAATAAAGAGAAATAATAAAAAAGGGAAATAAAGAGAAATAAAAGACAGATAAATCAAGAAAAAATGAGAAATGAAATACGGGAAAAAAAGATAATTAACACAATGGAAATAAAGAGAAATAAAAGAAAGAGAAATAAAGAGATAACAAAAGAGAATTGAAGACAAATGAAAAAAGATAAATAAAGAGAAAAGAAAGAGAAATATAAAATAAAGTGAAAATAAAATATAACAGAGGAAAATAAAAATCGAGAAAAAAAAAATAAAAAAAAAAAATAAATAAATAAAAAAATAAAAAAAAAAATAAAAAATAATACAAAAATAAAAAACGAGAAGAAACTATTAACACGGAAGTGTTATTGCAACATACGGAAGTCACACCGACCTAGTGACATTTCGACGAGTACATGAATAAATAAGTTAACCTAAAATAGAAATAAATAAAAAAACGCGACGAGTGTATAAATAAATAAGTTAGCCTAAAATAGAAATAAATAAAAAACTGAAACACAACGCATCGGGAATGGATTCGGTCGACAATGACAACAGCAGATTCTGAGAAATCGTTGAACGGAATAGTCACATCAGAAACGAGTAAACAGTGAACGAAAATATAGCTACTTACAGATGACTGAGGGGTCGAGAACGTATCCGCACTGGTATATATCACCATTCACTCACAAAGATTCGGCACCTACGCGCGCGAAACGGCGAAGAAGAACTCGCGACGCAGCCGAATGACCCAAATCGAAAAAAAAGAAAGCACGGAGAAAAACCACCCCATGGACCATAGTGCACACCAGCTCCAATACAGCGGCCTCCATGACCCCAAATCCGGTACTACAAGCACTGGGTAAGAACACAGGAGACACACAGGAACCCACCGAAAGGAGCACATCGAAAAAACACGGGCCGCGACCGAAATTACACTGAGGTCACACTTGAGCAAAAGTATCTACATACGGAGGGGAGACTTATGACCAATCAACGTAGGGAAAAACCCCCACTCTATAAAGGGTCAAGATAGTGGAAGGAAAAGAGAAATGCAATTGAACAAAACGCATCAAGTGATATGGCAAACGGTAGACCACATTTTGCTGACGGAAAAAGCTCACAGGCGACTCATGCACAAGGGACAGAGATAACGGTCAAGAAAGACTGACACACTTGAAACGAACGACACGTGAAGAATCAAACACAAGTCTCGACTACGATACCATAGAGCCCGTTCAAAGAAATGAACGACACATCTAATCCAAGACCGACGTCTCCGCTTGTTACAGGGAGACGCAAGCAAAACATAGTCTGAGGACTGCAAAAATTCCTGTTTGGCACTATGTCAGAGAGTGACTCCACACACATCAATGAAACGTTCGAAAAATTGACTGGGAACCAAAACCGCGTGTTGAAACATGAAAAAGACATAATTGCATACGTAAACACAACCATGCATGCGATGTTACGAGACTCACGCAAATTTTACGCACAGTTATTGGATAACCATGACACAACCATACGTCGGATGCAAGTAGAACTACACACAGCCGAAATTACATCATACGTAAACAGCCTTTACTACGACCTAATGATAACACTACAGATGGTTAGACAGGACAACGATATATTCTTCGGCTACTTCAATTTTGCAAAGATACACAGCCTAGGCGAAAATTTAATCAAATCACGAGACATCAAGCCACAAATAGAACACGTTTGGGAAGCGCTAAATGACAATCTATGCTTACCATATCTACAACATAACTACACGGACTCTGAAATCATGAAATTTCTCAGATTGGGGCAAGTCAAATACATCCAAGCACACCACGGCATCTACATTCAACTCGAATTGCCAATCATAGCACGCGAGTCCACATTGCACTTAATCGAATACATACCAATTGCACACGCCGACCAAGACGACATATTTCAATACGCTAAACCCGAACATGATGCATACGTCCGTCGGAACACAGGAAATCAATTCACATACCTAGGAATATCTGACACTCATGTCCAAAAACAATGCTTACGCACACATGAACAACATTACATATGCCACATGCATCTAGATTACAACTACTTCACAACAAACGATCCTCTTACGAACGATTCACGTATAGGATTTTTCAAACTCGACAATCCCTACATTCATGAAATCCTGCAGACACCGACAGCATTCTTCCTATACGCTCAACAAAAAAAAACTCGACAATCACGGTGCACACCGACAACACGCTGAAAAACAATACAAACCAGTGGAACCTACAGTGTAACTTGCACGAACGACTGGCAATTAAGGGGGTACAATACAATCAATGGGGTAGAATCCATTTCTAGAATAGGTAGAATAGATGATCTCCAAGATGATCTTGATTCATTGTACAACTGGACCAAATTGAATGATCTCTCTCTTAACCTAGAGAAATGTAATATTTTGAGAATTTCTCACTCCAAATCCCCTTTAAATTTCCACTATTCCATAAACGGCCACATCCTCACATCTGTTGATTCAACTAAAGACCTTGGTATTTTCATGACCAATTCATTCAGTTTTCTCTTCATATGGAAACCATAATATCAAAGGCAAATAGAATGCTTGGATTCGTGAGCAGGAACTCTAAGCACTTTACCGCGGAAACACTGAAAATTCTTTGCTGCGCCTTTGTCCGTTCAGGCCTGGAATATGGTTCATTAATTTGGAACCCACATCACAAAACATAAATTGATCGCCTTGACAGAATCCAGCGCAGATTCCTTAGAGTGGTTGCTTATAAAAGACGAATCCCCGTTGCGGATCTAAATTATGTTGATCTTTCAGCATCAATTAACATAGAATCTCTGGAAAATCGCCGCTTAAAAAGCGATCTTATTTTTTTATATAAACTAATGAACAATCTTACTGATTCTCCAGATCTAGTGTCAAAAGTGAATTTTCATGCACCACTTAAAGTAACCCGAACCATAAGACCCTTCACCCTAGAATGTCATCGAACTGATTACGGCAAACTTTCTCCGATCAATAGACTGATGTACAACGCAAATTCTCATCCGTCACTTGATATCTTTGGCTCTAGCCTTTCAGGGTTCAAGTCACAATTGGACAAATTAACCTTCTTTTCCTAATACTCGACTACACTTTGAATTGGTAAACTAATAAAATGTTATGCTGTATTATTTGTACGTACATCTATAATTTTCTTCTTGCGGCCTTACATATTTTATCTTCATTATTATCACTAAGTTTTAGTGCAGATTGTACTAAATCTATTTTTCATGAATGTAAAACCTGTAAACTGGGTGTTTCCCGTAATAAACGTTTATTATTATAGCATAGACTAGGTATATTAGAGTAGAACGAGTATAATCGTTTTTACACATACACAATCGTAACATATTAAATGTATACACATATTTAACATGGACAAATTGTTTTCATTGATCAACCAATACATGTATTAATCTACAAAATATATGAAGGGACAGAAAAGGACTAATGGGAAATGTAGTAATGAAATATGATTAATGGAATTTATGCAATCGTAGTAGACTAATGAATCATAATAAACTATGAAACAGTTAAAAACGTAATATATTAAATGCATATAAATAATATTTATATTATGTAACATGGACAATTGTTTTCCCTGCTCTGTCAATATAGTATAATATATTATATCACTAGGTTTCTAAACGTGTATGATAAACCTTGACCATTATTTCCAACAAACAGATAATATCTGTTGTATATTATACAACATAGAACACATGGGTGTACAACGTTGTCTATAAAATAGTAACTTGTAAATTGAAATACTCTCCACCAACTTGGGGTCAAGCTTCATTCTGCACACCTTATGGCATACGGCATGTCTCATACTGGTAAAACTAGTTAATTTGAAATAACCTTGTTAAATTGCTCTTAATCAAAAATGATGTAACCTAGCCACTCGGCATACATTTTTAAAGACCTCCATAAGTCCTCCAAAAGTGCGACATTCGAAAAGTACACACCGCGAAACGCGCGCGCAAGGGAAATCGACCAAACTCCACATGCTGTCTCCCAAATTTTGCGCCGAAATTTGGCAACTCCGACGCAAAATTTCAAATTTGGAGGGGGACCTGTCAGACGGCATATCGTATTCACGCCGCCTGACTTTCCTCGAACAAGAGATTCTTCCCGCCGCTCGGGAAACCTAACACCGAAAAAGGAAGATGCACATCGACAGTTCCCACCGAAGAAATTGCAGCAGGGTATGGTAGCGGAAAACCGCCAAGTTGCCAAAACACAGTCCGCGCGTGCAACCCCCACCGAAGCTGATGATGACGCCCCAAGATGATTCGGATTGGAGATTGACGATCCCCTCTCCAAGTAATAATCAGAGGAAATTGGCTGATTGGATCCCCGCAAAAGGCGGGGGAAAGAACAAAACCGTCTGGAAACCCAGGAATCAGGGTTGTGTTCCTGATGCCACTGTGCGTACCATCTTGCACTTGATCTCCGCTGGACGAGCCCATCAGTCCCCCAAGAAATCAGCCGAGGACCAACCGCAGCGGAGGAAGAGGTCAGCACCCCGCTGGCTACTTGAGTTCCGAGGAGACTTGCTGCCCAGGCGCCCAAGGGAGGTAGCTGCTCCCTGCTTCGCGCCTGAAACTTCCCAAGTCCGGGGTGGACCGCCCTCGTCAAGAGAGTATAAGGTTAGTCGGTACCCGTCAAATTCGTCACGCGGTAATATCGGGTCGGGAAAAGTGTTATCAGGAGGCCTAGGTAGGACTAGAATACGGGAACAATCAACTAGAAACCCTAAGTTAGCAGATAAGCTAGAAACTTAAGTTCACTAAAATTCATTTGCTTATATCATTGTATTTCAACCCATTCGTCAAATATCCTTACATTTCACCTTCACTGTCCAACTGCACAAATTCTATAAATAAAATACCACTATTGCATAAATAGGAACCGTTTTGGCCTTAAGGCCCCTTTTTCCCCGTTCTTCTAGTCAATCCTGTCCCGTTATTGCCGCCCCCGTTTTGGAGGGTTTTCCAGACGCCGCCCTGGGACAACTCGATCTGGAGGCCGTGGCCCCCAGTGTCTAGTCCCCACTGCAGCAGCAGGGGGAAAAACCTACGAAGCCCACCAGGCTTCACAAAGTGGTGGAGGCGACACGGGCCTCACAGAAGTTTTGATACTTATTAAAAACGCTGCAAATTCCTCTATGACGTCAATTATATCTACCATTATTCTTTGATACTGCTCTGTCGGGCATCACTATTATCGTATAGCCTGGTTCACACGGAAGAAAACGTTCTGCTAGTCATTATAAATTATTTTGTGTTAATTTATTAAATGCAAAAGCAAATTTATTGCATCTATATTATCGTCTATTTCAGATAAATAAAAAACTAAATACTGCATACAGAGAGGGATTTAGGAGAGGGACTATGCCTGCACAGCAACCCTTCACACGAGCTCTCTATACCTGAGTACGTCAGTATGTCCTAACCGCGAACATAACAGACTTTATTTTAAACAAAATTAAATAAAACATGAAAAAAGGCCATTTCGAATACTATTTGGTATACTTAGGTGCATCCTGCTTCAAACAAATCTTTTCAAAAACGCATATTATGTCCTGAATGTTTCAGAACTAAAATCCGAATATATGTATAGCGTTGAAGACCATTATATTGTTTTATGGTATTATGAAGACCGTAATATTCATATTATCAACCATATTGAATACAAACCATTTTTCGATATAAAACGCCGGAGTAAAAACACAATGTTTCAAAACTACCTCTGATATCGAAATCATATTTGGGAAGCTGGGTGGGAATAAATAGAGGTTAACCTTTATTAATTATTAATAATTTTATCAAGTACCCAGGGAAAATTATTAATAAAGGTTCGCCCAATAAATGAGGTCCTGTCGTAACCAAAAAAGAAAAATAATTATTATTTTCAAATTTTGGTTACGACACGACCCTATTTGTTTGGCGAACCGTCATTATTGTGAATTATTGTGAGCTCGCTTAGAGATCTCCCCAACCTGGAATTGTCCACTGTGTGTCAATTCCCTAGTACCTACATCGTGCCCATTATATTTTGGGGCGATACACGTATATACCAGTGACGATAGTGTATTTTGACCAGAGTATATTGTGACAATCCCTTTTTTGTGTAAACCCAGTTGAGATGGGGAGGAACTGCTGATACAGATCCGTTATGCCTTCCAAGCTGGGCGATAATGTTCCTTCGTGGAAAGGGAACTTTTGATTCTGAGGGCCTCAAGTGATGACCAGGTCGGCCAGGAATTCGTTCGGAAATTTGAATGAACCATCACATGTATGTAGTTGCCGACTAAACCTTCCTCATCACACCAATTATTTCGTCGGGTTATGGTACTTTCAGGGGTTTCCCAAATTGAAATAGTCTCCAAACTTCTTGACGTCATTCAATGAGAGCTGATGGTCTAGATTCATATTTTAACATGGGTGCGCCCGTTTAGTTTTTATTATTTCTTCAACGGTAGCTACTAAAGAGGATAAGGAGGTTATAAATGTATGCAAAAGGCGTAGGTGCTATTGAATATTTATGTCAGTCCGAAGTTTGAGCCACTGGATCGTAGTTTGAGCCGACCCCGACCGTTCGTTCTCAACCATGTACACGTCTATGACTGGTTTTTATTGAAGCCAACTTTAAACCTCACTAAAATATGACTCATAGCTTTTCCGTAAAAAGAATTCGGACTAGATGAATTTGCCATTAGCCGAGATTATGTTCGCATTTCAAGTCACTAAACTCTCCAAAGGAGCCGTAAAGACAGAACTTGTCGGATGTTCGAGTTCATTAAAAGGCGAGACGGATTTTTATTTACCGTTTTGAAGCTGACTTTTATCGTTTCCTCGGAGCATACGAAGGAAAATGCGAACCGCGAAACGACGGCAATCAAACTCCGGGTACATTAATTTCAGCTGATACTGGGGCCTCTCAAGGATGCCCGTTATGGCCATTGCGTTACAGCAAAACATTGTTACTCTTGATCCGACTCATCTTACAGCCCAATAAGGCGTTGAGCTGTGAGGACTCAGTGGTACCAATACGCATAACCGTGAGGATTTAGGACAAAATTTGACAAAATTTAGGAACCATAAATTGGCTCATAATCTTTTAAAAACAACATGTATAATCGGATTACAACTCAATCTATTTTTGGAGAACAAGTGAAATTTGGATGTAGATCTCTGAGAGGGTTCAAGGGCTAAAAAGAGATGGTCTCGTCCAATATTCATTCTACATATCTGAAGGAGTTGAAATTTGGCCGTGAAATAACTCGCAACGCATATAACTGCTCAAACTTATTGTAATTTACAATTTTGCTCACAAAAACCGATTTATACGTCATCTTAAGTCCTAGACTAGTCATAAGGTACTTATGGTCGGGAAGTTAACGAGGTCGTAACGAGTTAAATGTGGCAAACTTCTTATAAGCCAGTTGAAAAAATCAGCGTTTACCGACGATACGATGATATTGTTGAGGTCTGGGGTGATAACGTCGAACCTCGTTGAACTGATATTGCATCTCCAAGTCAAATTAAAGATTTTCCAAATCACACTCAAGATTTTTTTTCAAACCAATTTATTTGTAAATAAATAATTTAATTACAAATAAAATGTTTACATTACAATGTTTACATAAATTATTAATGTAAACATTTTAATGAGCCATAATGTTTGTACCATGATTTGAGATGTGGTAAGTGAAAATAAAGCAGAGAAATAATCGATATATCGCTGCAATAGCGTCATATCTCCAAATTTCATGCTTCGGGGTAATAATCGAAAAAAAACCATTTCAACTTTGAAATATTGAAAGCTCTAATTTCCGAGCTTTCAAATCTGGCTTTGTGAAATTCGTTGAAATGGGGTTTTTTCCGATTACCCCGAAGCATCTAATTTGGAGATATGACACTCTTGCAGCAAAGGAGCGATGTATTTAGTAGAAAAGAATAATTGAGATGCTCTCCCTGGTGGATAAGAAACCCCAAGAAGATAGTCCTCAACAATCCAATCAATTACAACAACCTCTTGCTAATCAGAACAAAGTTAATTTGGTTTGGAAAATCTTGAGTGTGGTTGGGAGAATCTTGAATTTGGTTTGAAAAATCTCGAATCTGGTTTGGAAGATGCTATATTTCATTACTTATTACATTATATAATATATAATGTAATATTGTGATATTATCATAACTTCCAAGTTATTCCTGTAACTAGCTAACCAGCTAGTGGGAGTTACGAACCTTAGCATAGCAGAGTTTAACACAACAGGACCTCATCATTTCCACAGATGGCAATTTAACACGATTAACATTGTTGGAAAAACCTTGAGTACCGTAAATATTATATGTAATCATGTTATGGGTGGGTGAAAATCATGTCCCACACAGACGTTTTCATACATTGCCCTACTCAGTGTGACAGCGGGGGGGGGGGGGGGGGTGGGGGGTGTTGAGTAGTGTATTAGGACGAGGCACGGTGGTGGAAAATCGGTCTCTTCAACAGGTTGACGGCGCTAATGAGGCCGCACAGATGGATAAAATTAACTCCGTGGAAATGCAAACCCGCGGGAGGCCAACGCTGTTCGACGCTCAGTAATGCGACCACCTCCTCCCCTTCCTCCTTCTCCTCCTGTTCCTCATCTTCCTCCTGTTCATCCTCTTCCTCCTGTTCTTCCTCCCAGTTATACCGTTGGGCCTCTCTTCAATATCCCCTCCCCACCACCGACGACCACCTCGCGAAACAACGTTCCTCTTATGCCAATGCACTGAACCGCACACCCCTCCACCGACCCCCACAACAACCCTTTCCCTTTCTTTGATTCCTCCGAAAGGCTTCAGTTCTGTAACGGGTAGCGAATCGTCTTTGTCCGGTTCGTCATTAACGATTCTCTCTTACAAAGTACTACACCGTAAGGTGTAAAAGACAAAAGTTTAAAAATAATTTGTAGCAATACAATTATTGTATTGCTTCATTATTTAAAAGATCAATATCGGAGTAAATAAACCGCTGAAAACATGAAATAAAACAGATTAAAAACCCACCTTAGCTTATGGATTTTTCAACGCTGAACACGACGTCTTTGTCCGGTTTGTCATTAACGATTCTCTCTTACAAAGTACTACACCGTAAGGTGTAAAAGACAAAAGTTTAAAAATAATTTGTAGCAATACAATTATTGTATTGCTTCATTAATTAAAAGATCAATATCGGAGTAAATAAACCGCTGAAAACATGAAATAAAACAGATTAAAAACCCACCTTAGCTTATGGATTTTTCAACGCTGAACACGACGGTGAAGTCAGGATAACGATATCACATTGCGTTATCAGATTAGAGCAGATTAATCATGAAGAACATCTCAAGACTTGAAGTGTTCTTCAACAACGACCACGTTTTTTCATATTCAAAGTGCTCCACTTTCAAAAGAGAATATATTGCAATTCTGATCTCACAATTGTGTTCAGCGTAAAAAAAAAAAGAAAAAACATTTAAAATGAAGTGTCACTTGTCAGACTGTTTCATTTTGGGAATTTAAGGTAATTTCCACTCCCACCATCCTAACCCCCCCCCCACAGCCAACCTCAACTTTTAGCTTTTTCAACGCTGAACACGATGGTGAAGTCAGAATTGCGACTTGTCTGGCACTTATGGAAATATCTCATTCTGTTATCAGATTAGAGTAGAATAATCATGAAGAACGTCTCAAGTGTCAACACGTTTCTTCATGTTCAAAGTGATCCAGTTTGAGAACGGAATAAGATATTGCAGTTCTAACTTCATCATCGTGTTCAGCTTGGAAAACTCTTTTAAATGATGTTTGACAAGTATCACATGTTTCATTTTTGGAATTTATGGGTGTACCGTAAGGTGTAAGAGACAAAAGAGCAATATCGGAGTAAACCGCTGAAATAAATCAAATGGAGACGGTAACTAGTCCTTCCAGTCTCCTAAACAAAGACTTCTAATAGACATCCCGACTGTAGTTCCAGTCTATTGTTAACTCCAAACTAACGAAACCCCTCTAAAAATGTTAGTAGCTGTAGCAAGCCCAAATTAACGAAAAATATGAGGGAAGAGATAATTGTATCTCTTGAGTAATTACGGAAACACCCTGTAAACTTGTCAAAATCCTCCAGTAAACTTGTTGAAATTTTGTGTTCATCTTTGTAAAACATTATGAAGTACCGTCGAATTCTGCAAATTATATAGGTAATATATAATTTATATTATATAGAATATTATTCTCCTTTTTAACATTATATACAATTCAAAACCATAAATATGTATAATTATAAATTATATATATGTGTATGTGGAGTTCCGAATGGTTGTGCGTGAAAGCAGGTGGTGAGAGAGAGATGATCTCTTCACCCACACAGTCACCCGGCCCACCGCATACAGTGTCACACTGCCCTCTTAACGGCCCCCGCTTACCACCGAATTTTCAACTCATTTACCTCATCAGAACCGCATGAGAGGAACGAACATCTCCCCGCCCTCTTTTAATGAAATTAACCGTTTTATAAATCGTTTTAAATTTATGACGGCGGAAATTAGCTTTTAAACGCTGCCACCTCACGCAGATTCCCTCTCAAAACGCCCTCACCCACTTAAACGACAATCAACTAAAATTCAGAATACTTACTGTGTTAGTCAAAGGCCGTTGCAGAAAACGCCTAACAATGTTGTAAACCTCTTCCTCACATCAATCGAAGTATCCGTGAATTTCCAATGTTACTCAACTCCTGCAGCTCATTATTGATGTTTCATAATATTGCATTCAGTTGCATTGTTAATTTCGCAGTTCAAAAGCATTTGACTGTTATAGGTCGGCCCGAAATTGTCAGAATATTCAGGAGACCAGCAATGAGCTAGTTACCGACTGCCCTCCTCTAGACAGCAAATAATTAACCTTCATATTGTAAGTTTAATGCTCCACGGTCTTTTACTTTGTGCATCCTCGACAAAGAGGCCCTAAAAAAAAGTATATGGTCACCTCAACGCAAGAAGACTTATTAATCGATTTGCCTGTTATCTATACGAAATGCACAGAATGGGGTCGTGACTTGAGATGGGTATGTGTGTCGACACATCTATGTTTTTTACGGCAAAAATCGATGTCTAAAAAACATAGATGTTCCGAAACTTTGTTTTAACGAAAATACCTTGCCTACTGTAGCTACCTAGCTGTCAATTTTTGTTCTTATTTAAAAAAAATAAACACAAAAAATGGACTACATAATTTACGTTACAAAAAAAAAAAAAAAAAAAAAAGTTGTTGCGTGACAACCTAAAAAACGATTTACTGTATTCCGAATATTTGTTCAAAAATATTGTCTCGATTTTTTGCCGTGTAACTCCTCAGATTGTAGATTTTTCAACGCTGAACACGATGGTGAAGTTAGAATTGCGATATCTCATTCCGTTATCGGATTAAAGGAGATGACCGTGAAGAACATCCCAAGTAACAACCACGTTTCTTCATCTTCAAAGTGCTCCAGTTTGAGAACGGAATAAGACATGGCAATTCTGACTTCACCACCGCGTTCAGCGTAAAACACCCTTTAAAATAAGGGATTATACGTCAGACTGTTGCATTTTTGAAATTTAAGGGTAATTCCGGGGGAAGTGGTCGGGATCATGTGACGCACGACATGTGACGAAGCACGAAACGAGTCAATCATATTTTCGTATATAATTTCTATCGTTCCGGGATTTGTACTCTTACCCTTAGGATCGCGGAATAGATTTGTTGTTATTTTCAACGACAAAAGTCAAACTCAACTAGAAGCTCATGCGAGCGGGATTTTCCGTGCATTTTGTACGTATCATTTTCACTATGCATGATCACTAGACACCATCCACCTGCAAAATGTAAATTAACGGAGCTCTTCTACCCGTCAGTACAAATGGGAAAAAAATTTCTCCCAAATGAAAGAGAGGGAAGTAATCCGTCGTCCATGTACATTCATTAGCATTTATTTATTTAAGCGGTTTCAAGAGATCTCTTTTTTTTATAATTGCTTCATAAGTTAAACAGAACGGTGGCCAGTGGCTGATCGGGTGCGGATTCAATGCATAGCAAATTAGAGAGAAAGAGGAGTGCGAGAGGGGTGGAAATAGACGGTGACCGGGGAAGGGAAAAAAGTGGGGGAGGAAAAAATTGTTAGCGGCGGATGAGGGGATGAGCACGGGGTATATGGTGTGGCGTATATGGTGGCGAGGAGGTATGAGATGCTGTGTATGGAGAGAGAATGCGAGAGAGCCAATCTATTTATGACGGTGATAGAATGTGTGGAAGAAGGGAGGGGGACAAAAACCCGTACTGGAGTAAAAGAGTGGAACCTGATAGAAAAGTGGATGGTTAGGAAAAGAGTGGCGGGGGGTTGATGAGTAGAGGAAGTGGGAGAATATAAAAAATGCAGGATCTCCTTTAAACCGCCCCTCCATTGACAGTATCACATGCAAAAAAGAGAAGAAAAAAATCGCGGAAGGTGGTGGATGGGGAGGGGGTAGCTTCCACGAGGTGATTGGGGTTCATTGGATTATAGAGCGCACTGGTGGCGCACTACCATGTAAGAGAGTTAAGGAATAATTAGCCTTTCCGAAGCCCATATAATCGGGGTGCCGCGACTCATGGTTGGGGTTGGGGGGAAGACTACGAGCTTCAAAGGGAGGGTATGCCCCTCCGCCCCCGCCCACCATTAATAAAGACCCCCCCTCCCCTCACCGTGACTGGTTAATAAAGAGTATGACTGGAACTCTCGACGCCATTTTTTTACTGTTTGGTTTTTATGCGATTACACGTTCGCCCCACTGAGAAAACGTTTCAAAGATAAATTCACGGATTCATTTCAGCTACGGATGAACCACACACGAGATTCGCACGATGCACGATGGTCAGGCATCGTGGAAAATTTTGAAAAATTTTTTGGAGGGGGAAGGCTCCACTCTCCCGACCGATGACCAGCACCGAAAAGGAGGGTTGTTGTCGAAACTGAGCCTCTGAACGGTTATCACACCACAAGGTACCTGCTGTGTTCTTATTTGGTTTGGAGATTGTATGCAGGACATAGGCTCATGACAATCTGGTTTCTTTCCATGTTTTCCATGGCTCATTTGTTTGTAGTTAGGCTTATTTGTGTTGTTCTTGAGCTTAATCGAAGCCTACCCAAGCAGCACAATTGGTCGGATTTCACGACTTGCTACCTAATCTGTAGTATATCCGACGTCAGAAATCTGTATATCAAATATTAACGTCATCACGACGTAGAGATTTATGTACGCAACTGCTATTGGTTGCCACGGCGTCGGAAATCTATAGTACAGATAGACGAGGTCGGGCGGCGACGTCGGTACAACCAAGAAATCATTCCCCACATTGGTCGGCATTTGGTCGTGGTGAGGTCGGTACGACGTCATCGCCCGAAGTCAGGTCGGATTTCCCGACCTCTTACGACGTCAGACCGACGTCGATGTGCTGCTTGGGTAAGTGGCTTCACACAGCAGATCTTTAAATTCCTCCTGCCCCCTCCGGCGTTAGTCATGGATGGTTACATGTCCAGGATGGCCCACGAGGAGGTACCGGGTTTTATGAGGGGTATTGTGAGGGGCAGGGTAGTATTGAGCATCTTGTATTTGTATTATAATATATTATGGCGTTTCGTATTATATGGTGATATTGAGCATGTTGTATTCGTATTATTTCATTGTGTTGACGAAGTTTGGCTTAGGGAAGGTAATATTCCTTCTCCACGAATCTCATGCCATTGTTGGCAGAATGCTCTACATTTAACGTATGTATTGGCCGTGTTTAGTAGAAGGCTCAGGTTGTCAGAATAGATGGGTGATTCACACGTGTGGAGCCTGGCTTCTGCGTTGATAGGGCAATGTCTGATGATGTGTTCTGTGTTCTCTTCCTCTGCTCCGCATGAACATTCAGGGGTCTCACGTCTCCTGAAGTGAAAGAGCTTGGCGTTGTAGTTGCCATGGCCAGTGAGGTTCTGGCTAATCACGTAGTCGGGCTGAATCCAGGGCGCTGTCTGTCTTGCTGTGACGCTTGGCAAATATACATGAGTTAGCATAGCCTGCCCGTGGACCCACCGTGCCTGCCATTTTCTCATTGCCCACCTCGCAATTGCCTCGATTTTTTCAGCAGTTGTGGTGCATCCGGCTGTGGCCACTTGATGGACGCTTCCGCGACTCTGGCATCAAGTGCCAGGTCCAAGGGTAGACATCCTGCAGGTACCTGGATGGCTAAGTCAGGGGCAGTCCTGTATGTCCGTGTAAGGGCAAGTAAAGCGGCCCGCTGAAGGCCTAGTACCTCCTGGCGCATCGTGAGTGTTGGTAGATCCCACCATGTAGGAGCTCCGTACATGACTATGGGCATGAACACTACTTTGTAGTAGAGGAGCCTTTGTTGGAATGTTGTGCCCCATCCAGACCCAGAGAGCCCCTTAATGCTCCTTGCAACGTGAAGCACTTTGGGTTGCAGAGTCGCAATGTGTAAGGTACCTAAGTCTACACTTTTCAACTGGTGATAAAACCTTCTTCAGTGGCTTCGTGCACCCCAAACAATTTCAACCACTGTTTTGTCCCCTCTCGTCCCCCTTCGAATGGTATGGAATTTTACGATTTTTAGTGTTTTTAGGGTCACCGATTGCTCCCAAGGAAAAGGAGAGACCTTTTCAAAAATTTTGAGGAGTCGCGACTTCGTTGCAGGTTGACCCTCTGTAGGAAGTATTCAGTGCATGTATAATTTTGGTAGCGAAACTTTATTTAAAAAAACTCTGCAAATTCTTGACACAACGGTTCATTATCTTCTTTGTACAGATCACCCTTCTGTCTAGATCACTAGGTCTAAATGTCTAGATCCTAAATGTTAGATTAATTATTATTATCAATTATCACTAATTATTAAAAATTTTATCAAGTATCTAGTGAAAATTATTATAATTTATTGTTAGGTATTAATAATTTGTATTTATTATTAATAATAATTATTATTAATTATGATTAATTAATACGATATAATTCTGGGGTTTTTAATACTACGTCGGTAATAATTTTCCTATAAAAGAAGTACCTACCAACAAACATTCGAAATTACCTTCATTTCCGTAGCACGAAACGCACCTCAGAACAACAAACTCGACATCACTTAAGCCATATGATGTTCCAAAGAGCTTGTTAGTATGAAAATGGACCTGAATTTCAACAGTTTGATTCACGATCGGGTTGTGAGGCACAATCTTTGAGCCGTCATTGTGAACGAACGGCTGGTCGTACAAAGTTGCGGATGGTCTTAAAAAATTCTACGGAACAAACTCTATCTAAATATGAAATAAAAAACATACCGTTCTATATGAATTTTTCGAGATATGAGATTTTCAAATTTTCAAAATTCGTTTTGAACCCCTTCCCCTTGACCTAGGGTTATGAAAAGTTTCGAGGACCATTGTGGGGTTGGTCTAAACCCATAAAAAAAATTTCGTAATTTTAACTCAACGCTAACTGGGCAAAGTGGCGCGGACGGCGTACGGCGTACGGCGTACGGCGGACGGACGGATTTTTTTTTATTCGATTTTCTGAATCTACGTATCTTGAAACGTAAACCAACAAATTTTGAGGGGGGGTTAAACAAATTTTTTCTTTGGGCGATTCCAATGGTTCATTATCGAAGATAATAAACCAAAATATAAATACAAATGCGTTTTAACAGGCACTTTTCATGGTTTTGCCGTTTTCCTCACTAATCTCTCAATGAATTTTGATTGAACTGCCCGTAGCCTTTCTTCATGTTTGTAAACAGGTATCCAGTGCCTCTGAAACCTGGGAAAATATCCTACAGGGGTCAAATTTAGAAAATTAAGTGTCAAAATCACTTCAAAGAGGGGTTTTATATATATTTTTTAGATATCTTACGTTAGAATAGTATGGTATATTCGTAATCAGCGCAAAATTTCTTATAAAATCGTCCCACTAATCATCAAAAATTTTCATAGTTATAATATTGTTAACTTTAGACTACACGGGTGGGGTGTCGGACACCCCAACGCTCTTTCAAAACGCTGTCATTTGGAAAAGCGCACCTTTTGGCGCCCTTAGTTGCAGTGAAAATACACTTCGGAATTATGACTAATTTTGATAAACAGGAAATGATGATTTCTTTCAGCCTAAGTTAGATGTTTCAAAATGTTGCAATAAATCAAGAAATCGTTAGAAATCGTTCATTCTTTTTGCGTTTGACCCGTAAAGCTCTCTAAAATGAGAGGAAAATCCGTTTTTCGGCTTGTGGTTGAGCTAAAAGAATGTCACGAGGAGAACCAGGTACTGGGGTGTTGGACACATTTCGAAGGATTTATGGGCTTTCCCAGCTAAATAAGCGATTTTGCTCACTGCGCGGCGGAGTCACAATGGCTACATCTTATTCTGGCGCACATTGAAGATGAAGAAACGTGGTTGTTACTTGAGAAGTTATTCACGTTTCATCTGCTCTAATAACGGAAGAAGATCCAATAATTTTCTGGCATTCAAACCATTTTTGCCCCCCCCCCCCTCCCAAATTTTACTTTGAAATTGAAATTGAAAAAAATTTTATTGCTCTTAAAACTACTCCTGTTTTAACTTTGAACTATCAGGTTGGAAAAACATTGGCCGAAAATGAATTTTCAGAAAGTTTTAGGTGGAAGGGTAAGATGCCCGTAACGATAACAAAAGATTGCCCACATTTGAATGAGAGGTTCCATTCTCTACCTACCTTTGATAGAATACCCGGAACTCCCTTTCTTATTGTCCCTTGGATTTCTCGGACTTGTCATTCTTGAAAAGTGCAAAGGGGCATCAATGTTGCTGCGTTGATGTGTACTAACGTCGCAGGGAGATCGTCCTATCGGAAGGAGTTGACGACGGCTCCACGTGGATCCCTACTCCCGGTCTTCTCAAGTACTAACAGGTTTTCTAGGAAACCCCTTCCTAATGTACTGTTCTCAATTCCGGGAAATTCTTTCCTATTGTACTGCCCTCATTTCTCCTGCTCAAACCCACCAGCACGGTCTTTAGCGTCAGTGTCTTCAGTGAATCCGCTCGGGTGTGTCCTACCGGTGCTATGGTGTGGCTAGATCACAGCAGGATTGGACCAGCAGAACACAAACCTCAGTTCTTCGACGGTATGTTTGTTCTACATCCACCTATTTCATCCTCGTAATTTTCATACCCTTCTAGAAGGTCGAAACCATTACTTTCATATCACCCAAAAGTTGGACCAGGAATGCGATAAAATCAACCGTAACATAGCAAACACATTCTAGTAAAATACGGAAGAGTTACGTTTTGGGCTCAATGTTCAATTATGGCGTCCAGTTTCAATAAATAATCGCCAGTGAAATGACCAAAGAGTGGATTACTTTGAAAATTCGCTCATTAATTCATGCTGCACGACAAACCTTATTTTGTTATTTTTTAAGTACTAAATTAGAAACGAGAATAACAGGCAAGTATTCAGCAGGGTTCTTGAGAGCTGAGGAATCTTTCCAAAAATTTCATCCAGATTTTTGAGAGGCGTTTTTCTTACCGCAACGAGGAAACGGATAACGGCGTGCACCTCGGACTTGGCGGGATTTTGAAACGACATAGTTCACAGAAACGCTCACCAACACTAGAGTTTTCTCGTACTAGTGGGTAGGGCGGGCCGATAGTCGATAGCACTATCGAGGTATCGATAGTTTATTACCATCGATAGCCTTTCGATATTTGGCAGGACTATCGATGTTTGAACCTCTGGTGCCCGCTACCCTTCAAATTGAATTCATTCCGAGAAGTGAACAGCTTCTACAATAGGCAGTCATTCCAGGAATGACATTCTCTTATTCTCAGCTTCAGATTCATCGAAATTCGTTGGTTAAGCCTTTCCATGAACTATTGTTTGTTGTGGCTGTGTTTTTACCTTTTCCAAATAGTAGTAAATCTGTCTTTCCGCTTTATTTCTTTTCCCCTCTCTACTTTCCACTGAAGACGAAAAGAAAGGCTCTGGAGGGAGTTTCTAAGAATGATTTTAGAAGGTTCTATCCGTTTTTCTTGTCATTTCACACCAGTTAGTTTTGTGTTTGTGTCACAAGTGAATGGTGAACACCCACCCACTATATCAGGAACAATGCCCCCAAAATCCGAAGTTTGGAGATTTTTTACGAAGAATAGTGAAGGACAGCGGCACGCGAAATGTAATTTGTGTGGAAATATGTTTCAAACCAGTTCGAACACTACAAATCTGAGAGACGCCACAACGAAGTTTTTGTAGAGATTGTGAGTTCTCCCACTAACAGGTTTTCAATAATCAGTTTTTTTGCGAACTACCCACAATCTAAAAAGGGGAGGAAACAGCTGTTTTGCATCTATGCAAAACGTATAGGTACAATATACCTATCAATACATCGTTCATGTGTTTTGGCAGTGTTGCCAGACCCGTCCGGAGTGAAAACCCGCTCAGCGCTACCAAAAAACCCATAACAGTCCAAAAAATCCCACATTCCGGGAAAAGTGCTCTATAGTGCCTTTTAAGAGCCAAAACACACAAAATATGTGTCTCCATGTGATTTTGCTGATTTTAAAGAGTAAATAAGACTTTAAAAGCGATAAAAACACAGCGATTTAGTGTGAGAGCAATGCATATGGTAGTTGGCACTGCTGCAAGCTCCTGCCAGGGCGATGGGCGGTAGAATTTAAAGATCGAAGACATCTGGTCTGCCACAGAACGTACTGTTTATTAAAAGAAACTAGTTAACTAGTCAAAACAATCAACAAGTAATTTAAAAGTAATTAAAATACTTAACATTACTCTTAAGCAATGCATAAAAATGCATAAAAGCCGCAACTAAAAACAAATAAAATAGCTCTTTATCAATCACAAATTAGGACTTAAAATAAGTAGACTAGCAAAGTCACAGGAAAGAAAAATCTTAGCGCTTTGACTAATTTATTCGCGATTTCGGCCGAAAAAAGCCTAAAAACCCACAGTTGGGCTGAAAACCCCACAAAACCCATATCCTCCAAATCTTTCCGAATAAACCCTCGCGGTGGGTTTAAACCCACGATCTGGCAACACTGTGTTTTGGTTCGTTCCAATCATTTGAAAAAAAAAAGTTGTTCAGCAAAAATATCGATACTATCGATAGTTATGTGACGATAGTATCGGGCTATCGATAGTAGTCGACTATTGGCCCGCCCTACTAGAGGGGTGGTCGACCCCTCGATTTCTTCAGGAGATCCCCCCCCCCCTTACAACGCAGTTCAGCCAAATTAGGAAAGAAATACTTATTTCATTATCCCGTCGGAGAACCAGTACTCTTACTTTCTGAACCACCCTCGTATATCTCGAGAACTAGACCTGATAGCGAAAACGGGTTGCAAATTCGGAATCAGCAGACTAAAACACCCCAACACCAACTCTCATCGCCTCAGTACCAAACAACACCTTTTTCTGTTTTATTGTGACAACATTTGACACCGGTTTTGATGAACTCTTTTGCCTCGCGCGTCATTACGATATTGCGCGTTCTGTCATCTTGAACAATTTGTTCAGTTTCACCACACGGACGACTGTAAATCCATAGGTGAAGGCCTCCCCCGATCCGAAGGATTATAAAAGGCGCCTTCGATAAGGTTACGATTCAACTCGAGACAAGTTTATATCCCGCGCCTGCGCGATGACAGTTCCGGTAGCCGATCTCTTGTCGGCGAATCACCTTGAGCGCCTCTCCATCAACATGCGTCCTGTGTATATACACACTTACACAGCTATCTAATGTGCGTGTGTGTGTGACGCTGAAGGGCCCAGAGAGGCATCGTCTCGAGTGAACAAGAAACGCTTTTGACTTCTTCGAGATGGGGCTAACGGTGAAGAATATTAATTGAAAATTATCCAATCAACCGTTTTCACTCCCGGACGGCGCGCGAGGCCCAGTAATCTCATCCCCCGCGCATCTACAAATGCTAATAGGGTCCTTCTGACCAACAAATCAAACAGCCCTCCTGCCTGTATAAATAAGAATCTGAAAACGCTTTTTTCAATTGTGTTTCATGTCCCCGGGCTATGTTGAGCTTCTTGGCATAAATGGAAATGAATCAATGAACCATTTCCTCCTTCATAATATTCAATGCATACTATTATCAACCAACACGGTAAGTTTTTCAATCATTAATCGGATACTTCGTAAAGTATTCGTCTCTGAGATCAACTATTCATTAATTTTATAAAATGGGTCATCGTATCAAGTTAAAAATTTATGAGCTTTGATTATGAGTGGTAACGGAGAAGATGTGATGGAATAAACAGTTTTCATTACTGCGGAGTGAACTAACGAGGAAAATCTATTCACTATTGGTTTATTTTCATCATAAACACCTGTCACTAAAATAGACAATTCTTCCCCATATACGTGAAGTATTGGGTACGCATTTAAGAGACAAGGTAATCTTCCGCATTATTCGTCCAATGGCAATTAAAACAATATTAATTACGAGTATAGTGGAATGTTGCCTACATAGTTCCCATTGTACCTAATCAAAAGGATGATCCACATCGACCACAAGTGCTATGTTTTCGATTGCCTCCAGAGAGACACTAACGTTCTATATGTATACCTACCACAAAATTTAATATTTAATATTAAACGCTGAATAATTTCAAGTATTAATTCGAAGGTTAACAACAACTCAGCGTTGATTATTAAAAATTCACACATTGGCCGGAGTGACGTGTTTAATTTCCGTTCCCATTATAACAACCCAGAGATAAATGCTCACCTTCAAGTAGAAACTGTATTTTTATTATATTTTTATAACTGTGGTTATAAGAGAGAAGTTTAAATTCAGAATTATCAAGAAAACTAAAACTTTCGAATTGTCTGACCAAAATACACGTTTTCTATTAAATCGTAAAAATTTGGATGGCACGGATATGGGGTGATTGGGAGCAATACCTCGTGTTATCAAAAAAGCTGCGATCCCAAACGAGATCACCTAAAATCCGAATCAAGAATCGTGACGATTTCGAAAATTACTTTCAAAAGTTTGAATAAGAACTTATTGCCACATTGCCCTTTTAAGTTAACTGAGAACTTTAAGATATGGCTTGTGCCCGGAAGGACCTAGGAAGGGGTGCGATATACAACTGGAAACTTTGAATTGCAGGTTATCGATTTTCACACTAAATATAATTCAAATCAAAGTAGTTTTTAGGGCAACCTGGAGCGTTGAGGGCTCAAAGGAAGAGCCCACAAAATCATCATGATAGTGAATAAAAACGATGCGACTTGAACCAATTTTTGGAACTGACTAACAATTTCACAGCGAGGACCGCCCTACTATTTCATAGAGCTATGGAAGTCACAAAGGTACTGTATACAAAATAGTGGTCTATACAAAAATAATAAACCGTTGTGGAACAATTTACAGGGTTTCTATTTTATTTTATTGCGAATTACATTCACGGTGCTCATCATTTTACAAATGAAGGGTGTCGAGGAAAATTTCCCACCGATTAGTGCGCTCAATGGAGACCTCCGGCTCGTTAGTGTAAAACAATGGGTGCAGGGAGGGCAGGGATGATGTCAGTCAATCTGCCTCCAATTATGATAATCCGCGCGGCTGACTCCGAGCTGTAATGAAGCATATGCGGTCCATGTGACTCTTCATCCCCTGTATCGGAACCCCCCCGGAGCTTGAGGAAAGTCGAAGGCCATTCGGTTATTGAAGTCAGACGACGGGGGGTTATGTGGAATGACACGTGTCGCAGAGGCCTTCCATGACAAAATGCGTACTGAGAAAGTCATTCAGTGCAATATTCCAATCATGTTCCCAATACAAATGAGCTTCCTGATGGACTCTTTGGTTCACTACCAACTGCGTACATATACATTGTCTGTTCGAGATCATTTTCCGGATTACCAGCTATAATAGGTAACTATATGAAGTTGCATTCTCGTGAAATTTAAGGGAACATGAAACTTGACGAGCGTACATTTACAACAATATACGACATGAGATAATATCTTTCTCTTTAATAAATAAAGAATTGGGGGTGGGGGGAATACAGTTGATAATCAACTGTATTGTATCCCCCCCCCCCAATTCTTTATTTATTAAAGAGAAAGATAACAACGGAGCTACACAGCCCATCCAGCTTCTTCACTTGCATACATAAAGAACATGTTACTGGAAGTAAAGTTCATCAGCTGACCCAATTATAAGCTCACTGGCAACATTTCGATATTCGATAGTATCGGAGGTAAGGTATCGATAATGATATTTATCGTATAGGTCAGTATCAAAACTTTTTACAACCGATACCTAGTAGGTTTACTAAAATATCGGCTGAAAAAAACATTCAATTAAGAAACTATGTAAATAGGTAGGTATTTGTGCCCAATAATTGTAATGTCAATTTTCTGGCAATGAGTTTTTGACTAGGTATAGTTTTCATACCTATTTAAACATAAGTACTTGTATATGACACAGAAAAATTAAACTTAAATTACGACACACACCTACACTCACCCTTATCAAAATCAACACAAAAGGTTCCCCTTCTTCATCTTACCATTTTCCTGTCCAGGCCGACGCCGTAATGGACATTTAGTGAAATTTACTCAAAATTACCCAAATTTACCTTCCATTTTGTGGAATTTACTCATAAAGGTTAGAACGTCCCCCTATACCTACACACGTTTATACGTATGATTTTCTGTTTCATTTGACAGTGAATTCAGGATGGTCTGGAACGGATTTTGGTATAAGAGGTTTTCTGAAATTCGAGTTTTGAAAATTTTGGACCGAGTACAATAGCTTCCTTTTCATCGAAAAATCGCTAAAAGAATTAATTATAATTTTGTTACTATGCAAATATAGGAGGTGGGCAAAATTTTCCAAAGGTAAAAATACGAGGATTATATGATACATTATAGGATTATATGATACTGCAGAAAGAATCTGAAAAATGTTGAATAATTAGTTTTGTTAAATAATATGTGCCTTCGTTAAATAATAATACCTTGAATTAATAGATAGTTAGTGGATTTCAAGCCTTTGTGAGCTGTTTTTGGGAATTTATGATCGAACGACAGGCGGAAACAATGTCATTGGTCCTTTAAGGAATGGAGCCATTAGTCTTTAACTTTGAGCTATTTTGTCACAGTTTGATGTCACGCTGAAGATATTGATTTGATCTCATTGTAACTCTGACTACTGTAACTATGAAGCTGAGCTTATAGCAGGTAGTAGGTTGTGGACGTCATCTGTTGGTGTAGTGACCAGCTAATGAATGATTTGATACTATCAATAATTCCTACCGACAAGTGTTCAATTGTGATATCCTATCAGGAATGCAATTCGGACAGCTACCTACTTGAATTTTTCATAATGCCAGGAGGTGATAAAGTAATTTTTCAACCGTTTCAGGCAATGAGTGCCATGAAAAAGTAAGTCCGTCGATGAAAATGAATTAGGGCTTCATTAGGGTGGCAGAGCATAAACATTTATATTGTCACCGAAGCGTTGTTGAAACAGATTTCTTATGAGTGTTTTCCCAGGGAAAATATCCCCATCACCGGCTATTATCCACAATCCGGACGCCGATCCCGGAGGGGAGAAGGGCGAAAAAGCTTAATGAGGTGCATTATTATTTTTGAGGGTCCGGAGGGAAAAGCTGAAAACGCTATATGCACCCGAGCAACAGGTATCTGAGGGCAGATAACAGCGTGTTTGTATGGTAGAGGTGATGAAACATGCAGCGGGCAGAGGTGCAATGTGGATGGCGCGGGGAACGCAGATTAGCCCCGAAGGGCGCACTAATGAGGTGGGAGAACATCATTTGTAACGGCGAAGCGGGTTCAACAGGTGGGCAAAAGCGGTCTCCCCTAATCAGATAGATAGAACATACTCGAGGCAAATGAGTAAATACCTCTCTCATGTCCAGAAACGAATTTCAGCGAGTTACGAAAGTTTTCCATAAATGTTTAGCTGTAAGCCTTATTAAGTTGGAAACGGTCGTTCACAGCAGTTTATTTTCTGTACAGATCACGCTTTTGTCTAGAACTCTGTTCTGTACACATTATCCTTCTAAGTCCCGTAACTATTCGAAATATTAGGAGTAATGGGGTAAATTATTGTGCATTCGTTCTGCATTATCGCTTATATATGAACAGTTTGTCCTCCCGTCCTCTCCTAGTAAGTTATTATAACTATAATAGTCGGCAATTACATCAGTGGTGGTCTTCGCAAGTGTCCAAATAAATTCACAGACAAGAAAATGATCTCAAACAATATTTTCTTCGATCACACGACTGTACATCCATCGGTATTAGAAAGAGTATTGTAATGATCTTGTTTTACAAATTCGGGTAGGATGCATAAGTCATAAGTAAAGACCGGATTTCTATGCAGAATAGATGCCCCGAATATGCCATAGAATATGCAGTAAAAACTAATGAAATATGCGACAAATATGCAAAAAAAAAATATATATTGTAAAATTCGAGAAAAGAAGTTTCAGTACTTGGAAAAAACCACTCTACAGTATGATTCAATACGGAATGATCTGAATGAAATTCTCATTTCGTAAAAATATTTGGTAGGAATTGCTGCTTTTACAGAACAATTATGTCATAATTTGTTTTACTATTTATAACTATTTGCAACGTTTTCACAATGGGCAATTCCAGTCAATTTTTATTTTTTATTTTTTTTTTTCCAAAGTACCTTGTCTAATGTTAGCGAAAATCGGGTCAATTCGCCAAGAAAATGTTCACAAAAATTTAGGAAAATAAAAGAAAATTGGTAGTTTGAAAAAACCGCCGGACGAGTGACCGGGGTGTGACGTCAAGACGTCACCATTATGGATACTAGATTATGAAGCTATCCATGCATAAAGCATCCATGGATTCCTGTGGCGTGCGGAAGGTTCAATCCTTGTTACCAATCAATTTGTTATGGCGAACGGCGATAATCAAGCGATAATGCAGAATAGAGATCGAGAATGCTGAAGTAACGCAAAGATGGAGTGACGCGAATGAATGGATCATTTTTCTTGAAACATCGTGGATACTACAACTAACGATATTGCCTATCCATCCTCGTTTGAGGTGTCCGATGACGTCAAGGTTTCAGCGCGCACAGTACGAACAAGTACTAGTTTTGATTGCATTTCCTACCAAACTTAACGAAAAAACTGATCAACTCATGCTATTTTCGTAATCTTCACACGTCCCTTGACCGAAAAATACTGTCCTATTGTAAATTTTCGGACCCAATGGAATTGCCCATTCTTTTATAACATACAACCGAAACACAACAGTATTTAAATATTTTTCCATCTTCTTTACAGATTTGCCAATTTTTCGTTATTAATATTTACAAAAATATACATTTCAAGGTTGTCTTTAATGATGTTGTGACTTAACATCAACCGAAGTGACTGAAGCAAATTTAAAATTGCTCAAAATAACCGGGTAAGAATGCTCCGTCAGTTCACTGGGTACAATCTCTCCCATTAAAATCTTTTTAACTTTCTTCAATGTTTCTAGACCATTATTCTCCTGCAAGAGTGTGAACCACTTCCCTTGTATTTTTGTCCCATTTGTACCAGGAATCGCCTGCATTTTTGCAGAGCATTCCTCGACCAACTCCAAACTTTGTCTCAACTCAACACCACTTTCCTCTTCCCAGTTATTCTAAACTAGTTAGTCAGTTATTTCCGACCAAATCCAAGACTATTTCAACTCTCTGGGATCCCTCTCAAGTGATCAAAATCAATCCGTCTCGTTTTGGTACTTTATTTTCTTTTATTTTGTCAAACGTTATTTATTATCTATAAAATATGCAGTATTACCATTTTCCTCCGAATATGCAAGAATATGCAGCAACAGTCCGAATATGCAAAAATATGCAGAATACAATAATTGTTCTGAGCAAATTCTTCATTTATCCGAGTTGCATGAAACGAAATGTATATGCAATTGCACAGAAATCCGGTATTTAGTCATAAGATGGAAGGAGATAGCAGGCAGGGTACGTAATGATGAAACTGTAGTGCTCATTTTTGAACATAATAAAATTTTTTGTCAACTCAGTTTACTGGTAAACCTCCAGGCTTATTGAGGTGGCTTTGAGTTCCATTCCTGATCCAGTCTTCACGCCAACTCCCATTATCCGTTGATTAACGAGACTCATTCGGAGGTTCCTGAGGGATTTCTAGCTCATTTATCTGCACATCTTAAGAAACAATCCGGATCTAACGTTTTAAATCAAATCAGATGAAATCTCCCCGCGAAAATGTGACTACATAATCGCCCACGACGGTCCTCTCAAAACGAATTAGGAAAAAAAAGAAAAATAGAATGAAACAGTTGGCCGAGACGTGGAATTAATGAATATTTTAATTGCGGTAGCACCAGTTCAATGTCCATCGGTTTAGAAAACAACCTGTCACCTCGCCCAGGCGAAATGATTGGTAGGAGCATAAATCTGGACGCTAAACAGGGTGATTATTATGATAATGACTGAGAAGCAAACATATGGCGGAGGGAGAGAGAGCGAAATGAGAGGTTCGAAGTATCACAAAATGCTATCGCTTATAGATCATTATCTGCCGGTTGTATTGGACAACCCTGCTCCCCCCGTCCGCTGATCACCTTGGCCGTAATTTTTTATTATTATTTTTTCTCTTTTGATCACATACGGATACCTCACTTTTAATAAGCACTACCGAGAACTAGTCTAGTGATAAGCTCATTTATCATTTTCACTTTGTGGTATTTCTTCTAGTATAAAGATTGAGACCGGCTATAAACAACTACTATCAATTATCAATAAAATTGAGTCATGGGAGATATTAGAACTGAGTCTTGAACGGAATTTACAAGTTACTTATTCCTGAAAATTCAAAGGTGTTTAGAAATGGAAGTTGTTACGCAATGTTACATTATACTTACGTACGTCTGAATTTGACGATAACTTTGGGACGTAAGGGATCCACTAACTAGCTTCAATTCTCGGACGATTTACGTTAGAGGATTCAAATGGCTGGGAAGGGAATGCAAAATCATCTCAAGACAGCCCCATATTGCACCTAACAACAGTCAACATTGAAACAACAATGAAATTAATTACATTTAATTACTTACCAATTAATAAATCCGTCTGTACCTTTACAATAATATTTGCAGCTGGCTGGGGGTATGCTCATACTTGAAGCTTTTTGAGGCCTTTCTAAACCATTATTGGTTAAACTATTTCTCCATTTCCCTACTCACATCTCCAGTCCGCAGTTACCCACAAAGTTTGGTCCAAGTACAATCACGATGTTTACGTTTGTTCGATTCCCGAGTTGTCGTCAGCAAATTAATTTAAATTCCTTCAAACCCCACTCATACTTGTACCAGTTCAGTAAATTGACGAAATTTCGTTCATACTCTCCGTTGTCCCCCAACCCCCACATTCTTGCGCTAATTTTTTCGTTTCTACAGTCCAGGATTTCGGGGTCACAGTAATTGTGCAACCAAGCTGCACGATCAATTTGTATTAGTATGAATATGTGAATAGGTAGCAGTTTCAAGTTTGAAAATAACGTAACAACAAAAGGAGATGGAGAATGTACTCGTCAAGTCTCGCGATCCTGAAAAAAAAGTTGTTCATTAAGTCCAAGCTGGAACCACTCGAAAACCCCTGTTAAAACACTGACCCAAAACGCATGGCGAGAGGTGGAAGGGGTAAAAAACTTGGAATACTGTTTTTTGTTGAGAATTTGCCGTCGGTAGCAAGAAAAAACTGCCCAAGGGATACATGGAGTGCTTTCAGCAAAATATTTGTCCGAAATACAACTTCGTTTTATCTTTTGCCTCGCGTTCGGCACATTTTTTTAACGCACCATCAACTTTAGCTGGTCCCCCCTCCCTTTCCATGACGACTTTTTTTTACGTTATCCGAAGTATTTTTAACAATATACGAAATATCTGGATATCAAAGTCAATCTCTACTCTCCCACGTCGTTCTCTTAAAAGCTCATATTCGGAAGGGTGGAAAAGCTAGGGAGAACGGGGGCTTTTTTCCGTAGGTTCACGCTGCAATGGGCATCCCCGCGCAGGAAGCGAGGGGCTTGTGGGGGTTTTCCGGAGGATGATTCCTGGAATAAACCGGGGAAATGCCGATCATATCCCCGAGTCGCTATTTCCCTGACGGAAAGCCGAAAGAAAAATAACGCAAGTGCAATCAGGTTTTACTAGTGGGAACACATTGCTGGACGTTTTTCGCTCCAAGTGTGTATTTTCCATGTGCCCCAACTCCCGTGAAGCGCTTGCGGGAGAAATAGAAATCCACTGGTAAATGCTCAGAAAAGTTCATCATGTAATTAGATACGGTTTGGGACGGCTCTCATAGTGGTGTTTTGGGTTGTTTATCTGTGGGACTTTAATTTAAAAGTGATGTGACTTTGAATTGACCCAAATCTTCATTTGTTAGACACAAATTCAGGCAGATCTTTTGGCCTTCTTTCCACCACTTTTCTTTGAGCGCAAAAAGTGGGTGGGTTGTAAGGTTGGAATTTATATGTCGAAATTAACGAGCGATGCAGCAAGGAAAGAGTGTTCCATACCTCTCAAAAGCAGTATAGTGTTACCTGTTATGCCAGTTGTTTTATTTTCAAATGTATTCGTACCGAATCTTCATTTAATTTAATTGGATGGTGAACAATCAAACTTACAGACAACGACAATTCATGATGCGAATTAATTATGAAACGAAAGTCTTAAGAGAAGAAAGGCACAAGAACGAATCTTGAAGTTTTGTACGGAAACACGAGAAAAAGCTTTCGCTAATTGGGAACTCAGTAATGAAGACAAAATACTTGAGCAACCGCCATGGGCGGTCAGCAACCAGAGGTCTTGAGAGATGAAAGAAGTCAGATGCTGGCGGCCGTCCGCCTGAGGGCAGCACACGATGTTAAACCGTCTTTGTTTTTTATTAATTCAAGACATCTCTTAACCCTTTACATTTCGTTTTCGGGTAATGAGGACGAGAAGAGGAATGTCAACAAGCAGGTTGTCGTATACATATCTTGAACTGAAGGTTTCGCCTTGTCTAAAGAAGAAAGGTGAGATACACAAATAGTTATCTCTTGAAATTGGTTGTTATAAAGCCATCCGTCATCTATGACTCTTGCTATAGGGAGATTTCAGTCTATAGACTAAAATCTGGTAAGTAATGAGGATGAGAAGAGGAATGTCAACAAGCAGGTTGTCGTATACATATCTTGAACTGAAGGTTTTGCCTTGTCTAAAGAAGAAAGGTGAGATACACAAATAGTTATCTCTTGAAATTGGTTGTTATAAAAACATCCGTCATCTATGACTCTTGTTATAGGGAGATTTCAGTCTATAGACTAAAATCTGGTAAGTAATGAGGATGAGAAGAGGAATGTCAACAAGCAGGTTGTCGTATACATATCTTGAACTGAAGGTTTTGCCTTGTCTAAAGAAGAAAGGTGAGATACACAAATAGTTATCTCTTGAAATTGCTTGTTATAAAAACATCCGTCATCTATGACTCTTGTTATAGGGAGATTTCAGTCTATAGACTAAAATCTGGTAAGTAATGAGGATGAGAAGAGGAATGTCAACAAACCGGATCTATGGCAGATGCCTTGTACTACAACCAATTTCAAGAAGTAACTATTTGTGTATCTCACATTTCGTCTTTAGAAAAGGCAAAACCTTCAGTTCAAAATATGTATACGACAACCTGCTTGCTTACATTCCTCTTCTCATCCTCATTACCAGGTTTTAGTCTATAGACATGTCTATAGACATATCTCCCTATAGCAATATCTTTTTCGTGAAGTCCGATCATGGAAATAATCAAGATCTGTCCGAAACATAACCATGAATTATAAAGCATATAGTTGGAAATGTCAGAGACGCTCACAAAGAGGATATGTTCACCTACTACGAGTATAACGAATGAACAATATTTTACTCGTATTTATTAACTCCAGTATTATGTCGATTGGTTAAGAGGGTTGTTTTTCTGTAAATTCGATTTCAAGTTTCGCTGTCTTGATCAGTATGAAACAAATATTTGTTGATCTTATGGTCATTGGTAAATCATACAGAGTGAATACTGTATAGTGCGGCTGAGAAATTACTCATTCCCTGAATTGATGCTCACGTAGTTGATTTGTTCTCGACTATCCAAATCAGACGTCTTGTCACCTTTCAGACTTTTTTTTGTAGTTGAGTCTATACGACCTACTTCAGTGCGCAGAATCGTGTTAGTTAAACAGGTGTCTAATTGGAAGGTACTCTAAAACACGGGCTGCTAATTAATTGCTCCGAGGTCAGTTTAGTTGCAACTTGTTCTATACTAACTTGTAGAGCTCGCTGGTTCTCTGGCCCCGTGGGCAAGCCTTGTCATTGAACAGAATTGATACTTCTTGTTCCCGTAGTCGCTTCTCGTCTAAAGGCCAATGAGCGTTTATATTTGGATGGACGATCACAATGTTATAGATATCTCAGTAGGCTCGTGAGCGATGAGTGAGAAGAATATGAGAATAGGAACATGATGGTACACTCGAATGGTCATCATGGATTCTCCGTCCAGTCAATGTTTCAAAATTATGTTAACTACTGGTGTTTGAGGAAGAATTACCAATTAATGTTGACAACTCACGACATCTCAATTGAAAAGAACAACAAAACCAATTCCTACGTATTCAACACAACAATCGCCACCGATCCTTCTGTCAGGTGCCGGTTTTTTTTTGTTTCTCCCCCCCACTTTTTTCACAGCCGCAACACCAATGTAACAACGTGAAAACTCACAACCGTCCCTCGTATTTGGGAGCAAGAAAGGTTTTCCAGGGTTGACGATGGGTGCGAGGGGTAAAAGAGAGACAGGCACTCGTACACCCCACGGTTCCCTGTCAATTAACTCCCAGGAATTAATCCTCCCTCGGACTCCGTGAAATAAAACGAAGTAATGAAACTTGGCTAGTTTAATTAGACCTGATTAACATTTTAATACTAATGACTCCTTCGCTAATTGTGTCCTCCCCCTTGCCGCCCCGAACGTTGGGAGCGGCGGGTTTCGGAATTAATTAACAGTAATCAGCCAGACAATTTTATATACACGGATAAATCTCTTAAGGTCGCTTCTCCCTCCACGTTGATGGATTACGCTTTAAAAAGTTTTACGCTCCTCCCAAACCTTCCTCTTGGTAGGTACTTAACGTCGAAATTATCGTGGCTTCATTATGAGTCGGTTCGGCTCGGTTGGCAGAGAATCTCGTCGTTCGAATTACACTATCTTACAAGGGCTAGTATGAGGATGATACTCTAAAATAATCAAAACGACAAGAACAAGGTGTTCTTACTCTTGGTCAGTTTAGTACTTCATACAGTACCGCGACCTCTCGAACGTTTTAGGGAGGGGGGGGGGGGAATTCCTCATAAATTCCCATAATGAAACATTCTGACAAGTGACACCTCATCTTAAAGGTTTTTACACTCTGAATACCTACGATCGTGAAGTCATAATTGCTATATCTTATTCCGCTCTCAAACTGGAGCACTTTGAAGATGAAGAAACGTGGTTGATACTTGATATGTTCTTCATAGACATCGTGTTGTTTAATGGAGACATTTTACATAAAACCAATTATTTTTTCAAAAATTCGCCCTTATAGCAATGCTGCATGACTGTTGATTTTACACAAGCGCTACCTGAAGTTCTTCACATGCTTAGCGATGTATTCCTGTGACCGATTCACAAAACATTCTCTCGTTTTTTTTACAGCCTCGGCCAAGTACTCGGACCTTTGACAATATTCGATATAACTATGACACATAATAACAAGTTGCCTCCTAAAAATGAAAACTGCACAGCAACTTTTATCATCAAACGTTCCTAGTTTTTACGGTCAAAGAGCGCAGGTGTGAAATACATCCGAGCTCGCATCTCCGTTCCCCCTCTGATTCCACTTTGAATTCAACACATTCCATTGTCCGAAGAACGGAAAAATAAATAAAATAAAATTCAAACAAAAAATAATTGGCTGCCAAGAGGGACTGAAATCGTTGGTACACATAAACAGACATGAATATTTTCTTTTATTTTTTCAACAAAGGTATTGGGGAAAAAAGGACAATGCGAGGCGTGGTTTTGAGCCATGTGAAGGGGATCGTGACCCCCGATGACGCTGATCATCTGCCATTGTTCTTCTTTCACACACATAAACCCTCTTCGACTAACTTGGCCAGGTCCCATCATAGGCCTGCTCTTTTCTTTTTTTTAACTGATTAATTGATTTTTTACAGCGGAAGTCATACGAAGTAGGAGGGTATTTTGATTTACACGAGAAACCGAAACCACTTTCCACCCACCAGCGGTATCTAAGTGAATAACTATGGTCGCTTAGGTGGCTATCTCAGTTTTCGACCGTTTTCGGGTTCGAATGGGTTTTCTACCAAACCAATAAACTAATGAAGACACTAGGTGTCAAAACTACGAGCAACGAATGAAGACACTAGGTGTCAAAACTACGAGCAACGAATGAAGACACTAGGTGTCAAAACTACGAGCAACGATTGAAGACACTAGGTGTCAAAACTACGAGCAACGAATGAAGACACTAGGTGTCAAAACTACGAGCAACGAATGAAGACACTAGGTGTCAAAACTACGAGCAACGAATGAAGACACTAGGTGTCAAAACTACGAGCAACGAATGAAGACACTAGGTGTCAAAACTACGAGCAACGAATGAAGACACTAGGTGTCAAAACTACGAGCAACGAATGAAGACACTAGGTGTCAAAACTACGAGCAACGAATGAAGACACTAGGTGTCAAAACTACGAGCAACGAATGAAGACTGTAGGTGTCAAAACTACGAGCAACGAATGAAGACACTAGGTGTCAAAACTACGAGCAACGAATGAAGACACTAGGTGTCCTGTAAATTAGCCGATTTGATAGCTCCAGCGATTTGACGCATTGTAGACACATCGTCAGCTAACTAAAGTTTTCTCCATAATCCATTGTGTTTTCAGGGGTCAAAAACCGACAAAAATCGCTAGATACCCAATCCTAGAGTGGAGCGGAACGAACCAGGAAAACTAAATTTAGAGAGACACAAAGTGGTTTCATTGCTCTCCCGAATAGCTGTGAGAGATGAGATACCTGGTGTTGCCTCTTGAGCGACGTTGTTGCACATACGAATACGTCAGGTTGAAGCGGATATTCAACCGATATCGGCCAGTTCATAATTGATTCGAAATTTATCTCCGGAAGAGTGCTTTGTTATCGAACAGGTCAGGGAAGAACTTGAGGCTTGAGGAAAATTGGCAGTCGACGTTGATACAGAAGATTGAATGAATACCTGATATACTGATGTTGAAGTTGATGATGTCAATTTCAGCTCAAAATGACTTCCATTTTGGCCAAAAAACGATAGGAATGGATACTCGTGACGTACTGAAAGTTTCAGCTTCTTCTTCTTCTCTACACCTCATCGGCCACTTACGAGATCCCTGCTCAGTTATTCTTCAGAGTGATCGGTCTCGCGGTTTTCTCCTCTCAGTCTCACACCCAATTCCATATTCAAACCTTTCATGACGTAGCCCAGCCATCGTAACCTCGCTCTCTTTACAACGCCTTCTATGCCTGTGATTCATAATTTTAACAGATTCATCATAATACTCCTGGTACAAAATTTCTTCTTACGTCACGGCTGTTCCGCACCCAGCACTCCCCACTATAATGCGACGATATTGTGAAAGTTTCAGTGTGGAGTTCAATTGAAATCGACCAAGGAGAAAAATTTTAACCCCCTTCAAAATTTGCTGGTTTGAGTTTGCTGGATTTCCTGGTTTCAAGATACGTAGCTTCAGAAAATCGAATCCATCCGCCGTACGCCGTCCTCGCCACTTTGCCCAGTTAGAGTTGTGCTGAAATTACGAAATTCGGTTAACGGGTTTTGACCACACCCACGATGATCCCTTAGAACTTTTCATAACCCTTGGTCAAGGGAAAGTGGTGCAAACTGAATTTTGAAACTTTTGAAAAATTGATATCTCAACAAGTTTTGATGGAACGCTGTACATTTTATTCACATTTAAATAGGGTTTAATTTTTTTTTTAAATTTAAGACCATCCTGAGGTTTGTACGACCAACCGTTCGATCACAATGAGGGTTCCAAGTTGGAGCACATCGAAAGCCGTCAACATGAGAGTGAATCATTCGGCAGCCTTTCGGATAAAGGTTCATACTAGACCAGCTGATTCGGACAGCATATGGTTTTCAGATTTCGAGATAATTAAAATAATTGATGATATATCAATTACCTATTATAATATTTTTATACGTAATAATATATAACAGTTATTTATCGATAACTAACAATAATTATTAATCATTAACAATAATTAAGGTACATTTTGGTCAGCCTGTTACGTACTTGATGTCGTAAGTTACCTAGTTCAGTTTTAGTAATTTACAGCTTATTTACGTGTTATAAATAACACGACTTTAACTCTTAATACATTCTTTTTACATGTGCATAAGGAAGAATTATTTGATCGATAATCAATAATTAACTGTTACCTATATATTATTACGTAATTATAGGTAATTATTCAAATCATAAAAAGTGTTAGATAAACTATCGATATTTTATCTACTTAACACTTTTTATGATTTGAATTTATTGTGAAGATTGTTTCCCGCCGTGCACGATTACAAAGAATTGTGTTGGATTAAAGATCCAAAAATGAGCCCAGAATAACGTCTGAACATGCAAGGATTTCGCACACACGCTGAACTAAACTATATAAATCTCACATAAAGCTCACATTCATCGAAACGTGTACTTACATACAACCACTTCGTTTCATCTAAATCTTGATGTATGCAGTTTTGGTCCGATACGCGCAGACCCCCCTCAAAACAGCCTTCCGTAAACGCCCGACCACGCCCCAACCTTTCTGAACCGACATCGCTCAATTTGAATTCAAAAATGCTTTTAACATCGGGCAATGTTTTTTTCAAGTGATTCAACCGAACTTGGAATATATCTGTGAACTAGCAAGACGAGGGGAGATACACCACGACTCGAATAAAAAACCTTGCAAACACAGTTTTCCCCTTTTACCGCATTTTTCTCCGAACTTTGAATATATTTTTCCAATCCTCGTATATATTTTTTCTTTTTTTTCCCCATTCGTCAAACACCATTTATGTGCCCCGTAAATGCACTCTTCCGCGGATTTAGGCCTTCTAAATCGACTTTGTTTGTTCAATTTGATGCCCTTCTCTGCCCCTCCCACACTATAACTGCGTTTTCTGAATGAAACAATGGGGGGAACCGCGTTGAAACATCCTCAACCGGATAGCGAAAATTCGATTGGGAATGCAAAAAAATTCTGGTTCATTTTAAAAAGGACCTCAATTCGGACACTTTACTCCCCTCCGTCCTCCCTTCTGTCCATCCTGCCAGACATTTGCTTAGCAAGGACTTTTTTTTTTTTTCATTTCGACCGCAAGGCTTTCATCGCAAATGGACTTGTGTTTCTATTTCCATCAATTTGAATCACAGGCGTTACACTCGGTTTGGTGGCGAGGTTGTGATTTTTTTCTCCTCGTTTTTTAGGGAAATGTGAGGGTTGCATGAATATGTAGGATTGACGGTTCGGAAGTAAACCAACAACTCCAAGGTAATGCATCTCGAACATTAATACTTGTTTTGTTGGTTTGGTGTTTATACGTTTTTTCTTCTTTTATTTGATTTGTTTCCCCTTCCCACGAATATACACAACTGTTCCGTCCATGAAAGCTGAGTGAAACCTCGTCACGAAACGGTATACAGAAAACCTTTCAACTTAATATAAAGCTGAATGATGAATGTTTGTTACCTATTTTCGCATTCATATGGTCTTACTATATCTAAATTTACGAAAATAGCTTCTTGAAATAAAATACTAGTTTTCGAGGGGTACCAGTAAACACCTGAATACCCAAGATTTCACCTATACTTGTTTAGTTGTTACTGTATATTGAAAACAGAAATTTCTATTTATAGCTGTCTTTACGTATACTTGACTATAGTGTTCTACGATTTATTACCTGATCGTTAGATCCCCATAACTATCTGAGTTAGTTCGACCTAAACAGGAAATATTCGATAACCATCACATATTCGTACCTACCTACATGAATTTGTTGTTACAAGGAAGGCTCTTTGGTTAAAAGAAATGCATGTGTATTTTCAAATTAAATTTCTTGTATGACACTAAGCAGATCAATTTCACGATTTATACGTCAGGTATGATGTTTCATACCTTGTGCATCTTGGAAAGGATGAGGGGGAGCCTTGTAGGACGGTCGAGAGGGAGAGATAACTTCCCGGTAGTTGGAAACTAGACTCTCAGACGAGAACTAACTGTGTCAGGGTGCAGAACTATGGCTTATTAATTTGAATTTGGTCTTCAAGGTAATATTAAATTCTTATTACATTCTTATCTCATACTTGAAATCCATCCATTAACAAATGAATTACAATTTCTCCTACACTTTTAAAATCTCTGCGGGCGTTCTCTATGTGTTCTCTACTGAACGTTTCTGAACTATTTTAAACCCTTTCCTATAAACCTAGTGTTACGAAAAGTTTCTGTGATCACCTTCGTCCAGTTGAAGCCTGCACGCCGAATTAAAATTTCTAGAATGTTTTGAAATGTCAACCCTTTAGTTTTAGGGGAAGATTTAAAAACATTCTGCAGATCGATTCCAATGGTTGCGAACCAGTATCCAGAAACCAACTGTTGGACATTATTCACACTATTGGGAAAATTCCCACTCAAATTCCAATTTTTTAAATCATATTTCCACCGAAGCCAAATGGTTAAACACAATCGGCTATCCTGCAATTTTAAACTAACAGACAGAATCAGATGAAGAATACTCGCCAGATATTTCCATTGCAGCGCTTACATAATTATTACTCAATGATGTTGGTTAAATTAAGGGGCTTCCTCATTCAATGTGGGATTGTGTACAACTCCGTTTGATACGAGGAAGCAGGTAGGTGATAGTGTTATAAATATTAGATGCGTGGGGTAATCTCCACGCACAAGGATCTCCAGCACATACATAATATTTATAGGGATGAAATTTTGGCTTAAGTGCTTGATTGGAATTCAGCGCATCGGGAGGATCTCCAATACAAACAAGGGCAAGAGAAGGTGAGGTTCTTCTTAGCTTGGTTAGGCAAACAGGACCTCTCGCATAAGGAGGATCTCCACTGTACCTAGAGGCTAATATGAGGAATAGAAGTTGAGGTTCTTCTTAGCTTGGTGAGGTATCTTACTTATTTCATTATGAATGTTGAATGGTACACTTACAGTGGCTAACCATCACCACAAACTTAAATTAGCACATTGAAAAATAGACTGAAAGTAACCGAACTGTCTCATACCCAACCTGAACACCAGAACTGAACCTAGATAGATATATAGATAAAACATGGTTTATTATTCATAATTATCCAATTTACAACAAAAATATAAGCTCAAGTACACATGCCATAATCGTGGTCCACAGGATCGTCCGATGGGTTCGCCTTGTACACAATAAATGAAAAAATTTCCGTCTCAAATAAATATACAAATACAAAAAAAAAAAAAAAAAAAAAAAAGCAAATCTGATGTGGCAACGATGACAAACTAAATTTAAATGAACATTTCATTGTGTTCCAACTATTCTGAACGGCATTTTCTTTAACTGATCCTTCATACACAGTTAGGCTCTGTTCAATCCATATTCCATTATGGTTCTATACCTCAGATCCCAAGCAATCCTACAATACCTTATCAGCCCTGGGTCACCAGTCTTCAACAGTGATAGGTATTCATCCCAGCTCAACTCAAGCCTACCCAAATGCCTCCTCCTGACCTCACACAAAGCTGTGCACTTTCCGATGAAATGATACGCTTTTTCGATTTCCTTACTACTGCTGCAGATATCGCACTCTTGGTCTTCAGAGTCGTACGGTCTATACTTCAGGGCCAGTAGGTCACCTCTCACTTTGAAAAGCCATTTGGAAAATTGGAAATCCTTAAACTGACCAATTGGTACCACGTCTGACTCCAGTCGAAGTGCCGAACATTGGAGATATCTATGGGAGCTGAGCGCTTGTCCCTCATATCCCTCGTACATTCGCTTACTTATTATTTTTAAATTTTCCTTTATGAACTCTTTCCAGCCGCTCAAGTTCTCAAAAGGACACAGCTGTTGTGCGCTATATGTTTCATGTATTCACTCCCACTCTCTTGTCCAATACACCAGAACTAAACCTTAGTCGAACTGATTCCCTTCAAGTACCCCGAAAGGAGGCCTTGAGAGCCACGTGAGTACACCACCAATTCATACATGATTCGAAACATTGTGAAGACTTTTGGGTGAATGTGTTCTAAATAGTTTGTATTACTGGTGAATAATTGAGAGGATTTTAGACGGGTTTCGACCTGTTTGAGTTGAAGCCACGGTGCTGAAGTGTATAATAATAGAGAACAATCCTGAGCCGTAATTTTTGTAGAGTTCAACTTGAAAATTTCAATGGGAACTGTTGTGCAAGATTTTGGAGAAATCCATTAACAATAGGGGGAATATCGGATAAATTTTCTTTTTTTTTCCCTTTTTCGTCTAATAAAACCATCCTTGCTGCAAAGGTCAAGCGCAGCCAATCCCAATTGACGGAGGGGGTACAGGAAAGTACGAAGCGCTCAATTCGAAAATACTCCCAACCCACCGATCACCAGTGAATACGGCGATAACCGGGAAGCCTAGCAGACAATAAAGACTCAATTTCAGATATAGTCACAAAAGGAGGCGAACCGACAAACCGTGAACATCAACATATATTGAAAAAAAGTTCGTTTTTTCGACATTTTTTTTCTCCGGCGCATTTTTCTCCCCACCCTCTTTAATCTTGCCTTTCGAAAAACCGCCCCCCCTCCTCCTCCTGCATATTTTTGCAAATTTTTTTCCTATTCATCAGAGTTCGAACTTTATTCTTTGTCCGAGCGCTTTTCTACGCCCCTTGGATTCTAGAGGTTGAACGAAAAAAAAGTCTACGGATTTTATTTCCTCCCGTTTTTTTCCCCGAAGCCCCCTTCCCTCTCCAGTTTATGACATCTGCTGTAAAAGCTGATTTTTTTCAGTACTGCTCCTCTATACATGCTCGTTCCTGAAAAAAAGGCTTTTTACCTCCCCAATCAATCAGTATTGCATTGAAGATTAAAATGATTATCTCTCGCCAATCAGGCATTATTGTTCCCCAATAGGACAGGTGGAAGGGCCGAGGGTGAATTTCCAACTATACCACACTCGACGAGAGAAGGATTTTTTTTGCGCCAATTGAGTTGCAAAAAAAGAAAAGGTTTATTGAGCGGGTAAGAGAACAAAGCTAGTAATAATTATACCAGGACAGCCCCAGGATTAGCGGTAGATTGTGTCCTGGGAGCGTTTTCCATCTGACTAATGTTACGTAATAGGTTTTGATTCCGGAAACCGCGTTTCTCTATGCTCAGTTGATAACAGCGGATATCGGCCCTAAGCAGTATCGGCTACTGGGTGATTGGATCGGGATGGTCCCAACGGAAGCACCGATGTATCGAATTAGCATTTTCGGAACTAACTCATTTTCATGTGTGGAATGAGTTTTTTCCTCTTCGTTTTTTATTATCGGTCTCTCGTTGTCTGGGTCAAGAGGGGTCAACCTCTTGTCTCACAATTTGAGTATTGAATGAACATTTGAACATCAAATGGATGATCATCCACGCTTCATACGAGTACTCACCACCATTTTCAGATTTTATTATTATGAATAATTTTTTTTTTCTTGCGTTTATTCAGATAATATAACAACTAGTTACAATGATAAATCATTAATTTCTACCGCACTTAAACTGCACGTCATTCATTGTCAGCACGAAAAGTACAGGGGCTTGGTTCTCTTCAGGCGTCGAATTGGTTGAAAGATGTCAAGTAGCTGGATAGCAGCTGGATTTGGATGTTTAAGAAGCCTGCGCTCATATCTCATAGCTAGATTTTTTTATGACATCGGTAACTGTCTCCACTTTGAGGTATTTGTGGAGGTCATCAATCCGTTAACTATGCTCCTCAGAACTTTATTCTGAAATGTTTGTATAATTTTGATATTCGACTTAGCTGTGCAACCCCCCTGGATGCCATAGGTTCAAATGCGCATTAGCACTGTCCTGTACAGGAGCACTTTATTATGGATATTGAGTTGTGTACATTGTCCCATGAGCCAGTACAGTTTCCTTGAACTTTTTATTTACGTGCTCTTTCCATTTTAACTTCTAATGTCATATCCAGGCGTTTTTCTGAATTTGTATATGGTATGGTATTCCGATTTATTACCGGAGGGATTGCTAATATCATTTTATTCGTGAAGTAGACATGTGTTGATTTTGTATCATTGAGTTTCATCCGCCACTTTTTCGTTCAATCATTTACAGCAACGGTGGGTTCTTGGAGTTCTTCTGTCGATTCCTCTACTGAATTTGCAACAGCTAAAATTGCAGTACCATCTGCGAACGTGGATACGCTTCATTATGAATAATGAAATATTGAAATGGGATTTTTGTTTATTAACTTGTTCAGTTCGTCAGCTCAATTTTATCGGGTCCTCTCCTTAATCCCGCTCGCTGCCTCACACAGGGTACTTAAATTCACAGAAAATTGTAGTGAATATCTTGAATTCAACTTCATCCACAAGACTACCATTCTGATTATAATTCAGTAGAATTGGGTGTTTCATAACTTCAATTATTATTATTAAAATATGATGATTTTAATTTCGACAGCTCCGCTGCAAAAGCCTGCAAGAAAATCTTTTCCTGAAAATAAGGTTTTGAGCTTCACCGGTAAATTTGAGCACACGCTAATAGGGATAGAATTGAGCTGCAGCGATTCATTTCTCCTCAATGGATGCTTTTAGTTACCTGTAGGTTGGTTACAGTTACTGTTGCAAAACAGTTTGTATCGTTTCCTGAACGCTTTTTGATTTGAACATACAGGCTGCAGCGAGGCGGTCGATATATTGTTTGATTTAAGAATAATAATATCTAATTTCTTTTCAAGAATTACTATTCTTTGTCATGACTGAGACCCATTAACAATTTACCCATTTAACAATTAACCCATTTTTTCACCGAACAGGTTTGATTCACTCCCCTGCAAAATTAATGTTTTGCCCAAGCACGGCAGTGTGTATCTCAAAATGTATGACATATTCAGAATTGGACCGTGGAAGTAAAAATTGAACACCGTCGATGAAAAGAATAGAAGGCTCTCAATTTCCCGAAGCCGTCTGGGAACCTTGTAAAGTGCTCATCAGACGTGTCAATTAAGGCTTAAGTTCTCTCCCAAAAGTTAGGCCATATTTTCTTCTTCGGGACTAAAGCATCACCCCTCCTTGTCGCCTTTCGAGCAAAAGTTAAGGAAGAGTTTTGAAGGAGAACGAGGAGGTTGACTTCATCTACTCATTAAACCTCCGTAGCATTACAGCAACACTAATGAAATGATCTCTTCGGCAAGCGAAACCATGCATAACATTAGGGGGATCCTTCCCATTCCTTACGTCAGAGCAAAATATTTTAGGGGTGGACGTGACAACGTAGTTTGATAAAGGGGAAGAGTAGACCCATCGATCATTAACCGACAAATAATTTCAGAACTCTATAATTTATTCAAAAAAAGGGGGTGAACGAAGGGTTTCACAATCTACTTTAGAGGGTGTTTAAATGCGTGTTTTAAAAGTTGTGACGTTTAACAAAATCTTTGGATAGGTTAAAAAAAATTCCTATCCCCGTCTAGAATCCAGTTTTTAACTAATCTGTCTGCTTTGCTACTTCGCTGACAGATTCCATCTTGAGATCTCAATAAAGGTCCTCATTTCTGATGAATCAAGAGGCGTTGACAATACTTCTAACTACCTTGTTTTGGAAAGTTTGAATAATCTTACTGTTTGTTTTCTAGTGCAGCCCCAGAGCTGGATACTGTAAGTCTAAACAGGTTGTAGGAGTTGCTTGTGGATGAACAATTTGTTATGTTCATAACAAATAGATAACAATTTGTTATCTACCTAGCAGCCAGTACAATGTTTTGAATTATATATCTAATTGTTCTTTTTTTCTTATAGCATGCTCCTTCCATCTTAATCTGACGTCTAGAGTCACCCCTAAATACTTTGCTAAATACTTGTGAAAACTGGAAGAAAATGATGGACGAAACTTGATGAAATTCATGTGGAATCTTGACATCTCGTGCAAAACTTCCGAATTTCAGCTCATGACGACGTGAACGATCTCTCACCGCATTGGCTTTCCCTGGAAAACATGCTTGCAAATGCGGAAGAAAGGAAATGATGAAAATAAACAAAATCTCACTTTGACTAGTATTTCGTAAAGTAATTGGCAGGAGTCCAAAAAATGGCTTAAAGACTCTCACACACGCTTAGTCGGGACCCAATCATGTCGGTGTTGGAACAGTAATCTAAAGATTCGTCCTAACCGTGTTGCATCATTGGGTCATACAAGCATCCTCTCTGTCTTCAAAACCTTCAATACCCAATGTTATGAAGGTTTTACCCAATGTTATGGAACATGTTTTACGGGCCCGATTCGGTTTAGAGCCTTTTCCGTCCGGGATTTCTGTCCTGTCCCTCCGCAGGGGGAACTCTAATGGAAAATTGTCAGGTTTACGTCCCTCCCTTTTCTTATTGTTCTCGAACTGCCACTTGCTCGCGACGTAGCCGTCAATAGGTTTTCTCATTATTATCTAAGGGTTCATCAAAGAAGTTGCTGGTAGCACGACGCGAAATGATTTATACGGCGTGCGTGTAATGTTAGATGTTTTATGACGTGGTTTGTACACCCGCGGGCTCCTCCACCTCTACACCCGCTCCCTTGGCCTCTCGTGACGTGTATGTATAGTATAACGCGCAGCATGGCCATTCACATGGGTTGTCTACGCCATTCACTATGTAGTCACATGGCACTGTGGTAACGAACCACAGTAGTCTCCATTGTATAAGCCATCTCACTTGGCACTTTGATTAACATCTTGTATAGTATTATGTAAAGTTTAAGTTTGCCACAGGTATCTTCTACTATAGGTGTAGGAATAGTTTGTCGTACGTATCGTAAAGTATACTAGTATATGCCACAGGTATCGTATATGAATGTGTAGCATATATATACCACAGCTGTAAGTATTATGTATAATCCAAAAGGGGAGATTGTAAGATTGGAATGTAAGATTCATGTATGAATAACCAACAGTAGACTATCCTCACGGTACCACCTTCTCCGACGAGGGGTTGTTCACTTGTCAGTGTCAAGCCATTGAGGGTGTCAATTGTCCTTCTACTAAGATGTTTCCTCTATTATTATGTATCTATTCGAAAACATGATTCATGTTTCCTTGCTTTGATCCTTGGCCTAACCTTTAATAATCCGGGGGTCTTGGGATGTGTACCAGATTTAATTCTACAATAAATGCACCATCATGAACACAAAACGGCAACGCATCGGTTCAAAAATTTGTTTAAATAGAAACTTGAATGAGGAAGGACTGAGTTATTCCTATAAATCCGAATTAGATACATTCAAATCAGTTGATCCCTCGCGGAAAATGTCCATTATGACATCTGACGTGGTTCCTTCTCAATCAATCCAAACCAATGGGTCTAGTTGAGAATGAAAGGGGAATCGAAACGGTAATGCGATTGATTGAAGGGTTAAGAATTGGATAGCGCCCGTCAAAAGTGGACATCTGTTGGGTCTCTTTTTTTTCACGTCCCGGTGAATAGCCAATGGTGGCAGAAGACGAGTGGTTTGACTCTTGACAAAAATTTCCCCCCCCGCAGACAGCCAATAATAGGGGTTATTGAAGGGGCAAGGACCTTAAAAAGCAGATCAAAAATAGGATAAGGGAGGGTGGTATTTTAGGACCGACCATTTCGGAACGATAACCCCGATCGATTTTGCTTCGCAGATTAAGAAGGCTGACTGGAATTTACTTGGAAGTCAAAATTTCTTTACATTGGTAACTTGCAGATATTTTATCATAGTCTATCCTGCATTACCTTATAATACTGCACCTTGGGATGGTGTGGGTATCACGACGCTTCAGCCTCTTATTACTGCACAAAACTCCTTAATTAAAATCCATCTAAGGAAATATAAACGTTTCCCTTCTGAGCTCAAATTGTTCCAAGTTCCTACTTTTGAAGCCAGAACTAAAACTGAAGTAATCTTAATTGAAACTTAATAATGTATTCAGATAAGATCTATCATGAAATAAACAACTCCAAGACTTGTGGCTAAGGAAGCGTTGTAACCCCTATGAAAGTTGTCGATCCCTAGTCTAAAAGCATTATTGAGTTTTGGTCAAAACGTATTCAACTTTAAGAAAAAATACATAATTTCGTAAGAAAAAAGAGCACAATAAATGAAAAATAATGACAACATAATAATTTGTATCTACTTTATGTACGTAATCACCAGTGTACTTCCGATACGATACGTAGGTATAACTCCTCCCCCAAGCCTGAGGATTTCCTCAAGATGCCTAAATATGTCACATTAAGTGCAAAACATATTTGAAGAAACTCTAAGGACAGGTATTGGGGATTTTTAGAGGGGCGGAAGGGGGATTAACCAAAAATGACCGAAATGAAACAGTTAAACAAGCGACAACTCATTTTAAAGGGTGGTTTTACGCTGAACACGATGGTCAAATCAGAATTGCGATATCTTATTCCATTCTCAAACTAGAGCACTTTGATGATGAAGAAACGTGGTTGTTACTTGAAATGTTCTTCATAGTTCATCTGCTCGAATCTGATAACGGAATGAGATATTGCAATTTTGTGTTCACCATCGTGTTCAGCGATGAAAAAACTGAGGTGTTACGCTGCAAAAAATGGAAACATTTTTTATAAAACCAATAAAATAGAGACATAAAACCAGCGATTTCTTCAACAATTCGTTCTTATAGCCGCGCTGCATGACTTTGAATTTTTTTCTATCGAAGAGTGTGTTATGGTTTATATTTATTGTGTAATAAAGTTCAGGTTCAGAATGGTCCAATGATCTTGGTTTATTTCCGACTACCCGAATGACCCGCTCATTGGACAGGTAGTATCATTTTGTGGTTGATTCATTGATATATACTGATAATTATGACGTATGGAACGTTGTCTCTCAGTAAAAGGCCATAACGTCGATAGTTAAATTCACAGTAATCTTGATATGTTCCCCAAATGCGTTCATGAATCCAACATCCACAGCTGGGCCACCTCTTCAATCTTTGGCGATGCGACTTGACCTCATTACCTTATTGTACGAAACATCTTAAATGTATTACCTACCAACCGTTGATTCGTCGATATTACGACCCTAAACTCAACGGCATGAGTCAGAGAGTTATGAAATGACAGAGGGATTGTGAAATGGAACTTAACATTATTGAGTGTAGGAAGGGACTGGTATCGGAGCACTAGCGACCAATCAGAAACGAAGAACGGTCTGACGGGTTATGAGGAAGGTTTTCCAATCGAATTACGAATCAAGGGGAATCATTAAGGACGTTTAATCACATTACCTTATAATCAAGACCGTATAATCACTTTGCATAAATATCATTTAGGCCCAAGTAATGGGAATGGGAAAAGGTTGTGAGTCACTTATTCAATTTGGAGAAGGGCCCGTCCTTCCAACCCCAGCAATATTGAGCATAATAATTATTATTTCGGATTGAGGACGCAATTTTCGGAAGAGGATGTTGTGAAAATCAGTGTTGAACCTCTTTTCCCTTACACGACATTTCAAATTCCTTAACGAAATTAGATAATTACGAAGATTGAATGAAGAGTGAAAATGAAATGTTTGACAAAAATCGGAGGAGTAATACGAATGAAAATCCTGATTGATTTCATTGATTTACTTTGTAGCAGTTCTGGGCGCTGCAACGTGAACGCGAGTACGTAGCGGTGACTTACCGCCGCGCTCCCTCAGTTTAATTACTTGTTTAGTTCAATCAGTTTTAATTAGTTTAATTACCAGATCATCTGCTGGTAAGGTATAAATACGTATATACGTATTTATAAGGAGAATGGACAAACTTTCACCCGTTCATTCTCAATCTTAAATAATATTATGTACTTATTATGTATTATATACTTAAATACATATTATGTACTTCCAAATTATCGCCTAACTCGGTTTTAGAAGTTTTGATAGTTGTATTGGTAGTTGTAGTCAGAAGATAACATGATTGACCAATAGGCAGTTGAATAACAGTTAGTTTGATAAATTCTGGGCTCTTTGGCTGTTTCCGTGTTGTCGCTTGGGACGCCACGATTCAGATATTCCTTTGATCTATTTATTATCTGCAGTTGCTTATTGTCATTCCTACCTGCCTGACATCTAAAACGTAGGAATGAACAACTTCGGTGACCTACAGATGAAAAGCGTTGGTTTCATTCCGCAACTCATTTACTGGCTGCCAAACATCTTCAAGATGAGTCGGTCTGCGGATACGCCCGTTGTCTAACCATGGTAACAACAAGTGATTTGTTGCTCCGACTTTATTGGTTAATGGAAGGTTTCGCTGTCGTGAACATGTGTAGCAGTTATTCATAATGCTTCATTAGTATGTTAATTCCAACGCCGGCGTTTCTCGTCAAAAGGCCACTTTGTCTGTGGAAACGGAAGGAACGCTCAGGGTTTTTTTTCTCGGTTCCCACTAAGACGATTAAAACCGTTCCGCAACTCGGACATCTCATGCTACACAAGAAAGTGATTTTCGAATTAGCGATGTTGCTTCAATTTACTCTGAATAAGTTTGTGAGGGGAAATATTCGTGAGGCTCACCCCACGTAAGAACAGCAGAACCCACATCAAAGTGCGTGTTCAATCCAATTCAGATTTGTGTGTGGGACGTTGAACTCTGTAGTTGAAAGATTTCTTGACCAATTCATTCTTAATTTTTATTAAGTCATTCTCCAGCAACTTCAGAAGTAGAAGTTAAGCAAGATTTCACGTCCTTCAAGGTTTGCCCTTATCCTCCTCACTGTAGAACGCTCACTGTTTCGAGACACGACCTTCCTGGTCATTGGGATGATTGGAAGGACTCGTGGTTATAGGAGTGAGATATAGCATTCACACTTGGAAGGGATGCGATATTCAGAATTGATCATGAACTGCCGACACGTTATTGCCAATACAACTGTAGCACTTAGCAGCAACACAGCCTAACCCATTTATTGTAACTTTCCAGGAGAGCCAAAAACTGTTTTATTCCAAAACTTACAGTAATTTCGCTCTACAATTCATACTTTTAGCTCACCCTAAGCTCCCCAGAAGTAACCTACAATGATTCAATTGTGACGTTTTGGTGATGTTGGCTTAAGAAATGGTCGGATCGGTGGTATTGGTTCAGGAGTTTTTTCATCTAAAAATTTCTTGTCGAAATTATTGTGAAATTTCACATTTATGTTACAATTTTCAGAGTTTTCTACCTGTACAGGTATTTACTTGAAACATTAATAAGGGAAATACTGCGACATTTTTTTAATGATATGCATTTATTTGAAGGAATGTACAGAACTAATTGACAAGAGTAATGTGTAATACAAGTGCACCCCACCGACTCGTGCTGTGAGGAGGAGTTGCAATGATAATTTACATCACAATTGGGTGCATGTTGAATTATAACAAAAATAATGTAGTTGCTCTTGACGAAAGATAAATAAACGAAACCTGAACAAAAATGAACGAAAAGTTCACTTCTTATCAAGTAAGGTTTTGCTGATTGTAATGCTTCTAGAAGTCTACTTTGAATACAGATAGCGGAGAGATTGAGCGTAGGCTGTCAGGCAAGTTACTGTATAAAGTTTCACACCTCTATAGTCACCGGAAGGGTAATTGTATGAAGCTTTGCTTCCGCGCTCTAGTGACATCTTCCAGAGTGCTCCTGCCAGAGTTGTAGAGAGGGCCTTACGGCCCTAATTTCTGTGCAGGTTAATAAATAAACAGTCAAACAGGATTGGTCATTCTGAATACTCGTATCATGATTTTATTCATCAAATGTCGGAGAGGAAGGACTTGCACATGCCTATACAATAGATGAATTATTCACTTTTTTGATGAAGCTTGAAAAAGCTTATAATTTTTTTAAGCAAGACTTTGATTAGTAGTTTTTACTTCACGAAAACAGAATCCAGGAGACCTCCACTGCTACCTCCCCAGCCAGAGATCCCATATGTCATTTAAGGTTGTTAGGGCAATGTAAAACATTCTTATGGCCTCCTTAGAAAGAAAGTTCCTCATCTCTCGACATATATAAACCAATTTACGTAGTCTCGTCACTAGCAACCTGATATGTCTGTCGCTTCAAGCATTGGCCAATTTCCAACCAAATTGCATCTCCTTTAAAAAAAAGACACATTCTGTGGATGGGTAGGTGGTACGTTACAACGCTCACAGTTCAAATCTATTTTGATAAAATTTCCATGGATGCGCCAGATGTTCCCGTATGAATTCCATCTCTGGGCTGTGTTCTGTGAAGAGTTAGGGATCCCTCGGATGAAACTAAACGACCCAATTCATCGTACATGGACGATTTTCTCATCCCAGAGATCAATTGTAATTTTTTCAAGTCCGATCATAAAATTGGATGCAGTTTTGATCCGGAACGCGTTCAGCAGACGAACCCATCACAGAAAAAAGCCACGTGTTAAAAAAAAGTCAACGGTTATGAGGAATCGGCTATGATGACGAAAGGGAAGGGGTGGGGTTCGAAAAAAAATTGCGCGAGTGATGCGTCGGAATGTAGTTTAGGACGGTTCAGGAAAAACTCCGCCCCGAGTTTTCCTCTTTTTTCCAAAAAAAAAAGAACGAAAAAAAAGAGAAAAATCGCCGTGTGATTGATGTTTGATTGGGAGCAATTAGCCCGATATTCCAAATGAACTCAGACCTCCCAGAAATGAGAACCCCTCCCTTCCTTCACTCAGTCCGAGCCGGACTACGCTTTTTGAATTTCCAAACCGTAATTCGTTTTTTTTCTCCTGATTGATGAGCAAGGGCTTCGACTCTGGAGTTAGGGCTGGGGGTAGCATTGAGTTTTCAGCCATTTCTCCTCATGTTTTTTTCCCCCTCCCCCATGACCTCTACCCCAATCTCCTACTCTCGACTCCACATACGCCATACTAAAGCAGGGGATTTTTCTTCTTTTTTTTTCATCCCAAATCCGCGGAAAAAAATATTAATTACAAATGGGCGGGAGAAAATTCCGTTGAAAAAAAGAGGTTCTTGCGATAAGTTGAATTCTCGGGTCGTCATTGCGGGAAAAATACTCCGCACTTTGGTCCCACCCTCACAGCCGTCCCACATGCCCCCGTCCCCGCTCCACTTGACCATTTTTATTGCTTACACTCGGAATCACACGCTGGATCCGATTCCCACTGTAATGTTTTATTGCTTTCACCATTATTGCTTTTATGCTAATTTTTCATCCCGTGGAAACCGGCTGAACCAAAAACGTAAAAGAACGAAACTGCTCATTCGGATAGAAAAAAAGAGATTTTTTAATTAAAATTCGAGGAAAATTATTGTGGACGAGAGGGCGGTGAAGGTTCGGGTCAGAGGAATTATTTTGATTTGCTCGTTTGATTTTATTTCATCTCCGTTGTTATTTATTCAATATATTGATGGGGAAAAGGGATCGTTATATGTGTTCATTTTCAGTCGGTAGGTACTCATGCTCTTTAATCGTGTAGCGGAGTTATATTACGTGTTTTTAACGAAAGTAATATACGAGTATTTTGAAGCTCGCATGTTTTTTTTTGTTTTTGTTTTGGCGAGCATTTCATTTATATTAGGTTTTATCATGTTGAACATGAAATGAATTTTGATGTATTTGAGTCAAATGGCCCTCGCTAACGGAATGAAATACTCGAATTTTCACGAAAGTTTGAATATTTGGTCGACTGTTGATGAATTAAATATGATCGTAGGGATATGAACGACAAGCCAACAAACACATGTATCAAACCAGATGATTCAACGTCTGCCAAGACCTCTTTTTAGGGGAGAGGTTGGATGGTGGATTCGGGGTTATTCAAACCTAGTGATAACCTCTGCTAAATTGTTGGAGAGTGCAAGTCAAACCGATTCCTTGGGATGAAGACGATAAACCGCTACATGTATTCCAGTAAACCTCCCGTACGAGAGTTAAACGTAGAGCCCTAGAGTTTGGACCAGGGGTAGTCTCCAACTTTTGGATTGGTGTTACTCGCTACGAGGGCACGAAGAATTAGATAGCAACTCTTGATTGCTTCTTCGACGGTCCCATTTCTCACTATGCCCTATTGGTGATCTCTAAAGATTCAGTTTCACGCACATTCTTTATCTCCTTTCAACCGTGAGCTCACCCTGGCTTGATCTACAGTACCTATGTAATTGAGCACAAATTCTGAAATATAAATTAGAGTTCTTAAAAAATAAAAATAATAAATAATCAACAGAATACACAGTCATGCGGCATGGCTATAAAAGCGAATATCCGAAGAAAATACTAGTTAAATGTAAAATATCTCTATTTTACTGGTTTTATAATATATATATGGCTCTGGTAGTGCATTCATATAATTTGTATGAAGCATCAAAGCCTACCGAGCCAACATCTTTAACGAAGTAGCCCAGATTGAAGCAATCACCCCTTGGACATTGATTAGGTCATACTCTATATTTAGGTGCAATACTTTCGTTGGTTGGAACCCTCAATTAATTTCATTGAATCACGCAATTACAATCGGACTGTGATGTAGTCTCAATTTCAAAATTGAATGCCGAAATCTTCATTGTCAGTTTCATTCGATAAATCATTATCGAAGTAAAATGGTAGTCACTGAATAAGCTGTAATGGAACTTTCCAAAGCTGAAAACCCGAGAGTGAAACAGGTGAAACAATTAAGAGCCAACAACTAATGCTGGCGAACGAAGTTCTTGTTTTGGGAATCAAAGTTGTAATTGACCCCTTTGACGCGGATCCAGTGAGGAAAACCGATGATTATAATTACCGGCCCTTTCGAGATCCATTTGTGCTCCAAAGTTATAAAGGTGAATGCGACAAGTGGTCGCAGGTTCTAGGTGTGTTTCGGCGGTTCGCGAGGGAATAGGACTTGATTAGCGGATATTACAGGGGGGAAAACCGGGGGAAGGTTTTGATCGGTTCGGCTTTCGAAGGTGGGAAATCATCCCGGAGTGGCCTCATCTCTTTTCATTGAAACAAGTCATAGTGCCTTTCAGGAAAGGGGCTCAATTTTCCGTGTCAAACACCGATTGGTGAGGTGACGAAATGAAAAGCGAGACGGGTCGATCGCGGTCACTGATCGTGGTCATCGGGTCGTCAGATGAGCTTTATTGTAAATCCTTTTGAATTCCTCATCAAAGAATTAATTTCCTTCCAATTTCGTGGTGTTTTAACAGTCCGCACGATGGAATGAATCGGCAACATTGTAGGGAAGGGAACATCCACGCAGACAGAAACTCCTTTTCGACGCAAAAACAATATCCTTGTGGCTTCAAAATATTGAGTACATACTTAATTGTTTTTAATCTCAAAATATCATATCTAAGTATTGCATTGCTTTACCTGCGGGAACAAATTATAATAAATTCCAACTTTCACCAAAATGTAAAGATGATATAGGTAAGCAGATTTGTGACAATATCTACAAACATCTTTTGGAAACATTTGAAAATCAATGCCAATATCAGGAATGGCGAGTGTGGAATTGATTGGTGTGATTTGGTGAATTGATAAAGACAATCAGGATTTTTGCCCTTTGAAATTTTAGTTTTATCATGAGGTACCTCAAAAAGTTGAAAAAACCCCGTTGAGGATATGCCTAGGGTCATCCAAAATGGAGTATAATAAAAGGTGTTATAAAGAGTTGGTTTGCCACCACCCAATATTCTGATGTCTTGAAATAAGGAGTGACGTTATGTCTACAAAGGTATGAACTCAGATTGCTATCGATCCGTATTAATCTAGCCTAGGAAAAATGTCCATCCTGCATTGACTATATCAAAGCAGATATTTGGATCTTGGCAAACCGGCTGGGCTGAGGCACGGTTTGCTGGCCTATGGCTTGAATTAGGATGTCAAATGAGTGACGGTGTTTAAATGGCGTTTGGGCGTATCTGGCTCGTGAGTGAAGCAGCTGGTGATATAGCATCATAGGCATCTTGTTGGTTCTGTCGGTTCTGTGTGGCGGGAGAGCAGACGTTTCACATTTCTTTGATGTTCTGATGGGTTCATGTTCTTCAATTGACATGCTCTCTCAAACGCTCTATGGGTCATATCCTAGCTAAACTAAGTCAGCGGTATGTTTTCGTAAGATCATCATCTGCATGCACCCAACGCCTCTGAATTTTCCCAATATCGATCGTCGTCTCTCAGCCCATATCACACTTGGCGTATCCACGGCATCGCCTTTGTCTCCTATTACAGGCGGTTTTCTTGAACCCGGAAGTGATTTAAACGGTTTTCTCGCCAAAGGGATAGGAGGGTAACAGGGAAGGTTACGAATTAACAGGCTACCCTCCCGCGCGCCAATTCCGGTCCTTTGCAAGCAGGGTAAGAGAGCCGTCGGAGTAATTCCACGGCTAAATTGATAGATAGAAAGTCTTAATGAGAAGCTTCAAGTCACTCCCCCAGCCCCTTCCCTTCGGCTTTCAATTGATCTCTAATTAAAGACGTACAATTTAAATTAATTACAGAGGCAACATTCTGTAAATTAGACGAACACATCCCTCACCCCAGTTCACTCTACTTACTCCGCTTCTCCGGGTGCCAATAATAGCATTGCTTTCCTGTGTCGCCGCACAAGCTAACGCAAACATCTTTTGAAAAGACATCGTCGGCCTAGATGTGATAATAATACTCAATGGATTAGATCACCAAGGATACCAAAAAAAGTGTCATAATATACCCGAGTAAACAGTTTTTTGCTTCTCCTGAAAAGTTAGGGGTTTTTCACTTACGAGGTATCACATCTAGGCCGACGAAATCCTTAGAATTCTGAAAATTCAGAAATATTCTACACATAGTTTCAAATCTTGCAAATAGGAGACAAAAAGAACGTTGTCATTGCCGAATGGAGATATATGGTTGAGAAACAGGAAATTACAAATAAGTCTGGATATTTGAAATACAACAGATTGTTTACCCAATTAACCAGTAGAATATTGATTTATCAATATATAACCTCAGGTTATAACCTCATCGTTTCAATACTGGTTCACATCTTCCATCTTAAGAATCAGTATAAAGATGGACTTTAGGAAGATGGAATCAGTATAAAGATGGAAATGTCCCTTGTTACTTCACAGATGCATTACATAAACTAAGAAAGTTAATACACTCCAACAAATATTCCTTCCACTATTCGTCCAATATGTGAAACCCAATGCGGTTTTTACACCTCATCCTCTCACGATGGTGCGAATATTACAGGTAATGTGATTTAGAGTTCGAAGTATTCAAGCCGACACGTCAAGATTTTAGTGATGAACTTCCAAAATGATGAAATCCGATCTACGTAGAGGTCCTCCCGCCACCCATTATTAATAATTTTGTGTACTTATAACAATTCGATTTTGTATAATAATCTATTGTGTTACTTTGGCTCAAGAGGTATTTGAAATAGCTACACACCGGAAACGCCTACCCTTCTAGCTAGCTCGCTGGAGGTTAATATTTATCTAAATTAGGTATCCTTCCTAAATAGTATACCTGGTTGAGCCTCTGTCGTATACTTTAGTAACTATGAATAAAATTGACTACTGCGCACCTTCATATTCCTAATTTTATTCCTTAGAGCCCGTCCATCACTCGGTTACCGAGCGTTGATAAACATTATTACAGCTACGAATGCTTTTACCTCTGGAAAGGCCCTTCCGACCCACCTCCGCATCTTCCACCGAGTAAGAGTTAAATCAGGTTCCCGACCCAACCTTCCCGTGTAATTATATTTTAATTAAGAATATAATTAATCCGGCCTTTGGACATAATTAAACGCTGTGGTTAATTTACATTTTAATGAGATCAACAAGAATCTACTTGGAAGAGGAGATCCCCGCGCCCTTGGGAGCCTTCGTCGAGGCGCCCGACGTTTGAGTCGAAAGTTCTGGTTCATAGCAATTATTGAGTTCGTGAACTTCGTAAGCTGAGCTAATTATGCACGTGGTTCTCTTCCCCGACCTTCCTCTTATTCCCTCGCTGAGTTTCCCCGTCCGCGGAGTTCCATTTTCCTTCGAAGTTCTCTCGCCCTTTGCTCCAGACCATTCAGAGCCGGACGAAAATTTATGTGGGAGAAAAGGGCGAAGCGGCCGCGAGAGACGGGGGAACGTAATTACGGGTCGTTCTCCACCTCAGTCTCTCCCAAAGAGATCGACACCGCGTGAAATATGTCGAGGAAAGATTGACATGAATGTCAGAGTAACCGGAAGGTTCACGTTGGCTACCAGAATACTAGATACTTGAGTCATGACTTCGGGTAACTCGTTTGCTTCCTCTACTTACTTATAGTTCCCGTAATAAATCGTAGCATAGTATCGAAAATGATAGCTGATTCATCCTCAACGTCATCACATTTTCCAACAAGTTGGTTGTTCAGAAGAAACAATCTGAAAACTTCAATGATCACAGTATTATATGAGCGTACAAATTTGTTATGTGTGAGCTCTTTGAGAAATCACTGAAACAACGATTACAATAGTTCATGAGGAAGAGCCAATCCCCGATCACCAGTTTGGGTTCAGAGAAAAACACTCTACCATCGACCAAGTGCATCACATAACTGATGAAATTGAACATTAGTGAGCATTTGCTGTCCAGAAAACAAACAGGTTTGAGCATGTGTGTTCCTGGATGTTTCCCAAGCCTTCGACTAAGTTTAGCATCAAGGGCTCTAGTACAAACTTGAGAGACTTACCAAAGCCATTTTTTTCAACTTTGTAAGTCATATCTTACTAAAAGATATTTCAGAGTCATGTACGAAGGAAGTTCTCCAGCCTCAAAAAAATAAGGGCAGATGGCCCCCAAGGAAGCGTGCTCGGGGCCTTACTACCAGTACCTTCTGCACACACGCGACGTACCAAACCACGAAAATAATACAATTGCAACCATTGCTGATGATACGACCATAGTAGCAGTTGGTTAGTATATCACTAGTCAGTAAATGAAGCGACAAGAAAACTACAGCATTCTGTTGACGATGTAAGCGCCTGGAGCAAAACAAATGGCGCCTCGAGCTTGGTGTACCCATTGTAATTTTACGAACAAGAAAATAAGAACGATACCAGTCATGCTGAATGAACAAAGTATTCCCTATGCTGATACTGAAAAGTAGTTAGGGATGACTTTATACAAAATTAAGATGGAAGGAGCTATTTATAAAAGAAAAAGAACAATTAAATATAAAATTCAAAACACTTTGCTGATTAGTAGGTACCTAGTCTGAACTGATAGTGCATAACAAATTGCTTATCCTAAAACCTGTGTGGTATCATGATCCAGCTCTAGGCCTGCACCAAGAAAACAAGCAGCGAGTGTATTCAAACGTTCCAGAACAAGGCACTTAGGAGCATTGTCAACCTCTTGATACATGAGAAATGAGGACCTCCGTTGAGACCTCAAGATAAAATCTGTAAGCGAAATATCAAAGCAACATGCGTTAAAACACAAACAGTTGCTCCATGAACACATGACACTGGAAGATCTTCGTCTCTTAGACATCAGCAAGGTGATCCGGCGGCTTGATAGAACAAAACCACTTCGTGGCTTCCCTAGCAGAAGGGTACAAATAAAGTTTTGGGAAACCGCAATTTTCTCTAGCGAATTTAAAGACTTGACAAAGTTACTCCGTGATTTGAAATAATTTTCTGCATCTTTCCATATCTTTGGATTAGTTCTGTCACTAATACAAGTCGAGTTGTGATTGAAAAGGTGGTTTTCCTGTAACGTTCGACCCTTTGCAGTTACTGTGCTGACTTGTGATAGTGACATTCACCCTATTGCATGTTACAGAAAATAATTGTTGGTTTAAATGATTTTTAGTCTTTTTTTTATCAACAATTATTATTTTTCGGTGGTCATTGTGACGCAGTAGTACCATGTCTGTATGCTCTTTAAGAAAAAAAATCGTTTCAACACCTTGAATGGAAGCAGGAAAGTAAGAAAATCGTTATTTCTTTTAAATTCTACCTGGAAGGCCCCGTCTTAGTCTTGTGACATGAAAATGTGACAAGTATTGTAATAGAGTATTGCCCTGAGTATAGCCACTGGGCTGAATACTCTATAAACAGTTACTATATTATTATAGAAAATTCAACTTATGGCCCATAGCTCAGTTGTTGTGTTAATAATATGCTGAATATATATAATATATTATATTATATATTAAATATAGCTATAAATTATTTTAAAAAACGTAGAAATATAAAAATCGTTGCGAATTTCTCCACAATGGTTCATTACTTTCATACTCCTTCAATCTACATAAATACAGAATTATTTATACAGAATACACACTATCCTGTATTTATACAGTATAGGAATTAATTGGTGTGATGAGGTGAAATGTTATGTATATTTCTAACTGACCAACATAATAAATCAAAATGCGCAACCGACGATACGAAACCTGTTATATTGTCTACTCCATTTACAGAAGTTTCAGTGGATCTTGTAATTAGTGTTTGTTTGATCGGACATCTATTGTGGTTTATCTGTACGTATGCAATCTCTAAACATATGCCTCTTAAATTATTCATATGTAGTTCGATATTGAGCGAGGGCCTGGAACTACCAGCTGTTTGATTTTGGAAAAAAGTACTCATCCTTCCTCGAACTTTCAAGTAATTCACGGAGACTTCACATCTCCATTTGGAGTCCGTTTGATCGGGAATGAATAGATTCCAAATATTCCGCTACTCTCTCGATTATGCTGTCACTTGAAAGGATATATTTCCCGCAGATGGTACGCTCGCCCCTTATCACACCGCCCTCTATAATAAATGGGTTTGGTTCACCTGTAATAAATGTTCCGAGCGCGAGACGGCTTGCATGCGGTATTTTACGTAGAAACTGGCCGGACAGGGGGGAAAAAATAAAGAAATAAAAAAATCCAAAGTGAGGACTCACAATGAATGACCGTTTTTCCCCTGTGTAAAGCGCACGGCCCCTCCCCATCTCTATCCGTCTATACCCAAGGAGAAAAAAAAGAACACTAATTAAATAATTCTGGGTGGAGCTATAAAAAAAGTGACCGGTGGCTTGAAATTAGGAAAAAAGTGGTAGTGACCGAAAAGGTTCAAAAAGGTTTTTAAAAAAGTCCCCTTCCCCGCTCCAACCAATGACTATCCCCGACTTTTTTTTCACGGTCTTTCCCAATGAGCGGACAATGTAGAAAATCGAATATGTTAAAAGTGGACTGACGTCCAGAGCTTTCAGTGCGAGGGCTAGGGAGGATTTCCCAATCAATGAGTCATGGATTTTAATTTAAATTAAGTGTTAGAGAGGAAGTGGGGATTTTAGGGGATGAAACTGGGCCCAAGCAGGGAGGGGGGATAGCTTCACGTTAATTATGAAAAAAAAGAAAAAAAAGTAATTGCATCTGGCTTTTTTCTATATTGGGAAATAAAGGGGCGGTGGAAATAGAGGGTTGAAAAAAAGAGAAAAAAAGAGGGAGAACGGAGTAAGTCGGGTTTGAAGCTTTGCATACGATCAGGGGACGATAGGCGTGATGTGGGGGTCATTTGGTGGTGCCTGTACGGATCTTTTACGACTGAACTGGTCTCCGTTTATTACGAAAACATTCGGTAATAATTTGAATATGACCAGGAAAGTAGATCATTGCCTAGATAGTAAATATTTAAAGAATATCACTTGAATAGTAAAATGGATAAAGTATTCCATTGTACCTCAAACTCGCGATGTTTGAAAATTACAGTTCCTTGTTGAAATCCCACGCGAAAATCGCACCTCCATTTCTGTGATCAAAAACAAAATTTATACAAGAATCTACTTTGATTGGTTATTGAACCGGGAAGGATCTAATAATTCTCTAATAGTAATAAGGAGGGTTCCATCCTCGTTTCCCTGAATCTCTAGCTATGAACCCTTTGTTATGATTGCAGTATTTAAGGAAATCCGTAGCGAATTAGTTTAAAATCAGGTTTCAATAGAAGAACTTCCAGTATACCGTTGAGCATAATATCATTATCATTATTGGAATAACGTTGAAACGCCTGTAGATCGGTCCTCTCAAACCTCATACGAGTAGCAGTCGTCATTGTGTGCTGCACTATTCTAATCTATGAAGTGAAGAGGGAAACAAGGTTATTGAGAGGATATCAAGTATCTTTTAAGACATTAAATATAAAACATTAAATTGTGTGTTTTTATAACCTGAGTGATTTTCTAAGATGGAAAATGGGATCTATCCGGATTTGGATGTTCCCATGAAACCTCAAATTGTTCCGGAAAATTCTTGACTTGGAAAGGAGAAATTCGAATTTCTCATTTTTGAAGTTATTATTATCACGTGGTACTCTGGAGATATCGAATTCCTTTCAAATTTGATAACAATCATTAGCACAAACATTACAGGGACTTGCATAACTACTAACCAAGTGTTCTGGGTTGGTCATTCTGGGTATAGAGGGAAGTTGATGAATCTATTCAGTTAAGAACCTCCTGAAACATCATAGCTGTCGTGTTAACTAACGACCCGTTCTGGGTTATAGTGTGTCATAGATTCTTGAAGGACATTAACTGTAATAGTTGAACAGGAGTGGAGAGAAGGACAAGTCCCTTCCATTTGCATATTTCAACAAACGCACTGATCATCTTCACAGTGATTTATTTACATTAGACAGGGCCTCTCTGCCGGTCAACTTAATGACAACTTGTTTTGAGATACTGGCAACCATTGTTTCCCCAACCGGTGACTCCGATTAGCATATATGTCAGAGTTGATGACTCTAGAATGTCGTCATAATATACATAAACCTCAACCCCTCCGCTGCTTCTACCCCACGTATTGGCAACACTCCGAATACCAGAGCCCCAAGCGGTGCTACCCTCAATTAGCGAAGTGAATTACTATTTGATTCCTGATACACATTGACACCTGCGTTTCGGCTTACTCGCGGTCATGATTTGATTCAGCATCATTCAATTGGTTTGATTGGTCAGACAATAATTTATGGGCGTAGACTGGATAAATCCATCAATTTATTAATCTTCTATGCAATTCTAGGCGGTACTTGCAATTAGCAATCTTAATCACAAACGGCAGCAGGTATATACCTAGGGGAGTAAACTACGACTAAATATGCCGCCAAAGTGGTGCAGCTTGGAAACTGCATATTTTATTATGTTATTCCTCGTATCAATCAAATCCCTCCAATGTTCCATCAGGTCCAAATAACATAATCCGCGTTGTACGTCAATTGACTACCCACAACGTTTCATTCAATTTGACAATCTAGATGAGTAGGTATTTTACCACTTCTAGGACTTTTCCCCACCTCATCTACTGTTGGTTTTGTGTTTATATTCCGATGATTGCAGGTTTCGATTTGACTTCTATCGACTTATTCCCCATGTTTCGTTCAAATGGGATCATTAGGATCTACTATAGTTGGGATCTACTATAGTTTGTCCATTCACCCATCACCCAACCAGTAACCATCTTGAATATAGAAATGCCGATGATCGATTCTATTATGATGGACTCCCGCTTTTTAGGATAGATATATTGCCCATTTTCCATTCAAATCTAATCATCCCTTATAACCTACAAGAACAATCCTTGCTTTATTTCGAAAATTCCATATAATTAGTTTAGCCTTGATGAGCAAACTAAAGTATAGACAGCCTCAAAAATCAAATAGTGATACCAATCTTCATTAAAAGTATGAAATGGAAACTACATTTCCACATTACAAACAATATGCAGACAGAATAAGGATTTTATTAACATACACTATGAGTGTGTGTGATTTGTTGACTGTCTGTGAGAATCATGTTGAGGGATGTCGAGTGTCGGTCAAATGAGAGATGTTCTTACTGTCGGTCAACAAATCACATACACTTATTATGGCAGAGGTAGCAACCACGGATCAATCTCACATCTCCAGTTTCTTCAGTTTCATCCAACAACAGTACAGCACGGAGTCAGGCCGTGATGATTAAGAAATAAATTCTTCGAAACGTTGGCACGTAAAACATCTCTCATTTGATATCTACACTATGATATTGTACATCATTGCTATCACTAGTGTGGTAAAATCGATAACTATAGTTATCGAGCACATTGAGCACTGTTTCTGCTGAACTCTACTCAGGAAGAGGATAAACTACTTCTTCCTCATTCAAATTAGTCTCTCACCTGTAAGCTGTATTTAAGACAGAGGGAGAGAGTGAGTGTGGTGAGGCTTGCTAACACGTACAGAGTATTTCTCACACTTCTTAGAACGTTTTCTTCATTACCGTGCGGAATCAATCAAAAACGTTTCCAGTTAGTGAAAACGCCTCCCATCAACTGGGTTTCCTCTAACCCTCTTTTCGGAGGGGTCGAAAATATAGTTATACGCTTTCTAAAACGATACATCACAGCAGATTTCAAGATTAGGCTGTTGGGAATGACCTTTGCGAGCACGGGCGATTATCACGGAGGCCTCGGCCCTGTAATGAACAAGACACCTCAACTTCTCTACCCAACGCCTTCTATAATGCCCGTCCATCCGTCTTCATTTGCCTTTCCTCTAATGAGAGACCTTTATGAGGCTGGGGTTCACTTCAAATAATTTAATTTCGAGGTTGAAAACTACACTTGGGATGAGTCGAGTCTCCGTTCCGACACTACACGGTAAGATCTCAAGGGCTCATATGTGTGATACTTTTCGCAAGAAGAAATAAACCAAAAAGGTCAGAGCTAAAACTCAGCATTGACATTGAGATTTGGCCTTAGTAGCTCTTAAAATCAAGATTAGGTTTAATTACATGAGGGAAATTCGTACACACATTTTGTTTATTCTCGTCCCATTTCATCGTATTGAGAAAAAAATAATTAGCACCAATAATATATCAGGATAGGGATTTCGTAGGATTGGCTAACTCCATCAGTAGAAACTTATTGGATTGATCGATAGTACACAGGCTTTTCCCGTATAAACATAACATGCGTACGGGTGAGTTGGCAATGATTGATTTTGAAAAACCGGGTAGGGAACAAATCAATTGTGGACGGGGCATTCTATTTAGGGGTAGATATTTATCGTCACGTGGCAAGTGGACCACTAACTGGTTCTATTCAATTCAACTCACGATTTGAATTTCAGAATTTATCGCAGGTGAAAGGATCACCTCTTATTGAGAGCTCCCATTACAACTAGCAGAGGTAGTATGATTATGACGAACTGTTTTGTTCATCAGAGGCATTGTTCGTTCTGCCACTACTTCTAGCGGCAGAACTCGTGTTGGCCAGAAGCACCTCTACGACTATTATGACCTTAACAACCTTCCCCCCAGGCCAGAGCATAGGTATAGTGAGCTGGCTATGATCTAGGCCCTCCCCTGGACCACAGTCCTTAGTGGTTGATGTACAGCCCACCACTTTAACCTGTCCCGACCAAACGTCCACTTCGCCCTAAAACGCATAATTAATCGATAATGGGCGAAACCTGCTCTCCTCCCTCCTTTAACCTTCAGAGGGCATTTTGCTGTGAAAACGGTCCCGTTGCCGGACAGGGGGGATGGGTTGCACTATCGTAGTTGTCCATTTAACCCTCTTCCTTCCAACAACGACACCGACCACTGCGATGATGTTATTTACCCAACCACATTCAGAACTAACGTGAAATCTTCTCATCAAACCTGTGTTAGGCTGCCGCCACACTGTGCCCCCACGCAACTGCTGATAATGGTGAACGAGGGTGCCAGAAGGAGGCAATAGCGCCGGTAAATGATGAGTGTTAAACAATCACAAACAATGACCGCCGTCCTCGTGCAGCACGCTCCATACGTTGGAGGGTCATTTCTGGCAGCTAAAATGATTTTATCCCCTTCCTCACGAAAATACCTGCCAGGAGAAAACTACATGGCTCAGAACAAAATCCTTCAAGATCCAACTGAAATAATAATTCGCCACGGCAGGTCCCCCACATGAAACGTCCACTTCATAAGAGGCATGAACTACAACAATGTTTTTCCATAATACAGGAGTGCACGCCTGAGCGTGACAAATAGTGTTAACCAAACTTATCGAAGGTTTTATCGGATATATTGCACTGATTACTAATATATCATATTATTACGATACCTACGTATATTAGATTGCTAAACCTAACCGCATTTTCTCACGAAAAACTCCCTATCAAGACTAACCTACCAACTAGTACGTCAGCCAACCAATTCCTATTATACATCGATTAGGCTTGAAAAATCCAAAAAGAAGGACATGAACCCAGTACTTTGGCTCATTATCCATCCAAAAAACATGTTTCACCCCCTCAACATTGGAGGGTTTACGTTCCATGATTAGGAGAATTGGAAAATCACTGAAAATTGAGGGAAAAAAACTCTGTAAATGTTTCCAAAACGGTTTATTATATTCTGTATAGATCACCCTCTTCTCTGGATCACTGCCTAGTGAGCCTTATAACTTTAAGAAATGATTTAACTAAAGAGCTGGAATATTGTGTGATCGTTCGAAAATTCGACTGATGTAATATCAATGAAGATAGACGTCGGGTAGCTCATTGGTGATCTTTTAAATTTTTCACCTATTCCTAGGCGACCAACTGTAATAACTTGTCAACCCCAACAAAAATCGATCAAACCGATCGAGTGTCAAAGAAAAGTAGATATTCATCTAAATAAAATGAATCATGTGAGTGATGGTATATAATAATGGGAGTATGGCGATCGACTAATATTATAAACCATTACAAGTAGGGATGGAAATCGATGTATCGATGTTTGGGAACATCGATATTTTTTGTTCAAACATCGATGTTTACTCTTCAATGTTTTTCTGCTCAGACATTGAAGTTTGTTCTTCTGACTTTCCGACTTGCATTTTAGCGAATTTTTGGGAAAAAAGGAAGCTATTGTTCTCGGTCCAAAATTTTTAAACTCGTATTACAAAAAAAAAAAAAAAACGCTTGCATAAGAGTCTGCAACACATTGAGACATTTTCATGTCATCCCCCCCCCCCCCTCTCAACGGTGTATATAGGCCATTTTTATTATAAACCGATTTTCAGCGAGCGTTGGAGGTAGATTGAAACTAAAGCAATTCAGGTTGAGCTAGGCTTCATCCCAAAGATTCATTTTCCATGAAACAAACAAAACAAAAAGTGTAAGAAATGGATATAAGCCCGTTCGAAAGAAAGCTCCTCAATTGTCCTTCAACACTTTTCAAAATCTAGTAACTATTAGTTAGGTACTCTTATGTTTACTAATAATGGTGGTTTATAAGTACTAATATTGTAGTACCTAGGTATGTTATAGATTTAGTACCTATATAATTCAATATAATGTTTCTGGAAGCACCTTTATTAGAATGAAGAAGAAATAATAATACATTTCACTCTCAATAATATCCAGAATTATTGAGAATGAAGAAGAAATAATAATACATTTCAATCTCAATAATATCCAGCACTGTTCATGCCGGGAAAAGATCCATTAGGCTACGTAACTGGTGAAAGCCCGGAAACATTTTAGTATTTCCACATTTTTACTGCTTTATAGTGAACAGATGACAACCCATTGAAATTGAGACAAATAAGTGTCCTCTGTTAGAGTCGTGTCCCACGCTGTGGTATTGAGCAGCCACACGACAAACAAAAACAGCTCTGCGACTTGGCCTGAAGGCATCGTGAGTAACGTTCAGCACCTTTGTCACGGTCAGGACGCCATGAAGACCGCCCCGGGACATCACGAAGGACACCAGTTGTTGGATGTTACCTTTGACCTGCGTCAACGTAAGCTATCGATACTGAGGAGGCCATAGGTTGATAATAACCCACTACCCCCCCCCCCTCCACCCATAACCCCGTCCGCCCATTCCTAAGAACTAATGAGGCTCCCTCGGATAATTATGGATTAATTATCAGCACGTGTGTGTAACTGACAAGACGGGTTGGCTTGTCACTTGCTACCCCTCCCCGAGGCTGAAGCCTCCCTTCATCTAAGAAGCTATCGTGGACACAAATTGACCACCTAAGTTGGATTGTCCCATAGTTGGAAACCGCCACCCAAGACATCCAATCCAATGCAATATACCCGATGCTTGCAGTCTCTAAACATAGGTAATTAACCGTCTCAGGGTGATTCGGAACTCGCTTGATAATCTTCAAAGAACAAGATAAATATTAGGGTATCAAACTCGTCCTTCATGTATCATTATTATAGGTATAATATTTTTATGAAAAATGTATTAGAAATTATTAAAAATTTATTTGAATTATTATACGAGTTCGTTATTATGTCCCATACGTATCCAAAAGATGGCTTCTTTAGCTGTGCTTTCCTGTGCCAGAACACTGGAGTAATGCACTGAAATACTGCTCAAATAGTCACCTGCGAATACGGGAGGGGGAGGGGGTCGTCGGTAACCAGCACTCTGCGATGGTATATATAAATTTATATAAATGATAAATGATACATTTGTGAGGATGATAAATTACTCACGTCAGCAATAATTAAATTATAAATTTTATAACAAGAAGTACCTACCAACAAATATTTAAAATTACCTTCTTTCCATAGTCACGAACACATCTCCAGTGTAGTTATGGAGGATGTTCGAAGAGAACATAACTACAAACATAACTACAAACATTCAAACAACACCTCTATAACCTCCACGTACGGCTATCCGTACCTACTGAGAAACAAAATAACCTGACATGTAGTTTATTCTGAACGAAAGAGACCGAGTTGAGGAAACAATACCTACCTACGTAAGTCAACAACTGTACCTACCATTAAATTAATTAGAATAATTCTATTATTGTAAGTTGATGATTCCGACAACGGTCAAACCTATAGCAGATGTCAATATATGTTGCAGCCCTGAAGATGGCTTATTAAAGCCGAAAGCTCGGAAAAACTTCTTCTTTTCTTACCGCCTCCTACAACCCTCCAAACAGACAAAGGTTTTTCAACCAAAGGAGATAATGAACAATACAGAAAAAAATAATATGGTAGGTACACTTTTTTTTTTTTAATCACTTTTTGGCCCAAATTTTTTCAACTAAAATTATCGGTCACACATGCTCCACCACAATCTTGGCCCGAAGTCCCAACATTTCAGTGAGGTTGATTACAGAGAGCATTTTGTAAAAAAATGTCTCTTTTCATTTTTTGGGAACAGGGTGCCTAACGTGACCCACCAGGGGTTCTTAATATGGCACTAAATAATCACTTACCTTCAACAGAAAACTTGAATGTTGATCAGGTCAAAAAATACTTTTTTCAGCTCTTGTCAGCAACAAGTTGTGTGGTGGGTTCTGGAAGCCGTCCTTGGAAGTTTTGATCTGCTACCCAGTGGCCTGCCTCTGGAAGCTTATAGCTCACCTGCTCGCCATCATGCTACTTCTCATGGCTGGGGGAGATATTGCAGAGTGCCGTATTAGGAACTATACCATATTAGGGAACTTTATCCTACGTATGATTTTCGGTGTCTTTAGGAAGTAAATTCAAGGTGGTCTGGTACGGATTGTGGTTGAAAATCTCTCGGAAATTTGAGTTTTAAAAATTTTGGACCGTAAAAAATCGTTCCTTGGACATTTTTCAGATTTTCTGTGTGACTCCTTCCAGTTTCCCTACCGAAATTTCATCGATAATATACGATATGAGCTCAAGTCGAATTTGCTCCATGTGCAACATGTCGGCCCTGGAGGACGTGGTCCACTTTCTTGGTTGTTGCCCAGTGCTGTCGGAGTTCCGGTTTCGATTCCTAGGTGCTGGCGTGCTGAGCATGAGAGAGATGACTGTAGCTTTAAATGAAACGCAATTCTGGTTCAGAGTGGCATTGTTTGGCCACTATGCCTGGAAATACAGACTATCACTGGTCGCGGAGTTTAACTGGTGAGTGGCCAATGGACCTTAGATGCATGTAGGTAGTGGTGGGTGCACAGTCAGGAATTAGTGATCGCCCCATAGGATTTAAATATAAATAAAATAAGAATAAAAACATAAATCAAAAAATAATGTAGATTTTAACAAGGCTGGCTCAAACCACCCGGCAGACGGACGACACGTCCATGCCTGTCATGTTTTTGTTTCTTTAGTTGTCTGTTTGTTGTAAAATTTATTAACATTGTACCTACTCTCTAACAGTATAATTTTACATTTATTGTCTACTTAATTATATTTTGTATATACAAGTCATATGTCAATAAACATGTTTTCTATTCTATTCTATTCTATACGATATGTGTTTACGTATCCCCTGTTATCATAGATTCAGTATATGAGAAATTTTCGTGGTCCCCAACCCGCGTGTTGAACGAGGGACGACTGTACCGCGAGTACAAATTAGGTGCCATAACCGTTCAGCTATCTATGAAATGTTATGGAAATGCCTGGAAGCTTATTTTATTTGCGCACGGTCATTTTGAGAGGTAAATAATTCATCGGACTATTTTCTCCGTTTTAAAATTCATAATCTTGCGAAGGTTACTCCATCTTACCCTCTTGGGACAAGGTACAAAGGAACAAATTGGGCACCAAGGGTAGGAAGGTGGTATCTCTAATTAATTCTCGTCGCAAATAAACAATTCTATTCCCAAATTTGACAAGGAAGTTTATTTCAGATCTTAATCACGCCGGTCAGTTACAACGGCCGTTTCCCACGAAACAAGAGTTAGTGGTTGTTGGAAGGGGTAGAGTTATTTATCATAATTGCACCTAATAGTGGGCCACCTTGTCTCTTACAAAGTCCGCCTTTAACGGTTAGATATGAAGGTGTACGTGTATACGTTATAATATACACCATTTATGGGGTACATTAGGTGCTGGGGCGAACGGGTTAACATTAAGTCGTATTAATGCTGGAACACACGCCGCTCATCAATTTCCGGGTTATCCCAATTTATCCGGATTTCCGGGATAACAAGGGGAATGGTTTGAAGATGGAGGTGGTCGACGGGACTTTTGCTATGGTTGGCCTCATGCCCGTTCTCAAAACTTATGTCGATCCTGCATGAAAACGGAGATATGCTGTATCCAAGTCAGGATGAAGGCCGCTTAAGAGGAGGCGAATCGTTCTAAATCCTTATCATTCGTTTACAGGGAATTTGAAATTATCTCCTTCCATGTTATTTTCGGTGTTTTGCTCACATCAACAGTTGATTAGTTACTAATACAATTGCTGCAATGTACAACGAGTCCCCATCTCCTGTATCTTAAGGTCTAATTTTCTACATTTCTAATTTACAATATCGTAAGTTGGGCTATTCTCAATTTATTGACAAGCACAACTAACTCACAATCCCTCTAACAAGGAACACCCCGAATTCTCCAAGAGTGAGTGAAATAACTCCACCTCCAACAACTCCTGAGATTGTCGTACATGTGAATCAATGTTCCATTTGTCGTAATGTGGAGAAAATTGGGGCAAAACAATCAAAAGTAATAACAACCAGTGAAATAACAAGTCCATATCCAAATAATTTATTTACACAATTTTTGGATCTTGCCTTTCTAAAAACGTGAAGATTCCAACCAGCGTTGGGCTCCTCCAATCCAGCGATATTTTGGGCTTGTTTCTGGAAGGCCTTGTCCTTCTTCAGCTAGTGAATTTTACGACGTGACACAAACAACAAATATCCGAAATTACCCCATTTCCATTGAACGAAAAGGTCTCTTAAACCACGTGTTCTATTACGTCTATTTGAAGTTGTCGAGCTGAGGCGTTTTGACACATTGAACCTGTAGCGCAGCTACACTACATTTCAACTCCCTGGCTCAAAATTAATTTTTTCATCTTTTGTTTACAGAAAAACTAGCTAAATTTACTCCTCGACTCAAAAATTCTTCATTGAGGTTTTTAATTCAAGTGCATTCCAATTGTTCATCATTTATTAAATATACCCGTTAAAATTCTGCACCTTAGTAGCGTCAAGTGGCGACCCACTGGCGATCAACTGCACCGTTTGGGGTCATTAGTTGTTGGAAAACATATCGACTGCACTTGGTTACTTGAACAGGTCGCGAAGGTCATATATCACCTGCACTCCTGCCCAACTCTCGAATAGGTAGTAATCAAATCAATTCTAGAGATATCAACAATATCTGATAGTGTTTGTATAATCGACGTAGGAGGCTAACTCCACCCCTCCCACTCCACTCCCAACATCTTTGTAAGAGACCCATGACATTATTCAGACATACCTATACGTATAGATAGACACAGGATTATTTGGACATATAGATCAAGTGATCAGAGCACTATGGAAAGAATAAGTATTGTCCCATTTATTACACTAATATACATTATGTTCATATATGTTCATTTTCATTATTTCATTACGCATTATTATTGATGTACCTGACAAGACCCTGAAAACAATGGTGCAGTTGATCGACGGTGCACTTGATATTTCAAGGGGCTCCGATGCAGTCGATCGCTGGTGCAGTTGATACAACCCCGAACCCTTATATCTCTCGCCTCTTCGTATCAAGTTTCAAGGATCACCGGAAAACCGCATTCCCAAGTTCGCAGTTAATTCTAAATGGCAAACTGATTTTGGTTTATTATTCTCAAGTGTGACAGTAACGCTCGAGCACGTTTATAAATTGTAGGTACATATTACCATTAATAACCTATATTTTGTATTATACCTATTATGTACTGGCTGATTCGAAATCACGATCAAAATTCTGCGCCCATGTTGAATTTCGTTTTGGTCACCCCTACGGAGTAAGAAGAAGTTGTTTCCATGAAATAATGATACACGAACTGCTTCAATTCGATTCTGAATAATTCAGATTATTCTACGTACCTTGAAACAGAAAACCAACAAATCTGAGGGGAGGGGGGGTGTTGGTTTTCCTGGTCGATTCCAAAAGTGCATAACTGGAAATAATTATTTGCAGTGGGTTATATTCCACTGTTTGTTGTTATGGAGCGTTGAAAAATAACGCTCATTAGCCAGACTGTGAAATCTAGTTCTGTATTAGCTCGTCGAACCAGAACGTAACGATCATTGCTAGTTCGAGTATTGTTGTAACAACCAGGTGCGATGTATCATATCCACGTATTCTCCTCATGTTAGATTATTATTTACCTAGCACCGATGGGGCCTTGGAATCCTTGTACATTGACAACGACAAATGTTCCCCTTGAATGATTCTTTTTCATGGGAGTTTTCGAGAAAAAAATTGTCCGTACGCCCATTAATCCAATCGGAAGCTCGTTTCTGACGGTGGAAGGACGGAGAGGGGGGTAAATTTGGTTAATAAAGTGCAGTAAAAAGGAGGGAAAAAAAACCGACCCGAGTGAAGCCATCGGTATAAATCTTGTGGCACTCACGGCTTGTGTCCGCCTTCACCTCGGGAGCTCTGACCCCCTCCCCCATCTCCTCTGACCTGGAAAAATATTGTGTTTTGATGAATTTATTGTAACACGGCCACCGTAGCCGCAATGACACATCCATTACAATTGACGCCACACTCACACACAAAAGTGGGTATATCCTCCCCCGCCCCGTGCCCTAAAATGTCCCTTTTACCCTGAAATACCCCGTACCCCGCCGGTACGCTGAAATGTACCCCCACTCCCGGCGTGCCTACTCAAACCATCCTATTCGCCTCGTATTTATACTCTTTGGAAAAAATACAACTGACAGTTCTCCCTCGGATGGGCCTTCGACTACCCCTGGACATTAGCTCTAATCCAACCGTTCCAACCCCCCCTTCCCGTACCACCACCCGTTTTGCCTCCCGCTTCCTATACGTTATACTATTGACATATCAGAGGGCGAGGAGAGAGCAGCAGAGAAGCGGCCATTACTGGAAAAAAAAAACTCGGAAAAAGACAACAAAAAATTTTTCAGTCTCCCGCCACACCTTTTTTTTAATTTTTTTTTTTTTTACCGAAGCGGACGGTTTGAATCTAAAAAAATGGCAGGAAATAAAAATAAACAATACCGGGGAGGCTGCGGGGATTACAAATTATCCTCCCCTCCGTGAACGTCCGATGCTCGGGACTGTCCGTCGTGAGTCGCGAGCACACAGAAGGCGGTGGCGGTGGAGGGAGGGCTGACGGCAAATATAATGGACATGCAAATTTTTTTTCTCCCCACTTCCCCTTCACCCCCCATCATTGGTCTCAAAACGCGGTAAAAAGCGGGGAGTGGATGATGGGGCGGATTGGGGGGGGGGGGTTAGTTGAGGTAGGTTGATGGGTCGTTGAGGGGGGGGGGGAGGGAGGGAGGGAGAGTGGGTGTTGGATCTCTGTTATAGGGATAATTGAGCGCTTAGAACCCCCCCCCCCCCTGCCACCACTTTCATCTCCGTCCCTTGGTCTCGACCATCTATCCAAGCGGAAGAGAAAGTACAGGAGGTTTGACATTGTGGGTCTTGATTGAGGAGCGTGAATCATTTGTTTTTGTCCCCGTGTCTGTGAGGGCGGAAGGTCTCCTCGAGAACTGCGGTGAGTTGTAGTTGTAAAGGGGGGAAGAGGTGGGTGGGGAGGGATTGAAGGAAAAATGTTTCAATTCATTGAACTTCATTGGACTTATGATTAGAGGTCGGAAAATATGCACTTTTTTCCTCCAAAATATGAGTTCACGATTGGCGAAATATGCACCAAAAAATGCACTCGTGTGAAAAAACAAAAAAATATTTATTATTACAAATAGGTAACAGCAAAATCGGGAGATCAATTTTTGGAATATTTCAGTCTCATGCATCATTTCACCATTCATTTTTTAATCTAACATATATTTTTAATTTATTATTGACCATAAACCATTTTTAGAAGGAACTGTAGGTATCGAAATTGCTTTAGCCATTATTCTGTAACTTGTTTAAAGATCACACTCGAGATCATGAAAGACATACATTTTAAATCATGTAGGTAGGTACAAATTAGGCTAAGTAAAAGTAGTCAAAGCAACTGAATCAACTGATTTGTTGGATGAGGGCAATCATTAGCAGTCTATTTCTTGGCCCATTTCAAGCAACAATGGAAAATTGGTCTCGTCGCCATTGAATACGCGAGAAGGATCACTCATCACATGAAATATTGTGGTAAGCCCACACAAGCATGTGGTTGGTTACCACTTGTTGTTGATTTGGAAAAGTTTTTGATGAGTTTGGGAAATTGAACTGTAATTGAATTGGGTTTTAAAAACCATAACAAAACCATAACAAAAACCATACAGGAGGTTTGACATTGTGGGTCTTGATTGAGGAGCGTGAATCATTTGTTTTTGTCCCCGTGTCTGTGAGGGCGGAAGGTCTCCTCGAGAACTGTGGTGAGTTGTAGTTGTAAAGGGGGGAAGAGGTGGGGGGGGGAGGGATTGAAGGAAAAATGTTTCAATTCATTGAACTTCATTGGACTTATGATTAGAGCTCGGAAAATATGCACTTTTTTCCACCAAAATATGAGTTCACGATTGGCAAAATATGCACCAAAAAATGCACTCGAGTAAAAAAACAAAAGAAGCGTAACCAAATAAATATCGACTCGAGGTGTTTATTTGAGTTCGAATGGACCTTCAAGAAGAGCAATTGTCGACTCAAATAATCGTGAAAACGAAAAAACTTTTAATGTAATCAGTAAACTATCAATATAAAGGTGAATAAAACTGTTTACTTACAGCGTTACACGCTACTGCTGCCATAATTACTCGGAATGAAGGTAGGTACTCCACTGACCAAAACCACAGTCATGCAGCATGAATGTAAGAGCAAATTTTTGAAGAAAAACCATCTGCTATTGACTATGTTTACTGAGTAATTGAGTAAAACTAGTTGAAAACCTATTTCTCTTTTATGTCTTTCAAATACTTAAAACGTATCTTGAAATGTGAAACTAATTTGTGGGGGAATTGAAACCAAAAAATCCTCCATCCTGTTGTTGATACAGTCGAGAATTAAATGCATGCATACGAGTGTGCAACACATTGGGAAAAGGGATTCAGGGGCCTTCGAACAATGCTACATCACCTACTCCAGTAGCGTAGTTGTTATACTTAATATTGTAGTGTTCATCATAAATTATGGAGCTTGCATTCGTGTTGACAATATAAATTATTGAGAATGATCACCTGTGTGTAAACAATTATTTAAACAATCACGCTCATACCGCAGCTTGTCGGCCACGCACTCTGCAGTGGTTAACGTTATATGGTTAGGTAAATCGAGAGCTATCCAACGAGTGGTGAACGATTTTTGTACGATGATAACTGGCGAAGATAAAGTTCCGTAGCAACGAATCGGTTGTAAGCGAAAATCATCAGAAATTTTCGTGACGATTTCGTGTGACGCTTTTCGTGTGACGTTTTTCGAGTTATGTGCCAGAGTAAAGACATAGTCAAAATGTCAAAAATGCACTCGTGTAAAAAAACAAAAGACGCGTAACCAAAAAGCACCTCACCAAAAAAATGTAATAGAGTTGTAATATTCCCTGGCGAAAATACGGTTAGTCAAAAAAAATGATTTCTCAGGAAATGAAAAAAACGGTTTACCGTGTTTACACACTATACTAGAAATTTGAATTTCATTCTGTACTTCATTTTTACGGTCAGCATGAATGCCAAATAAGTTTGGATGAGCTCAATGCAATATTTTTGATGGGATTTGCGAAAAACGATTAGACTTTTTCGCAAATCCCATCAAAAATATTCCATTGAGCTCATTCAAGTCTTGTTATGTTTTTGAAGAATTCTACCAAGAAGAAAAAGACAAGTCAAACATTGTCAAACAAAAGCTCACGTATGTCTGGCTCTATGTAGCATATTATGCTACATATTATTAATATGAGTTTTTCAGCTGGATGCATTTTTGTGAATTTTTCTCAAAAACCTTAACTACCGGAACTTCAGCAGAAAAAAAAAATATCGGACATTTTCCTTCTTTCTGAAAGCAAGAAAATTATCTTAAAACAAGAAACTTGATTTCACAAAACCATGACATTGTGTCTTCAAATCAGCTGTTCTAGAGTATGAAAATAGGCCTGAAGTTTAGCCATTTGGTTCACGCTCACGTTGACGATGTTTTTCTCGTTCTTACTCGTATCTTTGAGCCCTCATTGTGAACGATCGGCTGGTCGTGGAACGCTACGGGTGGTCTTAAAAAAAAATCTTTATTTCTTCGAGATTTTTCTACAAAACTCTTATTTGGTGAATAGAAACCAATTTCTAGAAGTTCTTCTAAAAATGGTAAAAAGATGGAAAGGAGTTCTAGAAATAGATTTTCAGGGTCTCAATACTCGGCTTAGTGCTATTCTTGCATAACGTGGAACGATCTGGAATTCAGTCAGAAGAGGTTCCATGATACTCATGTTTCTTCTCACAACAGATATTTTCACCCGTTTTTACGAAACGAGGCTACTGTGAGGGGCAAAAACAATAAGAGCTAGTTACCATTAGGTCTTTTTCATGCAGCGGTTTTAATTACATAGTCGAGTCCGTGTATTTAGAGTAAGGATCCGCCGTCAGGTGGCCCTTGAGTGGCAGATGTTGCCCTGCCAGGCCTAGCACGTTGGTACCGACAATTTAATGTTACAATTAGCCTCCTTCGGTTGCCTCTCACAGAATGAAACGATCTCGTTGAAACTTTTGTAATTAGTACGAGTGAAAAAAAACCCAGGTGGCCACCGCTATAAATACATGGTATTGACTAACGGCTGAGTCGAATTCACCGTAGTGCGACTGTGTGTCGTCGGTAATTAGTGTTAATTCAGTTGTTATGTACATGCCGGTTGATGCAGCAACAAGGATACTGGCGCAAAATACTTACGACAAGTTGTGTACGAGTCGTATAGATCGTTATGATATTTTTCCTAAATCATAGAGGTTCGTTTCGATTGAACAAATCACATTTTTTGGAATGTCAACCGGATTTGTGGTTTAAATTAACTTGATTAACTTGTTGGTCAGGGATTTTTGAGACTATGGGGAATTTCCGTCAGTTGTCGATTATGAATACCACCTTGCTGTTGTATATCATCGCTGGCAATTCTCGTTATTCTATGGTCGTACTATAGTATTATAATATTACGACCGGGAAATGACGTGTATGCCAGCGATATTCATATAAAAAAATTTACTTGAGGAGAAAACTTCAAAAACGCTTGGGCTTCAGAGAGGCGGGGGTTGGTGGAACATGTTTTGGAACATGTTAGCCACTCAGCTGATCCTGGGCCTTAGCAGCGTCAAGTTGAAGTCCTAAGAAGGCGACATGCCAAATTATAGCTTCATAGTGGGGATAGCATAGGAAATTAGATTCAGGAGCCTCTCAGCAGAGCCCGGCCTTATGCTGCAGCATGCTTAAAGTGCAAGTCCTAAGGAGGCTTCTCAGGCTCCACATCAAATTACACCTTCATAGTGTGATTAGCATGGAAATTAGCTTAGAAATAGATTTTTTTTTTGGTAGTTTTGTGAAGGCTAAACATGTTCCATGTTAAAATTGACGTCAATTCCTTATTATGATTCCTCTGGCGATTGAACAGGTTCCGTTCGACACAACTCTCGGAAACAATCCCATCGACACATCGTCAGTCGTAAACAAAGAAACACATGTTTCTCAATATTCGAATTATTTACAGGAGTACCGGCATTTGACAAAACAATATGATGTTAATAAATAACAAGAATAAAACCTTATCCAAAGGAATGATTGACTTGATCATGCATCGTGCATCACAAAGTGACAACGGCAAAACTTATAACGCACTGAGGTTTGAACGCGGCAGCGATATTTTCTTCTTTCGGGCAGATCGCTCGTACACAGTACGCGCAAGAGTGAGCAAAATACGTTGTCTTCTGGAACAATTTGTGGAACTCTATTGGGCTTCCGAATAGGCACCATCTGGTTTGATCTGGAAGTTTTCACCGGTCGTGTATCACTCCATGAGGCCTACATACCAACTGTAGTGGGGGCATTTTTTTTTTGTTTTTTAGCTTGTGTTTTAGTCCTTTGCGCCAAGGGCAAATGACTATGGTAAGTATAACTAATTCAAGGGGGGTATCAGGGGGGGGGGGGGTGTATGGAGGCCTTGATCTGTAAAGCTAAGGTAGTAGTTGTTGGAAGGTACAGAGCTGTGAGCTGTGGTATATTTAGAAGGGCAGTCAACAACATCTGTCAAACCACGGTACCGTTAGTTACAAAACTACTTCCAGTCATATAAATGTGGAAAGTTCCATTTTCGACTTGAAATGTCACGAAATCATACTTCTATTTTTCAAACTTTCCTCCGTTCTATTTCATTTTCAATAGCTATTAATGCATGATAATTCTATTATGATAATTCTATTCTGATAATTCTATTCTGATAATTCTATGATAATTCTAGATTCTAATTTATTTAGACCCCGGTCTTAATTAGCCTATTCGATCTCAATTATTCGAAATTCTTTTGATTAGTTGTATCCCTGCCTTCAATACCACATGTCATTTTTTGGCTCTTCTGACAAGCAGGCAAAATCGACTTAGGTATGTCATGGTGCAGTTTAAGCGACGTTACTCTTGTAAATAATATTGGAATATCGTGCGATGAAAATATCGAGAAATTTTAATGTTTTAATTAGGACTGACGATGGGGTTATTCCAGAAACCGATCTCCAAATGAAAAACTACAGAGTAATTATTTACCACGAGTTAGAAGATCGATTTTCCACGTTTAGCTGTTGAATATAAACATTCAAGGATCACATCAACCACGTCTGGGACCCCATTTTCCGTCAGAGCTATTCGTTTGGTTTACTCCAATGTCAAAAGCCAACGGCTTCGACAGAACTACTCAGAAAACGCAGTAATTCCAACTTATAACCCGACTAAATGCCTACTCCGATGGTTGATGACCCCACAGCGCGCACTTCAGTTCCATAAATTATTCACCAACGACGGAGGGTTAAGTGCTTGGATAACATTAAAGTGAGGCTTGGGTTAAGTCCATCCTCGCCCCCCGTCTCACCCTCACCTAAGGGTCTTCAAGTCCAGTGTTTGCTTATCATTTTGGAATTAATTGCGTGGAGGGCCTGGCGGAGCAAGCGCTCTGTTTATGTACAGCAAGTAACCTTCCTATTTCGAGTAAACCACCTCATCACATAAATAATTGTTTAGCTGCAGCTCCGGTGTTTGTCCTAATAGTTCCATGGACGAGCTCCCGGTAGTTTGCCATCCTTTGCTCTCGGAAATGGCGAAACTCGAGTTTTGCTGCGGACTAGAGCCGCTCTGACTGTTATATTATTAACTGAATAACCTTCAGCTCCCATTTAGGTGTAATTTCTCGTCTTATGCGAATATAACTACTTCAAATTCATTTTGTCAAAACATGTCACATATTTTTAATTATCAAAAATATATCATTATTTTCAATAACAAACCATTGTAATCTACCAAGAAACACCCCTCTCTACGAAATTCGTAAGTTGTCGCTACAACACACGTGGAGAAAACGCTGCACATTTCTCCACAACGGTTCATTATTTTACGAACACCCATTAAGTCAATTCAGAAGGCCCAACTCCTATTTTTCTTGCAATACAATTTGGCACACCCGATTAATAGTGCGACCACAACCAAATTTGTTGGATCCGGTAAATACGAATAATTTCAACAATTCAACCAAAAACATTGATTTATTGAGGTACAAAAGTTTGCAAAAAAGATATGATGAACAGTTCAACTTCGATTTTGCACCCCTTTCTAGTAACGTGCGATACCAGTTAAGTATCGATACTGGTATCGAAAGGAATATTCTATAGTAGTCAAGTATCGAAAGAAAATATTCGATATTCATGAGTACTCAAATGAGTATCGAGGCGTTTAACCTGAATGAATTTAGCAATCCTTCTTAGGTATATTTTTATTGTAGGTATACCAATGTAGCTACTTCAAAATTTTATGATTTGAAAAAATAAAATAATATGAATTGGAAAAATGTCTAAATTGGAAGAAATTTTCGACATTACTCGAATACCAATGTTTTAATTTCAGCTTAATTTCCATTTATATAATTTATCTGATAATGCAGAAAGTAGGTAGGTACTCAATGCCTATGTTATGCTATATTATGGAAGTACGAGATATGACACCAAAAATGCTTGGTATTGAAAGAAAATGTTCAATAGTTTCTACCTACTTCCATCTGAATTACCTACATACTCATATGAATACTTGTATCCAGATATAGGTAAAAACAACAAGAAATAGTTGATTCATCATAAATCCTTAGTTGTGTTGAATGATGAAATTCTTGTCAGTTATAGCAAAAGTGTACAGAAGCGCGTTGTACGAGTACACAGAATTATGAAAAGTGTTGCCAACCATCAAACCAGAAACCCACGTGATCCTATGAGGGGGCATCGAAGAATGCAGGTGGGGAGTAATGATTATTTAGTTATTACACGGACGGAGTAGTAAATCCAATTGAAAATCTGCTTGCACTTAGTTGACATGATTGAGTATGAATAATACTAGAAGTAACTATTATATACAAATCCATTTGAGTACTTTTTCCGATACTGTACAGTACTCGGTATCGAAAGAACATATTCGACACTTTACTCGTATTAATAGGTATCGCACGTTACTAACCCTTTCTGTTGGCTTGGGTTATTCTAAATTATTATTTATTCTAATATTATTTATTATTATTTTAAATTGGCCAACCACCACGGAAGGCAGACCCCACACAGAACTGAGATCTAAATAAACGGGTGATTCGTACAAATAATAATAAACTGTTGTGGAAGAATTAGCCGCGTTTGATCAGCGTTGTTGAAAAAATACTTCTAATTATCGAAAAATATTGCTTGTCATAACTCAGATTCTACGTAATTTTCCATTATTTTCCAGTGAAAAGGCGTTGCCTTGTCCATCTTGAGAGATCTTTATAACAGCCAGGGGTTTAACCAACCGAAATCAATCAGCAGCAGCCGAATACCAGTAGGCACCTCTGCCTGCCGCCGACCTACGCCTTCTCAACTCTCATACGTCCCGTCCCACGGGCGTTCCCTCGCTAAAAAGCCACCACCGTCAAAAGTCACCCCCCCCCCCCTTATAAATGCCCCATTTGAAAAACCCCTTTTAAAACTCAACCTCATCCCCTACCTCCAGACCCCTTTTTCAGCTTCTTTTATCGGGTACAAAACTCCATTTCCTAACTAATTAAAGGGAATAAGGGGGCCGCTCGACTGAAAGTACCCCCGACCATACCCCGAAAACTCGCCCTCGACCGTCCCAATTCCAACCACAATCGTATATACGTCCAGTTTCCCCAGTTCTTTTCTCCTCGAAAAAGAAACAAACTAGTTAGTAATTAAATCCTTCCAGATTTTCATTTGATATTTTCATTCGGGCCCCCTCCCATTTCCCCTCTTCCCATCAATAGCCCACAACGATCCTCAATATGGAACTTATTCTTTGAACTGTTCAAAAAAACAGAGTATTCAAAATAAACTGAACGACATGAGCGCTGAAATAAATTCAATTTGCGACGCGCTTTGCCCCGCAAATGGACTTCCAGAGGATTAGTTTGCAGGGAATTCGTGGGACGCAGTATAATTGATTTCGTCAGGAAATATGGAATTTATTAAAAATGAGTGTTTCGGAGTGATTGATAAAAGTACATATACTACGTTTGTAACGTTGTAATGTATTACGTTTTTCCCTATTTTTCTCTGTATATTGAGTGTCATTGTGAGCTTGCGAGTTGAAAAGTTGCTACTTCATACTAAACCAAACTCTTCATTACATTTTGGTTTATTATCTTCGATAATGAACCATTGGAATCGCCCAAAGAAAAAGAAAATTTAACCCCCCCTCAAAATTTGTTGGTTTACGTTTCAAGATACGTAGATTCAGAAAATCGAATAAAAAAAACTCTGCAAATTCTTGACACAACGGTTCATTATCTTCTTTGTACAGATCACCCTTCTGTCTAGATCACTAGGTCTAAATGTCTAGATCCTAAATGTTAGATTAATTATTATTATCAATTATAACTAATTATTAACAATTTTATCAAGTGCCTAGTGAAAAGTATTATAATTTATTGTTAGGTATTAATAATTCGTATTTATTATTAATAATAATTATTAATAATTATGATTAATTAATACGATATAATTCTGGGGTTTTTAATACTACGTCGGTAATAATTTTTCTATAAAAGAAGTACCTTCCAACAAACATTCGAAATTACCTTCATTTCCGTAGCACGAAACGCACCTCAGAACAACAAACTCGACATCACTTAAGCCATATGATATTCCAAAGAGCTTGTTAGTATGAAAATGGACCTGTATTTCAACAGTTTGATACACGATCGTGTTGTGAGGCACAATCTTTGAGCCCTCATTGTGAACGAACGACTGGTCGTACAAAGCTGCGGATGGTCTTAAAAAATTCTACGGAACAAACTCTATCTAAATATGAAATAAAAAACATACCGTTCTATATGAATTTTTCGAGATATGAGATTTTCAAAATTTCAAAATTCGTTTTGAACCCCTTCCCCTTGACCTAGGGTTATGAAAAGTTTCGAGGACCATTGTGGGGTTTGTCGAAACCCATAAAAAAAATTTCGTAATTTTAACTCAACGCTAACTGGGCAAAGTGGCGCGGACGGCGGACGGCGGACGGACGGATTTTTTTTTATTCGATTTTCTGAACCTACGTATCTTGAAACGTAAACCAACAAATTTTGAAGGGGGGTTAAAAAAAAATTTTCTTTGGGCGATTCCAATGGTTCATTATCGAAGATAATAAACCAAAAATCCGTCCTTCCGCCGTCCGCGCCACTTTGCCCAGTTAGCGTTGAGTTAAAATTACGAAATTTGGTTTCTGGGTTTGGACCAGCCCCACAATGATCCTCGAAACTTTTCATAACCCTAGGTCAAGGGGAAGGGGTTCAAAACGAATTTTGAAATTTTGAAAATTCCATATCTCGAAAAATTCCCATCAAACGGTATGTTTTTTATTTCATATTTAGATAGAGTTTGTTCCGTAGAATTTTTTAAGACCATCCGCAGCTTTGTACGACCAGCCGTTCGTTCACAATGACGGCTCAAAGATTGTGCCTCACAACACGATCGTGAATCAAACTGTTGAAATACAGGTCCATATGGCTTAAGTGATGTCGAGTTTTTTGTTCTGAGGTGCGTTTCGTGCTACGGAAATGAAAGTAATTTCGAATGTTTGTTGGTAGGTACTTCTTTTATAGAAAAATTATTACCGACGTAGTAATTAAAACCCCAGAATTACATCGTATTAATTAATCATAAATAATAATAATAATTATTAATAATAAATACAAATTATTAATACCTAACAATAAATTATTACAATTTTCACTAGGTACTTGATAAAATTGATAATAATAATTAATCTAACATTTAGGATCTAGACATTTAGACCTAGTGTTTCATCTTCCAGGTAAACTACAGTCTAGAAATTTTAACCGTCAGTCGGGGATAGACCACATTGCAATATTCACTCGGTTTCTCATCTGTAAAATTGTTTAAATAATACCTTTTTGTAATAATACAAATTAAATTTTGATGCTGAGCTATTGACTTGAAATTTTAAAAATATGTCAGAACTGGATCACAATGCAATATTCACTCGGTTTCTTGTCTGTAAAATTGTTTAAATAATACCTATTTGTTTAAACAAATTAAATTTTGATGATGAGCTAGATACTTGAAATTTTAAATATAGGTCAGAAATGGATGACATTTCAATATTCACTCGTTTTTTTCTCATTGTGTACCCAAGATCCTTCCCTAAAAGACCTGGCAGCGGGAAAAATTATTCAACATGGTTTGAAAAGGGAAAAACAAGTTTTGTAAAAAATCCCAATGCTCTAGGTAGTAGTCGATACCAGTGACCAACATTTTCTTCAGTAGTCGACATGGTTTTGCACTAGTAGTCGACCTACATGTGTTAGAAGTCGACAGTATCACTTGAGTCAGTAGTCGACAGGTTTCGTCATTCCATCGTTTTCGAATTTTACGACATCTAAATAAAATACATTCAACTGTGAATCGGAACTTGAAAATAGATTAATAAGATGTAATAAAGTAGTTATCAGACTTTTTATTTGCAAACAGCTCATTATCAGTCTCAAATTGCAATAAGTACTTAAGTAAAAAGGTATGAAAACTATAGTCGAAAACTCATTGTCAGAAAATTGACATTACATTTGGGGTTAGGTACCTATTTACACATTTTTTTGACATTTTCATGTCTTTGCTTTGGCACATAAACTGAAACGGGAAAAATTTGTTCCCTTGATTCACCCTTTCCCTCAGATCACGTCAGAACACAAGCGACCGGCGGGCCATTACGTCAGAGCCTATGACGCACGAGCGTATGACGTCAGACGGCTGGCAGGAGGCCAACTAGTACGTCAGAGCCTATGACGCACGAGCGTATGACGTAAGACGGCTGGCAGGAGGCCAACAAGTACGTCAGAGCCTATGACGCACGAGCATATGACGTAAGACGACTGGCAGGAGGCCAACAAGTACGTCAGAGCCTATGACGCACGAGCGTATGACGTAAGACGGCTGGCAGGAGGCCAACAAGTACGTCAGAGCCTATGACGCACGAGCGTATGACGTAAGACGGCTGGCAGGAGGCTAACTAGTACGCCAGAGCCTATGACGCACGAGCGTATGACGTAAGACGGCTGGCAGGTGGCCAACAAGTACGTCAGAGCCTATGACGCACGAGCGTATGACGTAAGACGGCTGGCAGGTGGCCAACAAGTACGTCAGAGCCTATGACGCACGAGCGTATGACGTAAGACGGCTGGCAGGAGACCAACAAGTGCGTCAGAGCCTATGACGCACGAGCGTATGACGTAAGACGGCTAGCAGGAGGCCAACAAGTACGTCACAGCCTATGACGCACGAGCGTATGACGTAATACGGATGGCAGGAGGCCAACTTGTGCGTCATACGACGAGACCTTTTATGTCTCTGCGCCCCCTCCCACACCCACACCGCGTACCTCGTACTTCATTTTGGTTTATTATCTTCGATAATGAACCATTGGAATCGCCCAAAGAAATAAAAATTTTAACCCCCCCTCAAAATTTGTTGGTTTACGTTTCAAGATACGTAGATTCAGAAAATCGAATAAAAAAAAATCCGTCCGTCCGCCGTACGCGGCACTTTGCCCAGTTAGCGTTGAGTTAAAATTACGAAATTTTTTTTTTTATGGGTTTCGACCAACCCCACAATGGTCCTCGAAACTTTTCATAACCCTAGGTCAAGGGGAAGGGGTTCAAAACGAATTTTGAAAATTTGAAAATCTCATATCTCGAAAAATTCATATAGAACGGTATGTTTTTTATTTCATATTTAGATAGAGTTTGTTCCGTAGAATTTTTTAAGACCATCCGCAGCTTTGTACGATCAGCCGTTCGTTTACAATGACGGCTCAAAGATTGTGCCTCACAACACGATCGTGAATCAAACTGTTGAAATACAGGTCCATTTTCATACTAACAAGTTCTTTGGAACATCATATGGCTTAAGTGATGTCGAGTTTTTTGTTTTGAGGTGCGTTTCGTGCTACGGAAATGAAGGTAATTTCGAATGTTTGTTGGTAGGTACTTCTTTTATAGAAAAATTATTACCGACGTAGTATTAAAAACCCCAGAATTATATCGTAGTAATTAATCATAATTAATAATAATTATTATTAATGGTAAATACGAATTATTAATACCTAACAATAAATTATAATAATTTTCACTAGGTACTTGATAAAATTGTTAATAATTAGTGATAATTGATAATAATAATTAATCTAACATTTAGGATCTAGACATTTAGACCTAGTGATCTAGACAGAAGGGTGATCTGTACAAAGAAGATAATGAACCGTTGTGTCAAGAATTTGCAGAGTTTTTTCCACATTCACATGTTCATCTATTACGCGAGGCTCATACAACAAACTTACATGTTTACAAACTGAGCTTCTGTATGGTTGTAGAGCCTGCCCAACTAGCTCAAACGGTTTGATTACAACCTACACCCATCCAAAGTGAGGGCTGATATTTTGTTGTTACAAAATCGACAGGCTTCCCCAGGTTAAGAGTTGATCGCGAACGGCAGCCTGAAATGATACGGTAATACAATGGTAGGTAAGTAGGTAATGAACAAATACATAATATGAATATTATTCAAAATTCCCAACAAATAAAACCAACAACTCAACAGACATGAATATGTGTACGGAATTGATCAAAGTGTCATTAAATAATTGTTTCATTATCATTACATTATGACCGCTACACTTGTAGTTTTATTTATTCGTGGAAATTTGGAGTACGAATGATCAAAATGTTGAGATTCTCAAGTAACAATCACGTTTCTTCACCTTCAAAGTGCGGAATAAGTTATCGAAATTCTGACTTCACTATCATGTTTACCATTAAAAAATCTTTGAAATGATTGGTCACTTGTCAGATCGTTTCATTATTAGAATTTATGGGTAATTTTTTCCTCCTAAAACTCCGCCCACACGTAGAGTAGCCCGATCCTGCCCCTCTACAAACATAGCCTTTCCAGGACGGATTTTTTGTGCAAATTTGAATTTTTTATCTAAATTTTATTGAGAGTTATCATCTCGCCGACCGATTCGTTAATATCTAGGGAATCTCAATCGTTTGGAAATTCAACAACAACCAACAATCAACAAAATGTAATCGTCTATGGCTGGAAACACATAAATGAAAACGAAATAGAACAGCTTGCCTAACAAAGATTAATACTTTTCAAAATTGAGCTGGATTGTTCAAGATTGAGGGAAATCAAATATGACATTATTCATGTCTCATATTTAGACCTTGTCCGCGTTGATGGTGACCCAAGTTTCCCAGTTTGTTTGTTGTGCTGCACATGAAGAATATGAAGTGGGTTTTTCGATGTCAGTTCAATGCAAATTATAGGAATTACAACACTGCACTTTCAACTTTGATGTTTTCGGAAATTAGCCAAATCAGTAGATGTGGAATTTATTCACGTATTTTTGGCTGTAGATTAGTCGAATCGATTGAGATTTAGTTCAAAATTATTGAGCATATACTAGACAACCGAGCGGACATTTTAAGACCAACCGCACCAATTTCCATCAATTTTGGCGGCAGTTATTGTTTAAAATACAAAAATCGCCATAACTCCTTTATTATACCCCTTAGAAAGCTCATTTTGATCTCAAATTGAACAGTTTTAAAAGCTAAATACAACTAAAAAAGAAAATCTGAAAAAGCTTCAATTTTGAAGGAGTTATGACCATTTGAAATTCCTAAAAATTACTATTTCCCCCCTAATTGGGGGGGGGATGGGGGGAGAGAGAAAAAAGGTTCAAAAGGCACTCCCTTGGAGCATAACAAACGTGTGTGCAAAATTTCAGCTCGATCCGATTTGTCTGATGAGCTGTAGCCCCGTCAATGAACAACAACAACGACAACGACAAGAAGAAGAACACGAAAAACGTGAAAAATAGTGGTTTTAAAACTGTTTACCCCCGACACCTGATGTTCCCGAGAGCTGAAATTTGGTTTACGTCCTCTCGTGCCCCTGGAGAGTTGGTGTACAAAAAATCAACTCTCGAGACACTCAGGGGACCGAGCTACGGGATGGTGAAAACCCCAACTTGTTCCGTCGCGTAATCAGTGTCTCAGTCGCTTCGGTTTTGAGGGCTTCGGTTTTCTTGGCGGGCGGGACGCTCCCGCGTCCCTAGATAACGTGACAGGTTTGGAAGCGGGGAAGTTGAACGGCCCAACCTGATGATCTCACATTTCTGTACAAAATTACGTGAACTAAACGATCGACTTACGATTGACTTACATTCGAGGAACAATTCACGCAACAGCTATCCATTTTCGAAGCTGAAAGCACCAAAAAAGTCGCGTAAACAACAAGTTGACACTCAAGAAAACGATGGAGTGAAACAAAAACGAACAAATCGGCTCCCAAACAAATCGATTATACCTACCAGCTTCGATAACATCGGCGTGATCACGACAGCCACCGCACAAAACTTGCGGTGACTCTGTGACTTGTCTACCAATAGAAACTACACACACACACACCGAACCATCATTGTGAAGACGAGGAGACACACTGACACATGGGCTCGGCCATTGACCTGTTTTCACCGCAATGGAAGTGCGGTGACCAACCATCATTCCATGCGTCATTTCTGCTTCAATGGATACTACTCTTATCAGCTCTATCGATCAGTTTGTAGTATCGATTCAGACAAAGAAGTCATCGATCTCTGATTTGAACCTACCACGAAGAATCGATGAAACTGGTTTCTAATCGATTCCATCGGAATGCGCCCAAATTGAACTTTTCGGATTTTTATTCTTTGTGTAGGTACCTTTTTTCTTCTTTTCGTCAGGGGTACCGCCGCTACCCGCGGTACCCCTGAATCTACGCGCCTGCCGATAGACCAGAAGGACTTCGTCCAGAGTCTATCAAAATCAAAGCAATCGTCCGAAGGGGTATTAAATTCGAAATTTCCTATTTATGACCAGTTTTTTTTTTCAACTAGATGCCGAACTGATACAAAGTGGAAACCAAAAAAAAAATTGGGGTTAGCGAATGAAAATGTCCGTTTCACGAATGCGTCAAGCGTCCAATCAAAATACTGGATTGAAACGGATGTTCGTTCTTATTGCTGCGCGATTCTTCTCGGTTTAATTTCACATTTCATCAACGTATGACGCGCGGTAGGTAAACCCCCAAACCAGTTTTTTGCCAGGTATTTCTTGATTTTCCTCCCCTTTCTCAAACATGGAAAAAATTGTATTTTCCCAGTGATCGTTAGGTACCTTTTCGGTTTATTTTTTTTTTTTTTACTTTTTTTTTGCCACCCTTCGTTCCAAACGAAATGGTACGATCCCACTCTCATAACTCCGTGCGGATTTATTCATTTAGATGGTATTGGAGAGATTGTCCCGTCATAAAGTCGGACTTTGGTTTTAAGTTAATAACCGCGGTTTGTGATGGGCGGCGAAAAGGGGGGAGGAGGAGAGGAGGAACCATTTCAAAACGAACTCCGCGAAAACCTCGCACGAAAATTTCGCTCGGTTCGAAAAGAGGCGGAACGTCGAAACACCGGGTAAAAGTGATGGAAAAGTAGAAGGAAAAGCGAGCGGCGGCCGACGTTATCCGCGAAAAAAAAACGTAGGATGGTGCAAAAAAGTGAAAGAAAAAGGTTTTTTTTTTCAATTCAAATGGAAACAATATTACAAACTAAAACCAAGCTTTAGGCACAATAAAAAGGCCCGTAGGAAATGAGAGAGGTTTTGTGGTAGTGGGACGGGTAGTGGGGGGTGGTTTACTCCGGGATACAACTGCGACCGACTGGAGGGGGTAAAGCCGTCAAAAAAATACACGGTCGCCAGTCATAAAAGAGGCCATGGAGTGGGGGATGTGTTTTATATCCAGCTCTCGGCGTAGGAGGCGGATTTATGTATTGGCGCCCTGTATTATGTATTCTCTGATTAATGTATCACAGGGGCCCCCTGTCATTTTGTTGCAAGCCGTTTTTTTTTAGGTCTCGTTTTCCGAACGAGGATTATGCGGGACAGTTTTCAGTGCACCCCTCTCTTCGCCCCGCCATCTTTTTTCCTTTTGGTCTTTTTAATTTTTTTTTTCTTTTTTGGTTTCATTTTACCCCCGCTCCGCTGCTGAAGCCGTCGCTGCCTTCCGGAGGCTTTTTCTGCGAGGCCTCAAAAGGCCAACGCGAGTTTATGGCCTATCAGGGAGGTCCGATAGCTCATTCGGGGCCGAGCCCGGAGTTCGGTGCTTTGACATAAAATGATGGACCCCGGGTTATTTTTGCCCCCTCCCCCCCAACTACCTACTGCCTGCTTTTCATTGTGCAACGTGTTTGATCGTTTGGGCAAAAATCTCAAATGAACGTGAAAATTCCCATCAAGCGACTCCAATGTAGACGCAAAAAGTACATCTGCCCGCGGCTTTTATGTCTCCTAAGCCGTTAAAATCTATTCAGGCCTTCGGCTGTGTGAATATCATCAACGTATCAACGTGAGCCTAGTTGAAAAGAAACAAAAACCACGTTCAAACATCTAGGCGAGCATCTAGGTGCTATTTCATTTAGGACCGGTTTATATATTATCAAATCAAACGACTGGATAGCTAGACCACAGTTATAATTAAGTCTCTTCTATCTGGTAAATGGGTTTAATCAATTTCAACATAGAGCTGGCTAACTGACAGATAGGACATGGGTACTAGGAAATATCTAGTAGATACGTAGTGTCATCCCCTCTATGTTTTCATGAACGTAGTTAAATGGGAAGGGGTTGAAAAAAAAAATTGAAATTTTGAAAAATTCACAATTCGAAAAATTCCAATTGAACGGTAACGTTTTTAGTTTACATTTAAATATAGTTTAATTTTTAGAATTTCGTAAGACCATCTGGAGGATTGTACGACCAGCCGTTCGTTCACAATGAGGGCTCACAGTCGGGGCAGATCAAAAGTCGTCAACATTAGGGTTAATCATGCGGCAGCCTGTCGGGTCAATGTTTATACCGTCCCAGCTGATTGAACAGCCAATGGTTATCAGATATGGAGTTAATTAATAATAATGAGTACTAATTAATAATAATGATAATAATGATTATTAATAATTATTTATAACTCACAATAATTATTTATCACAATAATTGATAATAATTTACACTACTTGATAATAATAATTAGTCTACCATTTAGTGATCTAGACAGAAGGGTGATCTGCACAAGGTAGATAATTAACCGTTGTGCCAAGAATTAGCAGAGAATTTTTTATTTGTACATTTATTTTGAACCCTTCTTTTTTTCTTTTTTTTTTGAATAATTTTGTTGTTGCTAAATAAATATAATTGAGTTTAATTGAATTGAAGGATAACAATGTCTCTGTTGAGGGAAGATCGTTTATTTCTAAATCGAGAAGTCTAAAAGTCAATTGGATGAAAAGAAACAAATTGGAGGGAGCAGGAGGGTCCTGGAAGTGGTTGTGCAGTTGTGGAAATAAGTGTAAAGTAGTGGGCGGGAGGGTGATGGTCAGTGTGAAGAGGTGGAACCCCCTCAAGTGTCTTTTGAGGAGAAGGGTAAGTTCCTAAAAGAGGGGGAGGAGAATTCCTCGATGGATCGGACGTCGGTGGGGCGGGTCGTGGGGGCGAGGCGATGGATGGACCCCCCCCCCCTTTTTTCCACAAATGCCCCCTCGCCACTTCTGCCACTCACCGCCACACCTGTCATATTGGAGAGATGGGGGAGGTCAATGCAAAAAAGGTGGTCGGAGGGGGGGAATGACGATCGCGTGTTGGTGGGGTGGTGAGGAGGGGAGTATAATTAGGGCTGTTGTACGGTCGGAGGGGGGTGTTATGCGGGTGGGGGGTTGAAAAGGGGGGTGAGTCATCGGCTCATTACGAGCGCAGCCGAAGCTCCCGGTAGAAGTCGAGAGGCGGAAACGGCCGAATTCACCCGAGAAAGTCCGAAGGCTCCTCACCACGACCTTCTCCCCAACACAACCGCCCGGCATTGCTTGGTTAGTTGCCATCGTTTGAACAAGACGGTGCACAAAGTCCAACCTCACTTGTAAATTCTCCGTTTCATTTTGTACAATTCGACAACAAAAACAACGGTTTTGGTTCTCAATACCCCAAAACCTCCACCGATTCTCAATCGAATCGTTTATTCGGTTTCAAGTTTAATTTTCAATCCCAACGCGTTGACATTTTCCCTGTTTTTTTCTCTTGACAAAAAAAAAACAACAACAACAGAATTTCCGGTATCGTGCTCAATCGTGTCATGGACTTTATAAGACCGACGGACTGGTGAAATCGTCATTGAACCGTGTCGACAACCGCTTTCCACGAAGTCGGCGGCAGGAGCGGCAAAATCGCCTCGACATCCTCTCCAGGTGAGTCCAAATAAAATATTTAATATCCCACCTTATCACTCGGTGAACCTCACAAAACATTTTGAGTTAAAATTGAAAACAAATTCGTTCGAAAACTTGCGATGATTCTCCAGATAACCGCGAGGCAACGGCGGGTTGATGGGAATGGTGTGGTGGGGGGGGGGGGGTGTTTCATGAGTTTGGCGGGAACTCGGCAGGGAAAGGGCGCTTATCGTCCCACGTGGTTTCCCCGCAGTTTTCCGTCCGTCGTCTCGTCACGGCCTCCCGAACGCCGGCTTTTTACGTAAAAATTATTCAAAAATTGACATTTTGACGAAAACATTGACGAACTTTGCCTGATTTTTGCCGACTCGACTTTCAAAACGATCGAATTCCGACGATCTCGACCCACGTAGATCACGTTCTCAATCGACAGTCCAGACATAGTGTTTTTGTTCCAGATGTGTAAACGTAAAAGCGAATCAAAGTAAAATCGAAATCGAAAAACCACCCCAATCAATCAAACATTTCAATTCTTGAAAATATCAACCCTTCGGATTGATCTTGAATAATACTACGATAAGACATCATAATATTATCCAAATCATTTTCGAATATTTAGGGCGGCACTTGTGTGAGTTGTAACCAAGGATTGCCGGATTTTCAAAGATAATTTGTGGTACTTTCGCTTACATCTTCAAATATTTATACAATATTTTTCAAAAATGATTCCATAAAAATGGTTCCATAAAAACTTCCGGCATTAAATGATCTGATCGAATTTCATGGTTATGAAATATGCTCAGTAGTAAATTACCAAGTCTCAAGTTTGTTCAGTATTAGTGTCGTGGTAATTCTTACTTTGGTATTCTAAATGCTAAATGAAACATTTCGATTGAAAATAGACCAACATTGGGTGAAACACTATATGAAAAGAATCCGAGAATAATACGCAGGTAAAGGGTAAAAGTAGGTCTTCTCCGAGTTTAAATAGGTATACTTAACTCTTGTTTGGACGAAGTGATTAACTAGTCCAAGTTACAAGGCGAATTGATGGAATCATATCCAAAGTATCTAATACTCGTACAACCTTCTACGAAAAGTGTAAGAAAACCGAGATCAATCGAATCGAATGCGCTCTGGATAATTGTCATTAAAATATCTTAATTGGCGGATGGCTAGTTATGATTGTTACCAGTGGAGGTAATGATCTGAAAAATAGCAGTTAATGATCCTTATACGTAACCAATAAACCAAATTACTGATCAACAACCTGATTTACTGTCAAAAAGAAGTAGGTACATTCATTAGGAGAAATATAGGCCAAAGCCAATGAATAGCGAATATACATAATATGTTCACTGTACACATATTTATATCAATATACGTAATATACATAACATATTTATACTATAAATATGTTTTACCATGTGATTTCCATCACATTACGTGAAATTTGAATTATTCACATAATTCAATAGACAGATCTCGTTGTTTCAATACTACTGCAGGTAGGTACTAAAGTGATATAAATTAGTTGTATTATCGAAAAACTACCGTAACAATTGATTGATAATATTGATGGCTTGTTTCACATAGGCACAAAACAGAATTGTAGAGAGTAGTCTCTTATCGAAAATAAAAGTGTGATCCTATAAATTGTAGTATGTAAGGAAACCCATGTTGTAATATATATTTCCAAGATTGACGAACTTGAAGATGATAAGATTGAAATAGGTGCCGGTACAAACCAATCAAAAGCTAAAGCCAAATTGTGAGTCGAAAAAATTCCCCTACTATTCCAAGATTAACAGAACGCATAGTATGTACTATAACTGGAAATATTTCGTCTGAATACATCAATAATTGATGAATAATCAACAATAATCAACAATTATTGTTATAAATTGGGTTTCGGAGGGTGGATTTGCCGTGTGTACGACGGCACCGTAGTATTTCAAATGGATGATTATACAGAAATACATCGAACTGGAAGTACAATATCCTCTACAGATAATATAAGATTGAAATGAGTTTTGGTGGATAGATACAACTGTGGATACAATTTTTCAATTTGTATGTGAGTAGTTTAAATTATGTGGTCAAACTAGAACACGGAACATGTTTTCAAAATTATACGCGATAGGTCTTTATAAATAATGTAGACGTATGTTCGGGTAAACAATTGTTGTAGTAACTTTTCACGTGCATGATTAAAGTTTTCGCGATTTAATATTATATTTTGTTATTAAATTTACTACACATATAACTATTAATATATTATAATGTTAAAAAGCATTAGTGAACATGAGGTAAACTCGTTACTGATGTATACCAAGCAATTAATCAAGTAGATACCTAATACATATTTATTTATGTAAATTGATTGGTTTACTAAGAATTGTTTAAATCGTGATGACAATGTTAATCATTCACCGTGAGGTCTTTCAAAGTGAGTTTTATTCTTACTGTAACTACTGTTATAATTTTGAATAAGATACAAATTTGACACACTGTGTTTATAGTTACTCTACACTTCATTACACTAACTATGCATTTATAAATTACACTACATTTCAGTACTAGTCGATGTTTACTAATAAACTATTCAAATGAACAATATTGATGAACAACTGCATACTGATGAACAACGTTTCACTATCATACTGATGAACAACGTTTCACTACCATACTGATGAATACTGATGAACAACGTTTCACTACCATCGCTTCAAATCCGTCCTCTAAGTTCGCTAAACAACCTGCGCCCTAAATCGTCATAATTGTTCGTCTTGACAGCAACAATTTGTCAAAACAAACGAAATTTCCCTTCGTTAACAGAAAAACCATCAAGTTGTCGCTAACTTCAGACTGTCCGGGTGTAACTAATAGCGAGTAATTTGCCTGTAATGAGCCTGTCCGGTCCAAAATATTATACGAGTATTCTTCCCGATTTTTATGGTAATTTTTTTTTATGGCCGCGTCGCTTATTTTATAACCGGCTTTGTAATTACTAGATAACGGTGAAAACGGCGGTCAGTACGACGAGAAATAGTCAAAATCGATCAAGCATTCGATGGGATTGCCAGAGTTTTATTGTTTTAGTAGGTCCAACTGTAATAATCGTTGAATGACATCATAGTTATTGCAGTGACGGACGAACTAAATCACTCGCGACGAAATCGTGGAAACCCATGTTACAGAAAACAAGAATTGTAAAAATCGTCTTTTTCCACTGAAATAAGAGTACACTGTTAAACCGGTTTCGGTTATTTCGTTACTGTTAATGGTTTAATCACCGAACAGTGTACTCATATTTCAGTGGAAATGGATGATTTTTGGTTTATTATCTTCGATAATGAACCATTGGAATCGCCCAAAGAAAAAAATTTTTTAACCCCCCCTCAAAATTTGTTGGTTTACGTTTCAAGATACGTAGATTCAGAAAATCGAATAAAAAAACTCTGCAAATTCTTGACACAACGGTTCATTATCTTCTTTGTACAGATCACCCTTCTGTCTAGATCACTAAGTCTAAATGTCTAGATCCTATGTTAGAATAATTATTATTATCAATTATCACTACCTAATTATTAACAATTTTATCAAGTATCTAGTGAAAATTATTATAATTTATTGTTAGGTATTAATAATTTGTATTTATTATTAATAATAATTATTATTAATTATGATTAATTAATACGATATAATTCTGGGGTTTTTAATACTACGTCGGTAAAAGAAGTACCTACCAACAAACATTCGAAATTACCTTCATTTCCGTAGCACGAAACGCACCTCAGAACAACAAACTCGACATCACTTAAGCCATATGATGTTCCAAAGAGCTTGTTAGTATGAAAATGGACCTGTATTTCAACAGTTTGATTCACGATCCTGTAGTGAGGCACAATCTTTGAGCCGTCATTGTGAACGAACGGCTGGTCGTACAAAGCTGCGGATGGTCTTAAAAAATTCTACGGAACAAACTCTATCTAAATATGAAATAAAAAACATACCGTTCTATATGAATTTTTCGAGATATGAAATTTTCAAAATTTCAAAATTCGTTTTGAACCCCTTCCCCTTGACCTAGGGTTATGAAAAGTTTCGAGGATCATTGTGGGGCTGGTCCAAACCCAGAAACCAAATTTCGTAATTTTAGCTCAACGTTAACTGGGCAAAGTGGCGCGGACGGCGGACGGCGGACGGCGGACGGCGGACGGCGGACGGCGTACGGCGGACGGACGGATTTTTTTTTATTCGATTTTCTGAATCTACGTATCTTGAAACGTAAACCAACAAATTTTGAGGGGGGGTTAAAAAATTTTTTTCTTTGGGCGATTCCAATGGTTCATTATCGAAGATAATAAACCAAAAAACTCTGCAAATTCTTGACACAACGGTTCATTATCTTCTTTGTACAGATCACCCTTCTGTTTAGATCATTAGGTCTAAATGTCTGGATCCTAAATGTTAGATTAATTATTATTATGAATTATCACTAATTATTAATAATTTTATCAAGTACCTAGTGAAAATTATTATAATTTATTGTTAGGTATTAATAATTCGTATTTATTATTAATAATTATTATTATTAATTATGATTAATTAATACGATATAATTGTGAGGTTTTCAATACTACGTCGGTAATAATTTTTCTATAAGAAGTACCTACCAACAAACATTCGAAATTACCTTCATTTCCGTAGCACGAAACGCACCTCAGAACAACAAACTCGACATCACTTAAGCCATATGATGTTCCAAAGAGCTTGTTAGTATGAAAATGGACCTGTATTTCAACAGTTTGATTCATGATCGTGTTGTGAGGCACAATCTTTGAGCCGTCATTGTGAACGAACGGCTGGTCGTACAAAGCTGCGGATGGTCTTAAAAAATTCTACGGAACAAACTCTATCTAAATATGAAATAAAAAACATACCGTTCTATATGAATTTTTCGAGATATGAGATTTTCAAATTTTCAAAATTCGTTTTGAACCCCTTCCCCTTGACCTAGGGTTATGAAAAGTTTCGAGGACCATTGTGGGGCTGGTCCAAACCCATAAAAAAAATTTCGTAATTTTAACTCAACGCTAACTGGGCAAAGTGGCGCGGACGGCGGACGGCGGACGGCGGACGGCGGACGGCGTACGGCGGACGGACGGATTTTGGTTTATTATCTTCGATAATGAACCATTGGAATCGCCCAAAGAAAAAAAAATTTTAACCCCCCCTCAAAATTTGTTGGTTTACGTTTCAAGATACGTAGATTCAGAAAATCGAATAAAAAAAAATCCGTCCGTCCGCCGTACGCCGTACGCCGTACGCCGTACGCCGTACGCCGTACGCCGTCCGCCGTCCGCCGTCCGCCGTCCGCGCCACTTTGCCCAGTTAGCGTTGAGTTAAAATTACGAAATTTTTTTTATGGGTTTCGACCAACCCCACAATGGTCCTCGAAACTTTTCATAACCCTAGGTCAAGGGGAAGGGGTTCAAAACGAATTTTGAAATTTTGAAAATTTCATATCTCGAAAAATTTATATAGAACGGTATGTTTTTTATTTCATATTTAGATAGAGTTTGTTCCGTAGAATTTTTTAAGACCATCCGCAGCTTTGTACGACCAGCCGTTCGTTCACAATGACGGCTCAAAGATTGTGCCTCACAACACGATCTTGACTAAAACTGTTGAAATACAGGTCCATTTTCATACTAACAAGCTCTTTGGAACATCATATGGCTTAAGTGATGTCGAGTTTGTTGTTCTGAGGTGCGTTTCGTGCTACGGAAATGAAGGTAATTTCGAATGTTTGTTGGTAGGTACTTCTTTTATAGAAAAATTATTACCGACGTAGTATTAAAAACCCCAGAATTATATCGTATTAATTAATCATAATTAATAATAATTATTATTAATAATAAATACAAATTATTAATACCTAACAATAAATTATAATAATTTTCACTAGGTAAAATTGATAAAATTGACTTGATAAAATTGTTAATAATTAGTGATAATTGATAATAATAATTAATCTAACATTTAGGATCTAGACATTTAGACCTAGTGATCTAGACAGAAGGGTGATCTGTACAAAGAAGATAATGAACCGTTGTGTCAAGAATTTGCAGAGTTTTTTTTATTCGATTTTCTGAATCTACGTATCTTGAAACGTAAACCAACAAATTTTGAGGGGGGGTTAAAAAAAATTTTTCTTTGGGCGATTCCAATGGTTCATTATCGAAGATAATAAACCAAAATCCGTCCGTCCGCCGTACGCCGTCCGCCGTCCGCGCCACTTTGCCCAGTTAGCGTTGAGTTAAAATTACGAAATTTTTTTTATGGGTTTCGACCAACCCCACAATGGTCCTCGAAACTTTTCATAACCCTACGTCAAGGGGAAGGGGTTCAAAACGAATTTTGAAATTTTGAAAATTTCATATCTCGAAAAATTCATATAGAACGGTATGTTTTTTATTTCATATTTAGATAGAGTTTGTTCCGTAGAATTTTTTAAGACCATCCGCAGCTTTGTACGACCAGCCGTTCGTTCACAATGACGGCTCAAAGATTGTGCCTCACAACACGATCGTGTATCAAACTGTTGAAATACAGGTCCATTTTCATACTAACAAGCTCTTTGGAACATCATATGGATGTCGAGTTTGTTGTTCTGAGGTGCGTTTCGTGCTACGGAAATGAAGGTAATTTCGAATGTTTGTTGGTAGGTACTTCTTTTATAGAAAAATTATTACCGACGTAGTATTAAAAACCCCAGAATTATATCGTATTGATTAATAATGATTATTATTAATAATAAATACGAATTATTAATACCTAACAATAAATTATAATAATTTTCACTAGGTACTTGATAAAATTGTTAATAATTACTGATAATTGATAATAATAATTAATCTAACATTTTGGATCTAGACATTTAGACCTAGTGATCTAGACAGAAGGGTGATCTGTACAAAGAAGATAATGAACCGTTGTGTCAAGAATTTGCAGAGTTTTTTCCAATACTCTTGTTTTCCTTGGCAGCGGAACACAGTGGAAATACAACTAAATTTTGACATTTCGGATAGCATCTCATTCCACTCCATTAATCTCATTGGATCATTATTCATATTCAAGAATATTTATCTTCTTTTTCTCAATCAACGGAATATAGATTCACAAGCGAATTGTTGATGTTTATAGATGAAAGTGAATCTTGGCGCAGGATGATTTTGGAACAATTGTTCGACTAGTCAAACTTCTACCGCTCTCGTACATTCGGAAAATTATATTCCTCCGCGCCCACATTTCACTAATAGGTGCTGTATCATTTCAAGATAATTTATCCTACGATTTATATTTAAATTTAGTCATATCTTTCTAGTATTATACTCAACTATTCAATGCATACTTAGTTTATTTCAATAAACGCCGAAATCTTTGCTAAGCTGCTGGATACATCTGAAAGCTGCAAGTGTTAATCCAAATATTCTTGTTTTCCTTGGCAGCGGAACACAGTGGAAATACAACTAAATTTTGATACAATACTTCAATACAAGTTGAGTCAGCAAATCAAAAATTCACTTTGAGTAGGTACTTAACTATCATGTTACAGTTCTCTTTCTCCATTTATAGTTGCAACATGAGCTGTAAATTGCGTAAAATATACGTTTTAATGCAGAATCATTTCTTATCTTATTTTATACAAGGGTTGTATTGGAATTCTATTGATATTCACACTTCGACGCCCGAAGACGGTTATGCTTGTAGATATTTAAAGAACTGGGAGGTATTTGAGGCCTAACACTGGGTCCTCGATACCCCAAGATCTGCAATTTTGAACAATTTCCTTGCACTGCATCTTCTAGAACAAAAGTAATTGTGTTCTTAGTAACGAAATTTCACTGAAGCACACTAGGGTCCAGTAAATAAATTCAAGATGGTTAGAAACCTTTATATCAAACGACGTTCAAACTTTTATATCAAATGACGAGGTTAGTATTTTAGGCCACAGGTCTTCAAAGTATGACATAATCTTGAAACCACAGGTACTCTTGAAACCACAGCTCTAGGGATATTTGGCGTGTGGATGCGTGGGACGCCAAATATCCCTAGAGCTGTGGTTTCAAGAATATGGATAGGTAGAATTTCATTGCTGGTTTGACATATACCAATAAATCTATCGAATTGTTATAATTCCAAGTAGCTGCTAAATATGAATAGTATCAGATACTAGTAGATTCTACTTTACTTAAAACATCGATTTGCAAAATAAAGTGAGCATTTTTATGATCAAATCTGTGCAACAGAGCGATCTCAATATTGAACAACACAAATGGACTATGAACGGAATATGAAAGATGGTGAAATTATGAACTACTGAAACGGATTTGGCGATAAAAGTACGTAATCTCGTGCACCAAGTGTAATGTTGGATGCTGTATCCAAGAAATATGAAATCAAGTCCTTGGAAGTTCTTGACTATAACTACCTCCTTGACTGGACTACTCTGGAAATTATTCACTAAAATGCTTAGGTAATGGTATAGTACCTTTATATACATAAAATATACACATTCACACAATTTTCATAACATACCAACCCTAATATGTCAATGCGTCCTGGGAGCATGTTATAACTTGGTTGTGGATTAATATCAGGTCCATATGGTATGTTTTGCGACAAACTGACCTAATCGGAAACTATTTACTTAGTATTATTTACTCTCCGCCAGACATTCATACATTATATTATATTATCAATCAAACAATAATACTCATTGCCTCACGTTTTTGACGTTAATTGAGCGGTTCTTAATATCTGTCTCTAACCAGAACTCTCAAGTACCCTTTTCCCAATTTTAGTGAGAAGTATAAATATTATTATAGATATTTGAGTAGTTGAATTAAGATATGGGTAATTAACGGTTTCTGGGGTACAGCCTTGTTCGGTTCAGCGTTTCGAGAGCAAACCTTGGTGAATTTGGCAATATTTATCACCGCCGCTGGGAATCTTTTGATTTATATTTTTCATTCAACCACCTTGTTTTATCATTCATTAAATAGCAGAAACAAAAAGTGCTCAATAATGGAAAATTCTCTTGAACCATCATAATGAACTAATTGTTCCTCATTGTACCTATCCAGTTAATAAACCTGTCCGTGATCGGTTTTTGATTGGGATTTGTTTTAATTAATCTTCATCGATGAACAAATTATAGTCAATGAAACTGGTTCCTAAATCAAATTTTTTCCCCAGCTCCGGGTTTGGCGAACGGATTGGCCATTGTGTTGGGTAAAGGTGATTGTTCGTACTATGCATTCGGTTTGTTTCGGTTTCGGTCCATAAACTGCCATTCATAAATATTCCGGAAATATATGTGTGGGGTGAATAGTGTTGGTGTTGTAATTCGGGTAATTATGTGAGGTAAAGTGGAAGATCGAGAGGGCTAGTAGGTTACGGGGAATAAGGGAAACTAAGGCTGCTGATTAGTGGCGCCACACGTTAGCTCTGGGGGCCAAACAGTGATTTTAGCTTACTTTGAAGACTAAATACTCGGATAACTCAAAAACAGATAATATTTATGAACTGTTATTAACTTTTCAACAAAATTTGTTGAATTCATTTAATTATTTCTGTCAGTATCCTCTCGTCTTGTACGTAGGAACGTAGCGCTAAGAAAATCAAACCTTCTCTATTATGTACGGAAATTACTTTACACCATTCACCAATCATGGTTTTCTTTCATTTTCATGATTCCAATAGAATAGATAATCAAAACAAATCACTCCTCCTAGTTTTAGTTTCCGTTCAAAAATAAGTAAACCCTTATTGCATTTTTCGATTTTTCGAATAAACCCTCAGTCTGCCAATGGAAAGAGTAGCAAACATAGTCACGCATCACAACTATGCATCTACATCGGATTCGCTGGATGTGTGACTGTTAAAACGATGTTGTCCTATGGTCAGAAGAGAGACGGGTAAATATGAGGGCGAACCGAATGTTGTTTTCTCTCATTAGTAGGTAACACGAGGTTGAAAAGCAATATTTTCCAGCTGGACGGGCCAAATGTGTTCGTCGGCCCCCCACTTCGGCTACTATGCAGAGGAGGATGATGAGGTCCAATCTACCTCATTTACCAGTGGGTACGAGTACATTAGCCGCCGACGGCATCGTTCACCGCGCCTCGCATAGTGATCGGGCTGTGGGTAGAGAAGTAGGTTTCAGCTACTCACATCTTGCCTGAGAGAAGATGCATCCATCGGCTAAACAGCTCTCAGGTTGCCTGGTGCTCTTCATTGCTCAGCGGAAAACTACTCACATGCCTAGTCGTCTCTCGATTACGCGGTTTCACCTAATTTACTTCCATCCTCGTGTTCCGTCATATAGAATTTGATCGCTCACATTTAGCATTGTGATCAACGGATTTCCACTTATGAATTAGAACGAGTCGCCTACTAGCATTTTGTACTCCCCTGCATACAACGGTTCAAATCATGGCAAAAGCCTTTTGTTGTCTATCCAGGTACTTCTGGCATAACTACACTTCTGAAATCTCTTACTGGACAGTCTAAAGAGGAATCCTACATACACTATACACTATTTTATCCCACGAATGTACAATTGAGTTGAAGGTAATAGTTACATAACTTTATCGACATAATATCACAATTTGAATTAGACGTGTGAAGTATTTACAAATATGAACAGGAGAAACTGTGTTTCAGTCGTCGAACTTACTCGAATTTCTGCATCACGGACGTAGCCTAAGCGTTTGAGATACAAAACCACGGTGTAACGACTATGTATTCCATTCTACTCGGTTGCAGGAATGGAGTGAATATATGAAAGGGAACCCTCAAGATTCTAAAAATGCGTCGTGAATAATCGGACATAATATGTCCGACTATTCACGATATTATCGTCCTTGAGGGTTTGCATGACTAATTTTTTTGTATTTTTAAAAATAATATTTAAAATATAATAATATTATAACTTTAGAGATAGAAGTTGGATTTTATGTGAAATTACAGTGTAGAAAAATGTAGTTGCAGTGATAGAAACCCTAAATAGCCTGGACATGAACTATTTTGAAAAAAAGCGCTCATGGTTTTTAGCTAAACTAACGCACCGCTTAGCTCCAATCTTGAGCCAATGTTGAGCTAACTGGTGTAGCCAAAAATGACAGTCTGTGCGTTAGGCGTAAGAACCCTAATGTAGAATACCTACATTGTATTCCAACACTTTAGATGTTCCAAAGAAACAAAATCGTAATCCCCGTTAGAAAACATCAATTTTGTACCGCGTTCACATACGGAGGTATAAAGGACTCGAAACAAGCCCGACGCGTTGTCGGACTAAACCGGGTAATTATTTCGTACTTTCGTTTAATCGCCCACAAACACTCATCATCCTTCCCCTTTTTTTCCTTTCAATTACCTACTTATTCTCGGGAAACACGGGGGAAGAAAGAGTCGACGTGAACATGAGAGGGTTAAATTATTTTAATGGCTCTTCTTGTCGGCGGTTGCGTGCGAAGATGGGCGCAATCTTGAAGAGTCTGGTCGTTATAGGACAGTTACGCAAAGTTGAAATGGACGCGGAGGATGAAAAACTCCTTCCTACTAATGCACTTGTAAGGTGTATTAACTGGTTCCGAATGGTTAACGTGTAATTACTCACTACCCGGAGACGGATTTCGGGAAAGCAAATATCTGAAATCATTTTAGAAATCAAAGGTAGAAAACTGAACGTTCTTATTTCGTTGAATATGAAATTTGGTTTACGGGTTCCGACCAACTCCACAATGATCCTCGAAACTTTTCATAACCCTAGGTCAATGGGAATGGGTTCAAAACAAATTTTGAAATTTTGAAAATTTCATAACTCGAAAAATTTAAATGGAACGGTATAGTTGTTAGTTCCCATTCGATAGAGTTTATTTTTTAGATTTTGTTAAGGACATCCGCAGCTTTGTACGACTAGCTGTTCATTAGCCGTCCAATGAGGGCTCAAAGTTGGAGAAAATCAAAAGTTGTCAACATGAGGGTGAATTCTGCGGCAGCCTGTCGGGTCAATGTTCACACTGGCCCAGCTGATTCGAACAGTGCATGGTTTTCAGATATCGACTTAATTAATAATAATTATTATGATTAATAGTGATAATTACTAATTATTAGTAAACATGAATAATACTGACTAATAACTATTATTAATCAGTAATGCTAATTAATAATTATTATTATTAATTATTTACCTAGTTCATAATAACTAGGTAATAATAAGTAATGATAGTCTACCTTTTAGTGATCTAGACAATGGGTGATCTGCACGAGGAAGATAATAAACCGTTGTGTCAAGAATTTGCGGAGTTTTTTGGTTTATCTCATGAAGGAACTCATCCGAAAAACAAACACCTCTCCCTTGATTCTCCAAACTTGACTGTCCACGTTTTGGGACATAACTTCCAGTGCCGTACTTAGCATTAATAATATAAAACTAAAATTAAAATTCCAATTAATAACCTCCAGGACTTTTTTTCACTTTATGAAAATCTTCCTGAAGAAAAGCTCCTCAATTGAAATTATGGGTACGAAAAATAGGACGACATTCTATGGTTTTTCGTTGTATATAATCGAGACAGAACACTCCAGTTAGTTTTTAATAGCGTCTTAGTAAAACCCGTGATACCGAAATTTGCTATTAAACGTGATGAATAAACCCATTTATTTCAAGTATTTGAATGGGCGCAGTGTCGAGAGGTTGAATTACTCACCCAAATGTCAACGCGTGATTTGTAGATACCACCCACAGTTAGGACTAGCGAATTTTCGTTTTATCGAATTTTCGAAGAAAAGGAAGCTAAAAAGTTATTCTCGGTCCAAAATGTTTATGGTGAAATCAGAATTGCGATATCTTCCATTCTCAAACTGGATTACTTTGAAGATGAAGAAACGTGGTGGTTACTTGAGATGTTGTTCACGGTCCAACTGCTCTAATCGGATAACGGAATGAGATATCGCAACTTTGACTTCACCAACGTGTTCAGCGTTAAAAATCTATTAAGTGTGGTGTTACTCGGCAAAAATGGTGACGAAAAATGTTATGAAACCAGTAAAATGGAAACTTTTTACATGAAACCAGTGATTTCTTTGGAAATCCGTTCTTATAGCCATGCTGCATGACTGTGGATTTTCAATTGCCACTATCTTCTGTTCTTTACTGGGAGTAGTCAGTATGCACCAAATGTGGCTTTGTGGATGATTAGATATCACATTAAACATTAGCAACGTATCACATTCACCTGAATATGCCCCGAAACGTTACAAATGGGTGAACTCATCCTCGAAATATCATACGATTTAATTGTCTCTTTAACTACTGTTATCTAAATGCTGGGTACAAAATCAGCGAAAGGAGGGCAGAAAAGGAAGTGGGAAAGTCGTTGTTGGGTGGACGTTTTCAGTTCATTCAAGTCACTAGGGTGAATTCCCCTCCGCGTTGGGGCTGCCGTCGTGTTTTCGCGGGAATGCGCTGAGGTCCCGACCCGCGTTTCCGACCCACGTGAACCCGCCCATCGCTCCTGCCGCGCTCCCATTGACTCACGAGGACCTCCGGCCAGCAGGACCGCACGCGGGCCTCGTGCCATGTCTCCGTAAACTGTTTTTTGTTGACTCCAATTTGTGGACCAGGTGCGTTCAGGTGTGAATGAAACAGGCCTATTCATTTTGCATGGAATGGCTCTTCGACACAACCAATATTCGATTAAACGACGAAAATTTTCAAAAATACTGATAAACAGTATTAATGATCCAAACAGGCCTATTTGTTTCGCATGAAGTGGCTTTTCAACTCGACTAGTATTCGAGTCTAATGTTCGAGAGTTATGATTTTGTTTTGACATTTTATGTCTTTACTCTGGCACATAACTCAAACAAGATGAAGGATTTTTCAACGTGAAGATGAAAATGAAGGCGCGGAATTCCAGAGGCTTATTAAAACCCGATTACCTAGCCAGCCAGCCGTCTGACGTCATAGGCTCTTACGGCATAGGCTGTGACGTACTAGTTGGCCTCCTGCCAGCCGTCTGACTTCATACGTTTGTGCGTCATAGGTGCGTCTGACGTAGTGGCCCGCCTGTCGCTTGTGTTCTGACGTGATCTGAGGGAAAGGGTGAACCAAGGAAACAAATTATTCCCGTTTCAGTTTATGTGCCAAAGCAAAGACATGAAAATGTCAAAAGAATGTCAACTCCATCCTGTTGTTGATACAGTCGAGAATTAAATGCTTGCATACGAGTCTGCAACACATTGGGACATTTTATGTCTTTGAAGAAGTGATTCAAGAACCTTCGAACAATGCTACATCACCTACCCCAGTAGCGTAGTTATTATACTTATTTGTAGGGTTCATAATAAATTATGAAGCTTGCATTCGTATAGACAATATAAATTATTGAGAATGATCACCTGTGCGTAAACAATTATTTAAACAATGACGCTCATACCGCAGCTTGTCGGCCACGCACTCCGCAGTGGTTAACGTAATATGGTTAGGTAAATCGAGAGCTATCCAACGAGTGGTGAACGATTTTTGTACGATGATAACTGGCGAAGATAAAGTTCCGTAGCACCGAATCGGTTGTAAGCGAAAATCATAAGAAAGTTTCGTGACGATTTCGTGTAACGCTTTTGTGTAACGTTTTTCGAGTTATGTGCCAGAGTAAAGACATAAAATGTCAAAATGCGGTGCGGCACTACACAAGTTATTAGAGTTTTTCCTAAAACTGTGGGTAGAAACGAAAAATGACGACTAACAAGGAAGCAGAAGTGTAGATCAAAACTGGACAACAACCAATTCGGGAATCTGTAACCTCTCTTGGGTTATCCCTTTTGAACGCGGTGTCTGAAGGCAAGGGGGCAAACCGGCTGGAGCTTCGAGCTTGCGGTCCTCCTCCACGGTGTCTCCACGGTCCCTGAGCTCCTACGTGTAACTTCGTGGGTTTTCGACCATTACCGGACTACGTGACTACACCTTTCCACACATAGGAAAAACTCTCTATTATTCTCTGTTGGTTTTTCTTCAATCCACCAGCATGGCCGTAACGAACAATGAACAACAAAAAACTTCAATTCAATTATAAATTAGGTAAACTTCAATACAACTAGATAGGCCATTTCCTGCTCACAGAGTACAAAACCGTTTATGTGGGTAATATTCAGTACTTTTTTCTCCGTCGTGACTAGAATTATTACTAAGTGCGAGGGACAAAAATTTTTACCCATGTTAATTGTCTTTGAGCCTCTCAATCTGGATTATCAATGTCCTGACAAAAATGGAGGAACTTTACTAATAGTTTTCTGATAAAACGATGATTACTGTGGACCCAATGGGTGAGCGACGTGATACCTAACACTGTCATCTTGCTGATCAAACCCCAACTAGAGAATGCATGCCAATTTCGAGCTCAGTGCGCTCAGGAGATAATTTGAACGTTGCTTTTCAACATTGCGGTTGTCTGCCGCCAGCGCGAGCGGACGAAGGTTAAAACTCCCTCCCAATTGAGCATTAGTGTTCCAAAATAACAGAGGTGTGTAAACTCCTCGATCGCCAAGATGTCCTAGAAATCATTTCATTAAGTTGAAACGCGAAGAAAAACTAAACGATAAGTAGTAAGTAATATGACAACAACATTTGCCAGCTGAAGTGTACTGTTGGATCTTGTACGACCTTTACCTGCTACAAATTAACAGGGGTTAGATTTGAACAGGATTTGAATGTAGTCTATTAAAATTGGATCAACGAAACATAACTTCAAAGATTGCCCATGGGATGTAGGAAGCATAAACAACCCGTTGAGATCGGCTCTGAGTAGTAATATAGATAATGGCGCTGTGATCAATTGAGTGAGACATTTTGCAGGGCTATTGCAAGTCGGGCCCGAAAATGAGGAACATCCTCCACCCAATTACGTCCTCTGAGAAGGAACGCTGGATTCATTCGAGCAACTGACCTTAGGGACATTTTAAAACCTTGTTTCTCATCTACATCTATATTGATACAAAACAATTTCATTTCCCGGAACAATAAGTGCCCTAATTACATGGTAATTGTACCTATCTACTTCATTGATCTGTATTTGGTACATTCGAAAAAAATAATATTATTCAAAGTTAACTTCTCTCTGGATACTCAAGTAACATTGAAATAGTAAATCTTTCAGAGTTATGCTCAAAGTTTTGCGGATCATACTCGTCCCGCTCGGAGCTTGATTGTCAAATTTCAAAGTTCCTCGTATCCTGAAACATGAACCCACCAAATTCGAATGGGGTTGGGGCAGATTTTCTGGCATATTCCAAAATCCGCCCATCTATAGGGACCTCGAAGTTCACAAGAAAGATTTCGTCGCTTAAGAACAATTATTGTAATTATTATTATAATGGCCTATCTAAAAAACCATCACTTTTCAGGAACAACAAAAAACACGTTTTTTAACAAAAAACACGTGCATTTTTAAGCTCAAAACCCATTTTTTTTTAGATAGGCCATTATTGTTCTTAAGCGATGATTTGTCACACCCTGTATATACAATATCAACTCAGTCAAAGTTCTGCTCTGATGGGTTCTCATAATATCTCAATTACCGTTGATTGGGATATTATATACCTCCCCTATTGTCATAATATTATTCCGATAAGTCGCTGGATACGTAAAGGGTTCATCTGCACAGAGCGATTCTCGGATTAATCTATATCCTCATAACATGGATATCCATATCAGGCCGCCCACCACTCAAACTCAAGCCTCGAGCATTATATTGACTCAAACTCTAGAAGAGTAAACAGTCTGAACGCCGTTGTTTCTTATTGTGTATAACCTTCGGTAATGAAGGCTTTCATCATCATGAAGATGGAAGTGTTGGTAGGGAGGTTCAGGTATCGGCTAACCCCCTCTCTCTATAGCCCCTGTAGAGATATCAAGTGTTCCACCTAATTAATCAGTGATTGGTTATTAATCTCGGAAGCAGGTTAATTATCTTGTGTAGAGTGATGGTGAGGACGATGCGGTAGGGATGGAGCGAGGGCTTCCTTTTACGGAAAAATGAAGAGGAGTCCCGTTCCATTTAGCCCCTCAACCTGGAAGAACTTTACTTCGGAGGTTGTATCGATTTTAATTCATCCTGTGTAAACCCATCGCTACTCGTCTGCATATCAATTGAATATAATATGCAATGAATTATGTTTACTCTGTCCTTGGGGCAGATAACTCTGTTAAGAAATTCCAGCTGGTTTAGTAATGAAATGATTGAAAAAATTGCAAGTATTTCGGAGAGCTACCCCATTATAATAATATGAAGGAAGTATAAACTCTTGCTGAGATCTATTTGGTAGAAATTGAAAGCCTCAGACGAAATAATCCAAAAGAGGTTGAAATGCCACAGAGTGTTCTGCGATGGCACCAAAGTTGTTCCAACACCAATCGGCAAGTTTCCGAATAATAACCAACTCCAGAAGCGCCCGGTTACCAAGCGGATTGGTGTTCTGTCGCTTGGTGAGTGGAGTTGAGATAGCGACTGTGAAGTCGTCTGTTCAAATCTCACCACCTCTCGTTGTAAACCAACAGGCAATGAGAAACTTTGAGCGAAATTTTCAAAACAAATTCTTATCCTTCCTGCCAGCGACGTCGGACGCAAATTCCCATCCTGGAGTGGCTATTTACTTTACTTACTGACGTTTACACACAAACAACAATCTCTACCGTTTCCAAGTATCCATCAATCAATTGAATGATACTGCAATCGATTAAATGGATCAACCTACAAGTTCCTCCTTATGTTTAACTCGTGTTCGGGTGTGGGGTTGTTCACTTGTGAGTGTCAAGTCATTGTGGGTGTCAAGTGTGAGTTAACTTACGCGCTATTCATTATTCTTCAACTGCTATGTTTCACCTGTTATTATGTACCTATTCGAAAACATGTTCCATGTTTCCTTGCTTTGATCCTCGATATCAACTATAATAATCCGGGGTTCTGGGGGTGTTCCCCATATTTCATTCTACAATGAATGTGCAATCATGAACACAAACCGCTGGCGGCTAGACGCTTCAAATGACAACGTTATTTGTATCGAACTATCGTTTCACGCCTCTCCAATGCACGCCGATACAAAATGAACCGATTGAATGAAATACATCTGAATTATGAATATGAACGGTTTCGCTTTAATACTTCGAGAACGAAGATAATTCTGGCTATGGGTAATTCTGAGTTAGCATATGAATGTATAGTGAACGGTTGACAATAATATTCTAATCAAACTTGGTTTTTGAAACCAAGATGGAAATTATAAGACCTAAAATCGAACCTTCAAGTGGTTAAACGGTCCGTGTAACTTTGAGCTGTCATCTAATTCGACTCAGCATTTATTCCATGTTATATTATATTTTGATTATGTTTCTTAATATATTATTCCCAATAGATAGTTCTGCCGACAATCTTATTTATATACTGCACCCAGTTACGTGAATACGTATACAGATGGAGAAAATGACTATGTTCTCGAATTAATTGCGTCTATCCTTGTGTCATTAAGGTAGGCTAATGTATTCGACCTTAAGAATCTCGTTGAGGTCAGTAAACATGCATGACCATTTCGATATCAACAAACGCTAATACGGACTATCGTCTAATTCTATTCATTATACCTACTTCCACGAAATTGCCTAATGACTTACGCTCTTTAATGTATTATTGTGAGAATATTTCCTAATTGAATAGTGTTTAGATCACGTCTTTTGATATAATGGAAGAATACTGTGTAATAATACTATGTAGTATGTTACTGATCTATTTTCACTAGTGTACTTATGTATCTTATCGGGTTGCCCTGAAGGTTTTTAATGAACCAGGGGATTCAGTCTCTAATCGTCAATGCTTGTGGATATGGTATAAGATCCCTTCTAGTTATAAGTAATTTAGTACTACTATGTTCTGTGTTTATGGTGAAATCGGTGTTATTGCCAATATTAACTTATTCAATCACTGGTTTGAGTGCGTAGGTTGCAGAACTCACAGAACCGGATCGCTCAGATCTCAGGCTGATTTGCAGAACCAAAGAGAAATATAAGGAATATAAATCACGAAACTTTGATGGTTTAATAATAGTTAATTCAACTTAATGATTGGGAAAACCTCTCCTACAATCACTGTTAAGTAAAAAAAGATAATATTATACAACACTCTCCACTAAGAAGAACGTGGTGACATAATTATGTATCGAAGAGCAGTTTGATCACCAGTCCGGATCTCGCCTTGTCTGAATGGTCGGATCACAGGAATAAGCAGCTGTAAGTTACAATTTACTTTGAAATTATCGACTCTGACGGTTTACATACCTGCAAAGGAGAGAGAGCTTCGGTAGTTCAATGCTTTCAACCTTCAGACACCAAAAAAATAAATAAACGCCCCCCTCTCCACCACTTCCACTTGATTCTTTCCTCCCGTGTGATAGGGATAATGAAGAGGTGGATTAATTATAGGTAGGTCGAAGGAGCAGCGATACGACGAACATCAATCATCCATAGCATGAGGGGCCGCCGGTGTACGCAGGCCTCCTACTCAAAGCTTGGAATTACGATGGCCAATGTGATGATGCACGTATAATTCAAAAATATTAGAGTCAACATATTGGCTACTATTTATAGAAGCCATGAAATATTTTCTTGGATTGCCGAATCTAACTTGACGGCTTTTGTAAATTGTCCTGTTGGGACCATCACTTTGCTTCCGACTTAAAGCACTGGAGATATATTCACAATATACTTCTGATAGTGTGAATTGAAAGCTTCTTAATTTGTAAAATATTCTGTAAGCCCTACGTTTTCCATGGATAACGCATTAGGTCGGCCAGAATTCGAAAATGTATCATTATCATTAAAGTTCACTCCCCCTGTTGAATGCATACATATAATATACCAATCTGTATATCAGTACATAGGTAATAGTATTACATCACTCGGTAGTGTTTATTACATGTAAAATTGTTTGGGTTATTAGTGAAACGGTATTGGGAACTTGAAGACTTCATGATTATACCGGACTCCATACTTAGGAGCTCGCCTGAGTTGCAGCATATCTAGTCCTGGCATCCGTGTCTAGTGTGCGTTTTTCCTACTGACGTTATCTATCATTAAAGTTAATAGTAGACCAATGTGAGAAAAATTAACCCTTTCTTCGTCAACCTACTTGTCAGTTCACCATTGATTCTTGTTGCATTATTGTCCTTAATATTTTATTGTTACTCGTACGACTCTGAATATAAACCAACGGGAGCTAATAATTATACTGGAACCGCCAATTTGGGTTAGTAAACGTCATCAGCGGACCACTGCGTGAAACCGTATATTTATAGAAGACCACCATTGGCGTTTTCGTCTTTTTCTTGAAAACCATGACGACTGTTACGGATTCTCTTTTAAAAGGACGGAACTAGCTGTGACAGAAGGCAAGAATTAACCCGTACGGACTCATGTTGGCCGGTAGTGGGACGGGTAGCTCTACCGAGCATCAGCTCTAATAACACTAATACGGAGCTCGGTTGATAATCATTGTGAATTGGCCTTTAGGCAGCTCCGAAGGAAGAAGCTAATTATGAACACAATGCCAGAGGGCTTCGAGTTTGAAACTGTTTATTATTTCCCATAATAGTGTCTTCCTTCCACCTACTGATTGGACTTTTGTCCTAGAGCTGTCCGTGCGAGGGGAGTTTTCCTACTCGAACTGGTTGCAGTTAGCGGCTTGTTCCTGTACCGCATCCATCACCAATCCAGTCCTCGGAATACGCGTTGTGCAGCTATCGGTGTATATCTGAGTTGAACAAGATTTATTGCACTGTGATTAGCCCAAGAAATGAAACTGAGTTATTATTACTCCTCCATAATCGGGATTCACTATAATTATGTACACAAGCATCGGATTTTTGCTGAAACGAACAACTCCCACCTTGATGTCTATTTAAGATAAACATTTTATTGATATGCGAGTTCATTGTCTGTTAATTACCTATATTGTCCGTTAATTATATATTGTTAATTATTAATTTTGTAGATGTAGCTCAGTGACTGTTTTGGGTTATTATCTGCGACAATCGATCTAGAAAATGTATTTGGCATGGATATGTCTTACCCCTAGGAGTGATGACAAATTTTGCTACACTGAAAAAATGTAAAGCGATAACATTAAATAGCAACGGGCAATTATACCGTCCTCTTTCCGTTGCACAATGCTAAGATACTCAACATCAGTTTACGGATTTGCTTTACAATCATGGTTCGAATGGAAGGATTTGACATGGATATCGAGGGTTGCGTGGCAGAAGTGACCAAGTGACTAAAAACCAATTTTTCAGCAGAGCGTTTCAAAGATTCTGTACTTCTCTTTTTCGAGTTGGCTGGCAGAATTGACCAAGTATGCTGCTCGCCTGAAATTCACAGTTTTGGTCTGGTTCATGAGTTTTATTACTCTTGATTTCGTCTCATAAATTGACAAAATGATAATCGTAAAGGTACGTGAATTACCTCAGGTACCTTTACCTAACCCTCGTATCCAGAAAAGCACCGAAAATCAAACACAATTTATAGGTAACACAAACATTCTTTATTAGAGAAAATAAAATTGACGAAGAAAATTGATTGACTAGAAAAAAATAAAATTGAAAATGAAATAATGAGGATTGTCAGTAATTAAAAAAATTGCCACTGAAAAATTGTCTTGATTTCGTTCAGAACTCAATCATCATCCTCAGATTCTTGGGTTGGTCCTGGAGCGCGGTCGATAGCCGTGGAGCTAGTCTTGATGTTCTTGTACCAGTTGTGGTATTCTGCAGGAATGGCTCCCGTTTTGCACAATTTTAACAAGTCTTTCTTCTTTGCTTGTGAAATAGGTAGGTACCCTTTGTAAAGTCGCCCAAGTGAATCGGGATAGATGATCTCGTTTCGCCCTCCTGATGGATCCAGCTCATTGTAATCCCCGAAGTAATTGTAGCTAAACAGGATGGTGTGGGATCCCTTTATGAATTTCAAACGTTCAATTTTTAGTCACGTCACTTTTTTACCTTCATTGTCTTTTAATCGGTTGATCATTATCATTGCACTGAGTTTTTTCAAGTCAACCATGTCGCTGAATTTCAGTTCGCGCACATGACAGGGTTTGCACTTGTCGTTGTTTCTTGCAGATCGAGCCATCCGCATGATCATCATCCAGTCTTGGATAGAGTAAACTGGAACATTGGCTTTTGCCGACTCAATCGCACTATGCATTGAGTCGGCTTCCGTTTGCGTGTGACCAGACTCGAGGAATTTCTGTTTGATGGACTTCAAATTCGGGTGGGTGTTCACAATGTACAGGAACATCGAAGCGATGTGTTGATTCCTATTTTGGCCAGCACAGCAATCTGAAAATAACGACACCTCGGAAACCTCTTCCGAAAGTGTTTCGAACCACTTGATGTGGGCACTCCCAATTTCACTACTTCCTCTCCACTTTTGACCACTTTTGGGTACCTACAACGTATTAACATAATACAAATTTGTCACTTCGGCCTTCAATTCAACCAACGGGTTTACAATATTTCGGCCGGCAGAAGTGACTATTTGACACTTGATCGTTTTAGCTGCTCGCCTTTTACTGGCAGAAATGACCAAATGCTACGCAAATAGCACTTGGTCATTTCTGCCAGAAGAATGCAAATAGGGCTGAAAAGAGGTGGGTGGGGATACTGTAGGGGTTCTTTGAGCCCTTTATATTTTGATAATTGAGAAGTTAATAATACTAGCGTGTAGAGGAGGCTTATGTGCTATCTGAAGCATTAAAACCTCAATATTGGCAAAAAATGGACTTGGTCACTTCTGCCAAGCAACCCTCGATATGTCGTATAGTACCAAACCTCCTCCTCCGTATTAAACCATATAAAATCAATTTGATTCTCTCTTAAAAACTCTACTCAGTGAGCCATTAGTACAGTGCCGTAATATTGTGTCCCAGGGTACAGCAACCATGGGACACTTCGAAGGGTCCACCATTTTGGATTGAAATCACCCTTCGTAGAAGATATTTGGTCATCAGATATATTTGGTCACTAAATGTAATAAATTAAAATCACTATGATACTGCTTTGAAAAACCGATGACTAATAAGAGTTACTCCCCTTGCGTTTGCCTGCATTGAAACAAAAGAAGACAAAAACTGAGGTAGATACACCTGTCCGATCCGACTCTGATCCTGAAAGAGATTTGGTCCTGAAACTCTGGTCGGTGTGAGATCGGAGCGGGGTCGGAAGAGGCGCCAGTGCGCAATTTTAGTACCAGTGATTTGGCCATAATGGCAATTTGTTTGGGTAACGAAGAAGAAGAAAGTCAGATGGCTTCAAGGAAGAAAAGGGGGCGGAAGTTTTGGGTCCACCCAGCTTGGAGACAAAGGTTTGTGGAAGAAGATTCTTACTCTCTTATTGCACATATTTTGGACGATGAGGCTAAATTTTTTGAGCATTTCAATAAGCTCTTCTGGCTTGATAGTCGTCATATTGGCTATAAAAGTTAAAAACTTCAACATTTTGTTATTCAACAACATCGGTGTGGTTTGTGGACACTTCTGTCACTTGATAAAATTCTTCCTTGCTGTGAATGGTTGTCGCTTTGTACTCGTAATTATATATTTTGTAGGGGTTTTGCATTAATTTGTATGTGAAGATGGACCTTAGGTTGTGGGAGGTCAGCTGGGCGTTATAGTTAGGCTGAAGTGAAGGCCCCAGGAGAGTTTCGTGGGTTCCTTGAGGCCGAGGGGATTTAATACTCAGGCGGGTCCCGGGGGCTCGCTGCTCTCATTAAGGCCCTTAATTCATCTAATGAACGCTAATGAGGAGGGAAGGACATCGCCCCCACTTCCCCCGCCCGTTCACTGAACTTCCCCTCTCCATGAACCTCGTCATTCTCGTTCACTTCTCCGCCTGTCTCTCAAACGGATAAGCTTCGATCTTCCGTCGTGAGTTTCTGGAAACACCTTATAACGTCCGACCTGATTGCTCATTCTTCAGGCTCTACTGTTGTGAATATGAACAACGGCTCTGGTAACCCGTGAACTACGCGGCTCGGCCAGCAAAACATCCTCGCTTTCCCCGTACTAATGAAACTCACATACGAGTACTTACACGTGGAACCTCCTCGCAATACGTGAGCCATTGACGAATCTCTACGTTCTCAGATGCAACAACTGCTCAACTTGTGTGCAAATTTGGACTTTTTATCTAAATTCCAAGGAAACTGATCGCCTGGAATGACATTTATGACATATATTGGTGTCTTTTGGCAGTGAATTCAGGATGGTCTGAAATGGATTTCGGTATACAAATTTTTCGGAAATTCCAGAGTAGTGTAGTGATGGAGGTACTGGGTATCGATGTTATCACTCCTTATCCCACCGTATGACGTCACACCGTAGATAGTACAAAGCATCGATAAGTTTTAGCTACGAATTTTTAAAAATGTTGGACCGAGAACAATAACTTTCTTTTTTTCAAAAATTCGCTAAATGAGTCAGATAGGCCTTACTAGATATATTACTCGTCGATACCTAGCAAAGGCTAACAAATAATTTGTGCAATCATCCAACTAGAACAGGAAAGGCTTGGTGCAGGCAGACATCTTCTACAAACAGTACATATTAATAGTTGAAGTAGATCAGATACTAGGTAGGTATGTCCTTTTCCCAAATTATGAGGCCTTCTTGACTGAACGTTCGCTCATCAACCAATTAAATCTATTTTCACAAGCCCTATTGAGATCAAGACGTTTTTCAAGTGCTGTAGTGACATATTTAGTATGAACAGTCTCTACCATAAAGGCACGCTCGAAACGTCTGGGATTATCGATAAAACCAATCGAAACGTGTACCTGAAGCTAGCGATTATTCGTGTTCTGTATAGTCGTTTCCACGATATCGCTCGTAATGAAATAAACGTGTTTCCGAACGCAGCGGGCCGGACTCACTGATTGACTTCAAGTGCTCACGAGTCAATTAAAAAATTATCTCGGGGACGCTCCGAACGAAATCGGCTTGCAATTACTGCACCACTTAGGAGGAACAAATGAATCGAAATGAAACAACGATTAATTAAAACGATGGCGGTCGCTATTATACCATTTCGAAACTTTTGGGTATTAGTACACCGACATAAACACATACGTGTCCAAAAGCTTGTAAACGTGTAGACAATCATATCGTAATATGTGTAGTCACCTGTGTTTATTTCATTAATAGTTATTTTTCGCAAATTCGTCCTTCTAGAACACGTGCGTTTATTTTCAAAAAGTATATTTGAACAATCGAGCGTTGATTTTTTTTATGGTAATCTCAAATGTTTACCACTTCACCCCTGAGTCGCATTTCCATCATCGTAGGTAAACTTATTCTATAGTGGCATTGCTAGCGGCAAACTCACGACTGAGTTTAATTAAGCGGATTCATGGTAGTGCCACTCGATAGGTGAGGAGTGTATGGCAAATCTGTGATTGTATTTGTGATTTTGCGCATGGCATTTTCTTTTCTTCTTATGCACCATCATCCATCGTCGGTAATCATTGGAACAGACGTACGCTGTGTGAAAACGCGTTCTAATTCAACTGATTTTAATTCTGTTTTCAGAAATCTTTTATTTTTTTCACTCTCGGGAGAACGTTTAAATACTTCCATTCCAAATTCCAAATCTGTACTGTGGCAGGTAATACAGAAAAAAATTCAACCTCTCCTGACAGTTCATTGGCTCAGTTACCTACGTTCGTAGAACCTGCTAGAGATTGTGCAATCTGAACAAAACGTTGCGAAATTCCCCACAAATGGCTTATTGTTTTTGATATAGCTTACTGTTCTGTGTACGATATCATAACTAGGGATACGAGATGGGTGAAGTTTTATTTAATACAAAAGGTAATTCCTTCTAACCAATTTTGTGGTTCTGATAAGTACGATAAGCGGAAGTTCGATTTTATTAGGTGTCATTGTTCAGTTTCTCCGTTCGAATTTTATCAGAAGGTAGTTGAGGGCTTCCGAACGCAAAAAAAATCTACGAAATCCTTCGCAATGATCTCGCGGCGCGGGAAAGTTGTGCAGTTCCGCCTCAACCGGTTCGAGACAGCTCATAATTTACATTTTCAGAACCCGCTTGAGTCGAACTGGCGTTAATTCCTTTACAGATGAAACGCAGAAGAGACGCTCGCATAAAGAAATGAAGGAAAGGAAAAAAAAAAAAATCCACAGTCATGCAATAAGAGCGAATTTTCGGAGAAATAACTGGTTTTATGTAAAATGTCTTCATTCTTCTGGGTTTTTAACAAATTGTTTTCTCCTTTTTTGCCGAGTAACACCTCAGTTTATAGATTTTCTAACGCTGAACACGATGGTGAAGTAAGGATTGCGATATCTTAGTCCGTTATCAGATTAGAGCAGTTGAACCGTGAAGAACATCACAAGAACAGCCGCGTTTCTTCATCTTGTAAGTGCTCCAGTTTGAGAATGGAATAAGATATATATTCGCCATCAGGTTCGGCGTTAAAAAATCGTTAAAAAGAGGTGTCGTTTGTCAGTCTGTTTCAGTTTCGGAATTTAGGGGTAATTTCCCCCCCTTATAATCCTCCTAAACCCCCTTCTGAGTGGCCCAATTCTGCCCATCCACGAAGTTAGCCTTTCGATTGCCATGACAGATTTCTGTGCAAATTTGAACTTTTTATCTCAATTCTATCGAGAGTTACCGTCTGAAACGGTCTGAAACGGATTTGAAACCGTCTGAAACGGATTTTGGTATACCTAAAACGTTTTTGGAAATTTCGGAAATTTCGGATTTTTAAAAATTTTGGACCGAGAGCCATAGTTTCATTTTCTTCTGAAATTCGCTAAAAGACGACCTATATAAGGAGGCGCCATGAAAGGAGGTACTTTTCAATTAATACCATCAGATAAGATTTGTTTATTAAGACAATCGTGTGTTTATTCTATTTCGTTTTGAAATTAAATTTGACTTTTCGTTTTTGATCCAAAATCCGGTATTGGGGTCAGTATACGTTCCAAGTCAAGTTTGGAGTTCTAGTGGATGTAGGTATGTTAATTTCCAGATTGAGATTGAGCTCTATTATAGAGCTAGGTGTTCTTCGATTTTTTCATCAGGTATAATATCAGGTAGATACTTGTTATTATTAGTGGCGTGAAAACGTTACAGAGCATGTGAACACTTGAAATCAACCTGATTCGAAAACGGACGAATAATAGGCGATTAATTGGTTTGTTCCCAAATATGTTTGCATTTCCCCTTGACGTAGGTATCGTTACTAGAACGAATGCGAACGAGGGCCGAGCTGATTATATGAGAATGAACGAATCTATTATTGATCATTCCAGTTCTAATTATGTGATCGGTTTCCGTGACGCAAATCTGTTGCGGGTTTACGCACGCGAGTTGATAAAAATTGAATCTCACTGGGTTTTATATTTGAAATAACAATAATCCATTGATAAACCTCCGGTTACAACATAATATCTCATTCTGGGGGAGTGTTGCGCTCATTATTGAGGTTATAAATGTTTACCACTGGAAACGTTTGAATTACGTCTTGGAATTACCGATAGATACGCCAAATACAACTGAAGAAAGAAGCGAACAAATGAGGTAGGTCACAGGCATTTGTGTTCATATCTTCTTTGTATTTGGCGGATGGTGGACCTCTTCGCATAGTAGTCAAATCGGTTAGTAAGTTTCTTTGACCAGCAATTGTCACAATCTAGCAAAGTCGTTAATTTTAAAACATTCGATTACCAAAACAGACAAATGTACGCGATTTATTAGTGTTTTTTTAGCTTTATTGCTCCTAAGCCTCCCTCTTAAAATGAACTCGTCAGATGGTATCGTACTCCGTACATTCAAAAATACTACAAACGTGATGAGGATAGGGCGGGAAATCCATTGTTCCCTCTTTAAATTGTGACATTTAGCCCGGGGATACACTTATTCACACCTTCGTTTATTTCCAAGTCCCCTCCGGTCAACTGGACCTCATTAACAGAATTGTATACTCCCCAACATTTTTTTACCTTAATTATTTAACCCTGAACGAAATCCCCTCTGCAATTCGAGGAGCCCACACGATATCCCCTGATACTTTTAAAAATCTCTCCACACGACCCTCTATGCCTCTTCACTGCGCTTCTTCCTCTTCAATTTAAACCTCTCCGGCAGCTCTTGGTTAATGAACGAACTGAGTTTTATTGTCTGCTTGTCATTCTGAAGAGCCTACCTTGTTAATGTTGATTAGAACATATTCAGCTAACCTCCCGCTGCCACCTTCCTCTCCGTGCTAACCATTCCAAACTCATCCCCCCAACCTGTCGGTTAGCTACAACAAAGAATGTGTTCACAGACTTTAAATGCTCCCTCATTCCGAAGGTTTTTTCCCCCGCCGTGCTCGACATAAACTCGTATTTTCATTCATTGAACGTTTTGTTGGTGTTCTGTCCCAAAGCAATTTCACTCGTACTAACCGGTACTGTAAAAACGCACACAATAATTTTTAGTTTAAACCCTGACTTTCGGAAGATTTCTAGACTTGAGACCATACAAAGGCATTCGTTGTCTATAACTTTGTGAGCAGGTCCTTGATGTTGTGAGCGTTCACGGCCAATGGATAAACACCGATTTTGTGGGGGGTCAGTCACCGCCGGGACAACTTCTACCAGAACAAATGTTGACCTGCGGAGCTCCAACAGCTCGAAGCAACCAAACTGCATCCGAATATTCGAGTGGTGCCCAGTACTTTCTTTTAGTTTTCTTTATCTTCAAGTAATGTTCATTTTTCGTTCTTATTACGATAAACTTTAAAACCGTGAAACCTCAGTTTACATTCATTACTAGAAATAGGTAATTTTATTTTATGTCTAGGAACTCGGTATATCAAAAAGTGAAATTGAGGCTAATTTTGACAACTTTGACGGGTCAACTGCCTCGGTGAATTGACCAATTATCTAAACGTTTGCTTAAAATTTCCAAATGGCAAAGCCGTGAGTGGTTGATGCTGCGCCGGTTGCTCCACATCCAGTGTAGTTTTGTGAGCCGGCCGGGGAGGTGCATGAGTGAAGGTGTACCAACTGGCACTTCACCTGTATACATACCTTGCTAAACGCCACTGTAGGCTGGCTTAATAATGTTGCTACGTACCTACACTATTTGATGCTACTACCGTCACATTGGGAACCGAACAAACACACTTGTTGATTATTCTACCTAATTATTCTTTCATGTTGCCTCTACAGGTCTTTTCAACTTGAACAACATAAAAAAACCCGTGAAAATCACTCCGCGTAAAAATCACATTCTACGGCGGCCCGAAAAAGTTATAATATCCATTTTCCGCTCCCGCCTTAATGAGATGTCCTTCACAAGCACCGTACCCGTTTCGAAATATCCCCTTGGTGCCATGGCGAGACGTTTTACTACTAAAAATCTGTGGTTTATTTTATTAGTTGCTTGGGAAAGTCGTAAAAACGTTTCGCCATGGCGCTAAGGGGAGATTTCGAAACGGGTTCGGTGCTTGTGGAGGTTAGGAGATCTCTTTAAGGCGGGAGGGGAAGTGGATATCATAACTTTTTTCGCCCAAATGATATTTTCGAGGCGGGGTGATCTTTACACAGAATGTTTTTCTTATGAGTGAGGGGGGGGGGGGGGGGGATTACGTTTGAACTAATTCTCCTAGAAAAGGAAGCCATTGTTCTGGGTCCAAAATTTCTAAAGATCGAATTTCCAAAAAATTTGTATACCAAAATACGTTTCAGACCATCCTGAATTCACTGCCAAAAGACAGGTAGGTATGTATAGGTGTATATGTGTTTGTGATAAACAGTTCAAACTTACACAGATATTCTGTCTTGACAATAGAAAGGCAGCATCGGGCCACTCTAGGGGGGTTTAGTGGAGTTTTAGCTGCCAAGTCAATCAATCAGTTTATTCACAATATTGCCTGGTAGGCTAATGTGGGGAGGGAGTGGTGTTTGTGTTAGTAATATGTTGCTTGGATTGCGTCTTGATGTGTTTATGGGAGTGTTGCGTCGGAGTGACACCTCATTTTAAAGATTTTTTAACGCTGAACACGATGGGGGAGATTGATATCTTATTACGTTTTCAAACTGGAGCACCTTAAATATTAAGAAACGTGGTTGAATGAGATATAGCCATTTTGACTTCACCATCGTGTTCCGTTACTCGGCAAAAAAAGAGACAAAATTTGTTATATAACCCGTAAAATGGAGATTGATAGGTAGAACTATTTATTTATTCGAAAATTCGCTCTTAACCTAAGGCCGCATTGCAGGATGCTAGATGGTCGCATGGAGGTTGGATGGAGCGAGGCTACCAGGATGGAATATCAAACACGACTGATATGGGTGGATACACGCCAGGCGGTTCCCTAGGATGGTAGTTGGGGGCCACTGCGGCTACCGTCGTTCCGTTACTCACGTTTATAAATAGCTGGATGGTCGCCAGGCAGGTAACTACCATCCACCATCCTACCAACCTTCCTGCAGTGCGGCCTCGGGTTTTTAGCCATGCTGCATGATAGTTTTTGTACATATTTTGGATTTAGGGTGGTCTCAAACGGATTTGAATACGTGTTTGCTTCTTCTCAACTTTGTGTTGTCTTCTTCCGAACATGATCAAAAACATGCGGGCTTGGCCGGACGTCCTGAAAACTGCATCCGTCCAAACTGGTTGAAACTGAATCGACGAGCCACGCGGCTGCTCGTAGTTCCGACTCGAACGTTTACGTTCTTCCGCTTTGAATGAACGTACAACCGAGAGATGATAGTAGGCGGGAAGGGAGAGAGAGATTTCGGTGCGAGGGAGATGGTTGGAAAGGGAGCAAAGGAAAAAGGAAGGTCCTTTTCCTCAATGGAAAAACTCAATGAATAAACTTGAGCCGCCTACAACCCTCTTTCCGACCCCTCGGCGTCCTTTCCACCGCCTTGTACTACGTCCGTACCCCCTTTTCATCCCGCCGTTTCCGCACCCGGTCTAAGTTCTGCCGTTCAAAACCTTTCGCAAGGGAGTCTTTCTCCCTTTACTACTCAAGGTCGTCGTCGGGAAAACATCTTTCTTATCTGTCTGAAAAGAAAAGAGCTAAAGCGATTTGTAAAACTCCCGTCTCCGATGGAACTTACTCGTAGGTACCAAATGAAACCTGACGACTGTCGGTTTATTATTGTACTTCAGTCATCGTTAGTGTTTGTCCTGATTCGTTGACTGGCTGATATAATTCATTCCACAGTCGACAAACTACAGAAGTCAACAAACAAGATCTCTGAGTGGACTAATAAATCAAAATCGGTACACATAAACTTCAACAACGGAAAAACCTCAGCCTTAGACGTCGAGCCCAATTCAAATCAATTATGCCTTAACTCCAAACTAAATTGGAAATAAATTCCAGTCAATCACTAAAAAAAAAAGCTTTTATTGCTTTTCCCAACCAAATTCAACATTTTACCAATCAACTTCAACATTATTCTCCAGACTCACAAAAAAGCATGGGAAAGAATGAAGTTGAGAAATATTAAAAACAGCAAAATAAGCTTAGACAATCGAATCTCATCGAATCAGTCCGGTGCGTAGGTAAGTAAAATTGCTTACTTATTAAACAAGTGGTCAGAAATATTCTCGGACCGCGTGGCGACCACATTTAAGCGGATGTCATGCAACGAGGAGTTGCATCAGTGACGCAAAATGACTGCGCCAACTTTGTGATGGTCACGTTTCTACTGCTTGTGAAAGCATCGAACGAAATCCCGCTGCACTAACATTTTTGTTATTGAATAGTTTCTTCATATTGTTCATTTGTTCTTATTGTTACATTTGTTAATTTGTACTTATTGAATAGTTTGCGTTGATGTTACTACAGTGAGTGCATTTCGTGTACCTATTACAAAAATTAAAAATTCGTTTACATATTCTCGGTGTTTTTCATTTTTCTCAACTATCATTCTTTCCCATGCTTTCTTTTGTGGATCTAGAAAATATTGTTGAAGTTGTTTGGGAAAAAGTTGAATTTGATTGGTAAAATATTGAATTTGATTGGGAAAATGTTGAATTTGGTTGGGGAAATGTTCAATTAGAATGGGAAAAGCAAAATATCGTCGGTGAAACAGCAACATGCTATAACTCATTTTTCCCAACTTTTCAGTGGAGGCAAAAAACTGTTTACAAAACTTTTGGCATCTTCCATGCTAGTCGTTGCCTCGCCACAACTGCACTGTAAAACAACTGGCTTATAGCATGTTGATTTCAAACTGAATTATAGCTTGTAGGCAACACTATCAATAACTTCCCAGGGAGTCGTTTTTGCGAGAAACTGACTTCTCTAGTCGATCCGGTGCGAACATTGGAGTAAGGAATGATGTCTAACTCATTTTGGCGAAAAATTGACTTATAGCATGTTGCTGTTTCACCGACGATATATGCACCTGGTATCTGACCTACGGGATACAGATCTGGTGATGTGCTCAGAAATCATATATTTTAAAATCAAATCTCTCACAACAAAAAACTGAGATATACTTGCATCTTGTCAAAAGCGCCTTGATTGTTGCCAAAAACGAAATGACATGGTACTTGCGCAACGATGATATTTATCTTGATAATATCAAGATAAATATTATATTATCTATATTATATTATCTATATTATTATCTAAATATTATCTATATTATAGAGAGAGTCAATGGGAGATCATCGGCGACACAAACGCGATAATCCATTGAATCCAATTATATTAGTGGGGGCTTTAAATGTGAACTCATGGGGTCAAAAACATTTTTTTTTTTTTACTTATGGGGTACCACTAATAGGCCGACGATATGATTCTGACATTTTTGAATGAAGGTGAATAAAGATAAAATTCAAGTCAAATCTCAAACCTCGTTTTTATCTGGTTTCTAATTAAATTATCTTGTCAATTTCTTCAATCGATACAATCTCGTTTCATTATTTACAGTTTGGTTTTCCTGCTCATCCAGATCGTGTTGTGTTAATTGTTTTCTAATCAAACAGTGTCTACGTAATATTGAATGTGGCGATGGACTTCCGCTTCATTGAAGCAGATTATCAATTTTCGCTCGAAGGGCGGAGGTTGTAATAATTACGCTGCAATGGCTAATGAGGCGAATTTTTCTGACCTTATTAACCGCCTAATGAAATGAGCCGGTGGTGTTATCCGGATTCAGTTTTCACCCCGTTTTCCATCGGTGACGACCCTGAAGTTCTCTCTGTGTTTTTGTTGTTATTATAGTTCAACGCGCGTTTATGAACACATCATTACAGCCCGGAAATACAAAAGTATACTCCATTTAGTATTTTCATTCATTCTCTGTCATTAGTCACTCACTGTGACCACTAGGGAATCAGGTATCTCGAAACAGATCGGTACTATCCAAGATTAATCATAGTTAAACAGTATGCATACTTAAATGAATCACCCACCATACATGCAGAGGGTTTTATTGATATATTTACAATCAAATCTACGGCAAAACAGTAAACATGGGGATTATGGGCTAATCTGTCCATCTGAATAATCTTGCAATAGTTTAATCGCATGCGTTTCGACTGTTTAGTTTTCCCTCAATCCTTCCAAATCATCGATGTCGCCGTCCAACATTTAGAAACAGATTTCAAGTCGATTTAATTTCATTTCAACCATCATGAATAATTATTGTGTTGTGTTTTTGTGTGGTGGAAGTTTCGCAAGGTATAAACGGTAATTCCAAACGTAATTTCAGCTGTATGCTGTAGCTTTTAAATTATTCATTGGGTCGGTCGGCACCTGAACTTATTAAACGGCAAGGACTTACAACAGCAAAGTAGATACAATGCGTTTTCGGAACGTTGATTAAATGCTGATATTTTTACCAAAGGAAAGGCCCGCGGTGTTTCTCACAATCTTATGGGCTTGAGTAGAAAAGTGAAGAACATTTATATTTTAATGACGCCGGAGTTTTTTTCGTAGTCGGTACAAATTGAAGTAGTGTTTAGTGGTGTAATAAAACGTGGAGACACGCTATCTTGTTACATTGCGGCCCATTAGTGTGCTAGCCACACAAGGCAATGTTTTTTTTTCCAGAATAATTCCATCTACCGACTGTCGAACTTCGAGTAGGGTAGTAGTTCTAGTCGAAGAAGTAGGAAGAATGATCAATTAATCATCAGAAGTAACAAAGATGCTAGATTTCGAAGTAGTCAAACGTTAACTTCCATTGCGCCATCTCGTATTTCCAAATCAATCGTGGGAAGGAAACAAACCGATGAGAAATTTAACCAGACACAAATCATCCTCGTGCATCCAAATTTTCATAGAGGGAGGGACGGAGTGAATATTGTTGAAATATCTAGGTTACAATAATTATCACACCATTATTATATATTTAGTAGGTACGTTGTTTGTGGTTTTACATTGTTTCTATAATCCAAAACCAAATTTGGATAGAAAAAGAAATGTTTTTCGGCCGTCAGTAGCGTACACGGTTTGATTTCTCTATCAATTGACGTTGGGTTGGTATATCCGGGGAAATGGTTATAAACATGAACATGAATCATACGGCTCAACAACTCATTTTCAATGGCGAAAAATAGGCTAGTCTCATCTGATTTGTAGTTTTGTGAAATCGAGTTTCCTGTTCACAGATACTTACAGAAATCTCTGTACGTACAGAAAGTAATTACTCGGTAGGTAGTTATCGAAAGAGATCAAAGGCACTTGTATTTGGTGTTCTAGAACCTTAGGTGCCACCACCTCCCGCTTCCCCCCCCCCCCACGCAATATACACTAACTACAAATACAAATGTGTATATCAACTGCACCAAGCAATCCCTGATATTCTTCGACTGATATTGTGATATTGTATTCAAGAAACATTAAAACTCTTAGTTGTCATAAACTTTGATAAACACTGGAGCTGTTACCACTCGAATTTAAAGCAATGATTACTTTTCCTTTTAAACACTATTCTTATTCAAACAATAAATAATATACCATTCAACGAGCTTGATAAAGTCACAGCTGAATTACTCAAACGATCAATAACAAGCTAAAATATTTGTATCTTTCCAGGTTCACGACCGTAATTTTTTGCATTATCATGGTCAAAATAATGATTTCTTGTCTATATTGAAAAAAAAAAAAAAAAAATGCAATAACAACAACTTCTCTCATTCGATCTACAAGTAATAAAGCGATAATATTACGAACATACATGACGCTAGCTATATCAGGCGAGTTTATTCATAGATTTACTTATCGTATCATCTCATTTTATCACCTTATCAACTGTTTAATGATTGCGTCAATATTATTCATTTCGGTAACGTACTCGTATTATCCGATTTTTATCGCTGAGCTGAAGAGGCGAGATCATGTGGTTATTTATGATGAGTCGTATTGTGAAGAGTTTTGAAGAAGAGCTCAATATCGTCCGAAGTGGGTGGGCATGAGGCATCGTACTGATATCGAACCGAGGTACCTACCTGTATAATTAACCAGCAATTTCTACCTATGGTCAGTAGAAACAAAACTAGTTTTTCAAAATGATTGGTAGCGGAATTTGACTAATAAAATCTTGAATTTGATTTATATTTGGTTAATCAAAAAAACAGGCCAATGACAACATAGCTTTGGAATTAACCTAAAAAAAAATGCCAATGTCCCTCAAATATCGAGGCAGAAAAAAATATTATTCATGACCCAGTTCTACTATTCTACGACTAGTCAGTAGAAGAGAGTGAGACAATTACAATCTGAGTGGGTTTTTAGTTTGAGTGTTTTTAAGGACCACCTGGGCATTGAAGTGAGAACTAAAAATACATCAACATGAGTGTGAATCATACGGTAAAACCTCAGGCCGATTTCCATTGTGGGGAACACCTGATTCAAACCGCACATGATTTGGTGGTATCGAGTTTCTTGTTCTGAGGTACTCACCGTGTCTTGAAAGGTATTTCCATAGGTATAAGTGTAGTTTATGAAAATAATTGGCCAAAATTCATTCTAAACGGGGAAACTGTGGTTTGTTAGAAATTGCTCTATAGAATCATCCTTCTTTTTAGTGGGAATTGTCTGCTAAGTTTCGTTCAATCAAACAGAGTGTGGTTCCGTTATGTTGAATTAAAAAACTGTAGCATTATTTCATACGGTTGTGTGCAACACTTTGTTGTTCCCAAACAGGGACCCGACGATTTCCCTCCTTCTCGTAGTTATTATAAAACACACCTGTTCCAAAGAACTTCCTCCGGTTGCAGATGGCTATCGGGATCTTGCTCTTGATGAGGCGAACTCGGGCATCGAGACGTTGATGACCCAGGCACTTCAAGGACGCGAGCAAAGTGGATAACACGAACTATTCGCCTTCAGAGATGGAACGATCAGGAATCACCTCCAATAGTGCTTCCGATGCTTGTAAGGCACCGAGAATCGATGATGCCAAAATGGAACGGGGGAACAGAACTCTTGATGGCTCACCAGAACTGACCTTCCTCAAATAATTTCCACCTTAAAAGTGATTTAACTCCCAATCAGGCCGTCAACATCACAAACGCGTCCCCTACTTGGTTAATATGTATAATCTCCGATGAATTCCTCCGTTGAAAAAACTGGAATCGGTCATTTATTGCGATGCTAGTTATACTGAAAATGGTGCAAAAGCAATAATAATTATCCGTTTTAATTATACAAAGCGAGATCGCAGTTGAGTATTTGGTCGGAATAACCACTTATCATTACAAAGTAAGTGGGACGATTCTCGGTTATTTTTCTTCGTGGAAGAATTGTATAAGGACGAATTATTGCAGATTAATCTAAGTAAAACGTAATTAAAAAAATATCACCTTCGCGACAAGATATTATAGTTGTCTCTTTGTTGAGTAATTTGCTAATGGTAACATCTAGTTATTATTTTCTCAAAGTTTAATCACTGGATTCTTTATAATCTCGTTGATTGTCACGATTAGAATGAATTAGTAATGTTTTATTATAGTTTAGTAAATAGCTTACTTAATACCTCATATAATAGGTTATTAGCGAATTTTTGAAGGACATGAAGCTCTTGGTCTTTTGAAGTTCTTGGTCCCAAATTTAATTGGTAAATTACATTAGGTAGGTACCCATAAATTCCAAAAATTAAACAATCTGACAAGTGACACCGCAATTTGAAAATATATTTCTGGTGAACACGCTAATGAAGTCAGAATCGCGGTATCGTATTCCGTTCTCACACTGGAGCACATTAAAGAAACGTGGTTGTTACATGAGATGTTCTACACGGTTCAACTGCTTTTATCTGATAACGGATTGAGATATAGCCATTTTGACTTCACCATCGTGTTCAGCGTTGAAAAGTCTATAAAGTTGTTACTCGGCAAAAAAAAGGAGACAAAATTTGTTACCAGAAGGAATTACCAGAAGGAATTCTAATCGGGAATCAAAATGATAACGAGGTCATTCAATTCTGCAGTTATGGATTGATACGAAAATTATCAAGTTTTCTATGTATCGTTGTTTTAATTTCAAATTATGGTTTTGGTTTATTATCTTCAATAAACCTGCAGCTAGTCGTTCACAGTCAGCTTTGTGATTGGTGATAACGATTCAAATTATTTGGAGCCCAACTCCAGTCGAAATAAGTGCTGTAATATTAATTACCTGTATCTCTAATATTAAACGTTAAGACTATTATGTTTTTATTTTTCATTCACAAGTTTAGTGACATGTCTACTTGGGGTTTTCTATTGCAGATTGCTATGGAGTGATGGCTGAAGGTGAGAGGGAGGCAGGAGAGGGGATGTTGGCAGCGGCCGCCATACAAGGCGTCATCCCCAAAAGGGAAGAAGAACGCCTTACCCCTTCAAACCAGGTAAATGTCATTCATTTACTATTAACATTACTCATTTAATAAAATTTAAGTAAGTAAATGATTTCACAAGAGGCATGCCTGCATACTGAAACATTTTCGACCTACCAAGCAATCCATTCGTTTTCACAATGTCAAAATAGGTAGGTTCTATAAACAAAATTAATTTTATATTCATGAATAGTTTTGAAGAATATTATAATCTAGTGGGAAATGCCCGTCAACCGTCATTCCGTTGAATAAGTAGTCATGTAACCAAATGTGGGTCGGCGTGGCGGCGGACTGAGGTTTGTGAGTTATTAGGGTTTGAAACGAATTAATAGCGAAGTGTGCTTTTTCGATCGATCAAACTAACAAATCCAGGAAAAAGGTACTGGTGAGGTGGAAAGGGAAAGGGTGGGGGGGCGTATCGCGAGTTTGATCTGACCGGGAATGAGATACTGGCCTTTAATTACACAAATATCGTGTAGGGTACCCAACCTAATGAAATATTATTTTGGTGTTCCGTGGCAAAGGTGATGGTTGCGAGGGCCGGAGGGGAGTCTTTTCCAGCGCCGCACGAACCCGCAAGATTACAATCTGCAACTCATTCAACTTCCATCGCATTGGAATTCTCAAGTTCGTTTTCCCTCTCCGTTACAATTTTGAACAGGAATTTCGAGTTGTATCAAACGGCGAAGGCTGCGAGGGGGTGATTAATGGAGTCTCGAGTACGTTTTATAATTAGAAAAGTACATACTTATCTACTCGTTAATGTTAATTTCCAAATTGTTACGACCTAGTAGTGTAAATGTGCAGTAGCACAGCACACGCACGCTATTCTGTTTAACATTGAAAATGTATGGGATGCCCTTGATCTAATTTTACTCCTATCGTTGCTACTATTGGAAGTGTTGAAGTTCTCATAACCATAACTTCGTTAGCAATATTAATTATTGCATCATATCATAACAGCGCTTGCAGCAAAAGGAGTTCAAAATTAGCTGTTTCTGCCAGAAATATCGGTTTATCAGGGAGTTAGGCATTGGTCGGCGACCAGTCGATTAGAGAGATTCATTGTTGCATACTTGAGGTTTTCTTTCAACTAGCTTCACACCTAATTTCCTCTCATTAGTCGAGAATGCCAGCTGAACGCTCGTGAGCTGAAACATTGTTCATGAAGGTCGCTGTGACGAGCCCAGTGGGTGGTGGTGGTGGTTGGTGAGGTGGGGAGTGCTGCTCAATTCTCGTGATGCCTCTTCCAATTAACCATTTCCCATGATCAATCAACCGTTGAACAACTAATTATAAAGGCATTAAGCTCCGGTTGGTGCCCCCCTTGTAAACCCCCATCCTGAGTCGCCGCTCATTTGCTGCCAAGTATGTAGGTTGGTCTGACCATCCGTCCGCAGTGATTCCGTGGATCTTGGGACGAATTACGCCCCTCTTCACCACCACGGATTCTCGAGACCTCATTAAAACCCTGGAGCCAATGCCGGTGCAACGTGCGGCGATCGGATTTGTTTCCCATCAATGATCCTCGGAGTGTCCTATGAAGTGTGCGAGGTTACAATATGCGTTTCATCTCGCCATTCAAAGCATGGGGGGCCTAATATGTGTTTACAGAATGTTGTTGGAGAAGGAGGAAGGGGATAAATTCGAACCACCACATTTATGTTGGAATGCAGACTGAGTAACTTCCGCGGCTTCGGTTGGAACTAGACCGAAATAAAATAATTTGTGGTTTATATTGGTGTAAAGATGTTGCATGCCACGTTTCAGTGCTACTATTGAAGTTATAGATGCTGTGCGGTACAAGGAGGTTGAGCCATAATCCGGGTAATCAATGAGGGGCAGTCTTTGCTACACATTCACTCAAGTGGTACAACCGGTGTAATCAGATGATTGGTTGGCGCAATAAATTTCATGAGTAATTCGCAGGTGCCTAATTAGGTTCACGTTGGTTTGAAATGTTTTTATCATGATTCAAGAGTGGGAAACTCGACCATTCTCAAACAGAACAAAGATCGTCGAACGTTTGAAGCGGTGGACAAAGTTATTTCTCCCTCTACAACCCCTATCGCTTGGCCGGGCTGTGGACATAAACAATTGCGTCTAATCAATTCAAAGGCCAGCTGGACTGCCCAGAGTTTCAAGAGAAGTGTTTGAAAAAAAGAGAGACTAAAAAAAATCTTCTCTCGACCGAGTTTCGTTCCCCCGCCTCCTTCAAGTCTTCCGCGCTCGTATTTTCCCAACATTTCCTCTGGGATGTGGCTTACTTCATTCGGCCCCCGTCCTCAACCTTGCCGCTTCTCGCCCTTAACCCTCCGCCCACTTCCACCGTATAAACGACCCGTTGTGATAACCCTTATGTGTAGAGAACTGCGCTCTTGGTCAGATAAATGTGTTCACTGTCTATACTCTTCCGAAACATCGGTTGAGTCGTCCTTGAGGGCGCGCTATATATGGTTGACTCATTTATCTACCACCCATTTAGAACGAAAAGCCACTCTCGTTTCTCACCTTTCAGTTACTCTTGCAGTATTTCCAACAGTTTAGTTTGATTAATGATATCAAATAAACAAATATTTGTTTGGTTGAGTAAACCACATTAGGTATCTTAACTTGTTATAATTATAATTTCTTACACTACGCTCAATACTTTAACACCGCCAGACCTCAGGGGCTCGTATCTCCGAGCGCATGAAGCGCGTCAGGGTCTTTCCAAGGATATTTCATAAATACGTCAATACCCCCAAATGATGTCGAACTGAAATTTCGATTTTTGACACATTCATGGTTTTGGCATTATTGGTTTTGTACTTATTTATGTACTCTCGCATAGCGATCGATCTTCAGTCGTAATTGTTCAGTTTGAAGTTTGCTACGGTTGAAACACCATAGCTTCCTAACTCGTTCGAGTATTAAAAGTGAGAATTAGTATTAAAAACACGATTGTGTCTTCAAGGTAGCGACGTTCCGATCATTAAGAAAAGAGATAATGAGGGGGCGATGAACCAATCGATGGTCTTCAACGCCAATGTGTTTGACCCAGTTTTTACGCTCGGATTTCCCTTTTGGACCTACAAACCTACCGTACTTGCTCCTCAGGAGTCACATTCTCCTGCATAATCAGTCCTGGGAAAAGAGCCTCCGGCATGAGTTGGAAAGGACCTTGTGCTCCAAACGTTGAGACCGGGAGCCATCCTTCACGCTTCTGCCCTCGTCCGCTCGCTAATGATATAAATATCCCCCGCTTCCCACCGACGGATGGTTTGTCAGTGGAAACGATTGCCGACGGGCAGCAGTTGTGTTGTGGGAACGTTTGAACAATTTTGTTATTGAATTGCCCTCCACATTTATGGTGACCGCTTACATTAAGATTATGGAGCGCGTAGTATCCAATATTTTCCTTTCAAAGATGAGAATCTCATTAAATGAAGAAACGAATACTGTATTTGATCGGACATCACCATTTAGATCTATTAGAATTCGATGCATCCCGGTATTGAATATGAGTATGCCCAACTCCAGCTTCATGTCTTAGTCCAAAAACGTTGTGGTATATATTGCAAATCATTCCGTCATATAATGAAACTACTACAATGCCTTGTAATTAGTTCGTTCATATCTACTCCCAAGGATTTAGTAATACGAACAGAATGATTTTCTCGTAGGAAATACTCTTACAAAGACCCCTACGCCACTCCCACTCTAAGAGAGACTGGATGTCATTATCGCTTAAAATCAAATTACGAATCTATAATTACAGATCATCACCGGCGGAGCGTGACTCGATTAAAATTAAGAGACCGATAATTATCTTGGAGAGGAGAAGTTGAGGTCGGACTTGAAGGTTTCCTAAGTGAAGGGAGAAAAAAAATAAGTCTACTTGGTAAGTTGAGTTGGGTTTCAAAAGTAATTTATTCCAAGAAGAACATTAGCGCTAGACAGCCGTTCTTCCGTTTCGTTTGGGTTATGTGGGACTATAAGGGATCCTCTTGATGTCCGGTAAGCGCTTGCAGTTTGGAAGGATTAAGTACATTTCGGTAATCAAGGTTTGTCTTCACCTAGACGATCTGTTCAATCTGATTAAGCACATGTTTCGATGAAGTATCAATGTGGGTCGATTAGAGATTATGATAGGCTTCTGCAATCGACAATCGAACAATATCCCTTAATCATCCGTAAGATGTGCAACGTACTTTCAACTGACGTTCAAGTGACTCGGGGAATTTCATAGAATGGCGCATGTAGAGGAGAGACCCTTGAGGCAATCCGGCTTTTACTGTTTTCCGGAACTCAACATGGCCTACTCAACAATTTTCTTCAAGGGGGCGTTGAAGCGGGTTAGAATAGACTATATATTTCTAGGATGTCTGTTTACTGCTTCCAACTATATCAGGTAGCTTAGGCGGGTGCTGATATATTTCTCGTAGACCTGCTGGCATTGTTGAACTCTCACGATTGCTGAGTAAGTTTTGTTTAGTAGGTACATGAAAGAATGCGATTCCTATCATATCAAAGAGCAACTCATCCACTTGTCGATTCGACCAAATGCGGTCACTCAATCCATAGGACACTTTCGTCTGAACTGAGTATCGAAAAGTTAGAGGAATACCTCCCCCATTTCGAGCAATCTTGCGACTAACCCGTATATACACGAAACGCCGCTCAGGAGATCCTGAAAGGGATAAACGACTGCGTGTTAGTAGCGCCCGATACGACTGCCGATGAATGGTTGAGCCGGTCTGGGGGGATAATGTAGTCACTCATTATGCACCTCATATCCCTCCGGAGTTATGTAAATGGCAAATAACAGACTCCAGATTGAATGCTGTTTCCGGGTATTCACTACGAGTGTCTTGATCTAGAATTGTAGAAACGAAAAATTACAGCTTTTTTGTTTAAAACGTGAGAAATGGGAGCGTGACTTGAAAATATTTCTGTCCATTTTGCTCGTCGCAAAATATAACGACATGGTATGATAGGAGAAGGGTTAGTGTTACTTCCTCTAATTATTTGTGACGTTCAGTGCTACTCTATATATTGTTGTGATTATCTACTCTAGGAAAACCAAGCATCTTATTTCTGAACATGAGTTACGAATCTTAACTCCAGTGTGATGGAACACGTAGCGTGTGGATTTCAACTAAATAAGCAGCCGAGAATGGCTAGGAAACAATTTCCGTCTCATTGCGTCGTCCCTCCGGGAAATGATCCATCAAACGGACGATGTAACAAATGGATCCTCTTCGGTGATAAACATCTTTCCCACAGCCGGCCTTAAAAACAAACAAACGCCATCAACAAAACGTCTGCCGTAATGTAGTGTGGCCTGTATTAATATTAATTGTGGATTGTGGATAATTGTCAATTTTCTATAGAAAATAGTGCATTTGCACTAATCGTGTAAATTGATGAAACGGGGTCGCATGATGATTCGTGCCTGCAATCTATGTAAAATAGCGGCTTGAATGACTGCTCTCTCTCATTGAAAGATTGATGTTCCTGATCGAAGTTGGGGTAGTTAGCTTTTACAAGAGGTTGCAAAAAAACCGTTCACCAAACGTTGTTCTATCGACTTATTTCGCTTATCATCGTACCATTTTAGGGTTGGAAGCCGTGTAAAATACATTTGGTGCAAATGCGAACCTGTTCCTTAGTAAACGGTTCACACGATTTATAATTCCTTGCGATAATTCAGTGAGAGCAACTCCGGCCGAATGATCGATTTCAAGGTGCAGCGACCCTTTAGCCCTCGGGTCGTTTTCAGATAGGGTTAACTAACAAGTGTACGTAGGGAACCTCCTGCAAAACGGAGCGGGAGCGAGTCGAGGGAGAACTTATCTTAAGTTCTAGAGCACACAACCTCCTAAGTATCGTTTCTACTTAAGAGCATTACTTCCTCTAACCGCTGCCTACTTATAATCCTCGCTAATTATAGCTGGGCAATCTTCGGGGTCTTTCCAACCGATCTCGTGCGACCGCAAAGTTGAGGAGCTTTGTTAGAGAAGATCTTTGGTGGGAGCCATACGCTCTGATGCTTATCATTATCATTAGCGAGATAAATAATTCGAAGAACACCTGATTCATTGTATATATCTCGTGTGAATACTCGAGTTGTTTTAACGAAACACGTGTAATTCCGTAGAATGGCTTGGAACATGTATTAATGATCGCCAACGTATAAAGAGGAGGATATTAATCAATCAATCAGTTTATTCACAATATTTATTCACAATAAAACTCGAATTTTCGAGAAATGTTTATATGAAAATCCGTTTCAGACCTCAACAACAAAAGGCTGATATAAACGTCGCTCATCAAACCAATATGGGCGTATGCGTGCGAAATCTCCGCCTGCGCAACAACAGTCCAAAAAGTGCAAACCATGCAGAATAAAGTACTGAGGCAAATCGATTTGTACTTTATTCTGCATGGTTTGCACTTTTTGGACCATGGTTCGTCTGGAATGAGGTCCTCCATCAGGACCTGAAGATGGAGACGGTGAGGGAGAAGATTGAGGTGGCCTACAGAGCACTCCATGAAAGAGCTGTGGTACACTCCAACCCTCAAGTCGCAGCGATCTCGGGCCCTCCACCAACCGAAAGTCGTAGACTGAAGAGGAGACAGCTGAGGGACAACAACTCAGACGCAACATTCCCATAAACACACACATCAAGACACAATCCAAAGAAACATATTACTAACACAAACACCACTCCCTCCCCACATTAGCCTACCAGGCAATATTGTGAATAAACTGACTGATTGAGTTTCAGACCATCCTGAATCACTTCCAAAAGACACCAAATTGGCAAATATCTGCTTGGCAATCAAAAGGCTAATTTCGTAGATGAGCAGAATCGAGCCAAGCTGAGGAGAGTTTGGGGGAGTTATATGGGGGAATATGGGGGAGTTATATTCTAAAATATACTCATTTTTCAGCTTTTTCTACGGTGAACACGATGGTGAATTCAGAATTGCAATATCTCAATCCGTTTTCAAACTGGAGCATTTTGAAGATGAAAAATCGTGGTTGTTACTCGAGATGTTTTTCTATAATCGGAATGAGATAATGCTATTCTGACTTCACCGTCGTGGATTTTTTATTCTAATGTTCTGTTCCACAATTTGTGAGTCCCACTAAATTGTGAAACCAATCACTTTGTACAGAGCTGTGTCTGTCATCTGATAGATACTGATTGCCTAGGTTGTATTAATCAGAGGTGGAAACAGTAGACCATCCAAACGGAAAGGCACATTTGAATCAGTATGAAGTGTAGTTAATTACAGATATCCTAAGATTGAACCGTGTGACTAGGAACGGGGTTCGGTGTCGCAAAGTACCCAGCTCATACGTCCGAGGGTTCAGTCCGTCGCCCGTATGTCCGTGTCAGGTTACGGGAAGACTCCGCGGTGTCTGGTGTTTCAGAATCCTCTCTCAATCAGTCTAGTGTGCAATTCAAGCCAAGGGAATGAGAGAGTGAGAGGGAGTGATGAGGCAGTGGAGAACGTAATGACTGCACCCTGAAATTAGATCGAGCTTCCGCTGCGGGCTCACCACAAGTCATTCGGAGTTCGGATATACCGACCACAGAGGGGGTGATTTGAATCGGGTTTTGGAAATAATGAAAGAGACGAACAAATACTATTACACGGACGAAATAATAAGTGATAACCACTCAGTGTGATTTGGCGAATAATCATTTCATTATCGATTTATCGAGTAAGGCGTATGCAGTACTTACTCTATAACCAAAACGGAGTTATAACCATTACGGAGTTAAAACTGGACATCTCAGGTTGGTATCCAAAATAACCACGACGTTTTACAGAAATGCACCTTCTGTTGAGTTGTTAAACTCTGTTCACGCTAATTCAATTCAATTTATTTCACAATAATATTGTACACATTATGTACCTGAAGGGTGGGTTGTGGGGATCAGTGGGGAGGGGGATAACATGTATAATATAGCTGTTTCTAGTTCTGTAGATCTTCTTGGCATGTCCAGTGTTGGTATCGTGATGCAGTTTATTGTTTGAGGAGTTTTAGATTAGAATCATATCCCTCAGGACTCTTCTTTTCATCCGACGACTTGCGCCACTTCTGGATTTGGATGGTCCGTAGCTCTCGTCCTAAAAAGGCCATAGCTTCTTTTGATCCTTGGACCCTGAACATCTTGTCTATACATAGATCTATGTATCTATACAGGGTGTTTTATTTCGTGACGGTCTACAGCTGATTTCAGGTCGACAATATCCTGTAGCAATTATTTTTACTGCAACAAACTTTCATCGCTGATTGATAGAAGCGGGTCACAGTTCAAAGACAAACGGACATTTCGAACGCCTAAAATAAGAATTTTGATAATAAAAAGAATTTTACTAGAACCGGACTTTCCTCTGAAAAACCACGTGTTTCTTGATTCAAACGTAATTTTCTTCCTCAAAACTGCGTTGCAACATTATTTTGCTTAGGTATACCATTGGAAAGCTGAGATTTAGGCGCAAAATTTATGACTACAGGCTAAAATTATCGTGCCGGATTATAGGGGTCTATCAGCGTTTGAAAAAAGTGGCTATTTCTGCGATTTGACAAATTTTCCTTTTCAAGTAAATTTATTCAGCCGTTTTGACGAATCAAAAAAATTTGTTTTTTCATTCATTGTAACTTTCGTTTTCTGTACTATAATATTAACTCGTTTCGTCAAACAAAAACTAACTAACCACATGAACAAATAGCTCAAAAAAATGGGAAAGGAAAAACATATCCCGCGTTACTTGGGGTTATCAGGCGAGGCGTGCCATCAAATAGACATTCTCGCCCGTAAACCTGCGAGTTGCCCGTAAAAGCTCAACCCGCCGAAGATAGATTTCATCATTCGGATTTTATTATGGCTTTAAATGGGAAGACGTTTTTGCTGCAGGAGAAGCGGTGGCAAAACATCGTGTTGCGAATATGGGAGGGCATTGGTGACCTCCTGATAGGCCTGAGGAGAATGCGTCAAGTGCTCCCTACGAAGTACATTTTAACATTTGGACAATGTTAGTCGTTGTTCAATTTGCCATTTGGTGCTTCAGGTTTTGACGCTGGGATTCCTCGAGTACCATCTCGGCAAGTGCTCTTTGAAATGAATATTCTGGAAGTCTTGAATGACCAATGACTTTCCATCCTTCGGATTACCTATAGTGCAGTGCTTTCGTTAGAAAGTACACAACCTAAACTACATTACCATACCAATATTGATCATGCCTCGAAGATCAACTGAACAAGAACAGCTATAACATACTTCCCCTGGATCCCCACAACCCGCCCTAGAGGTACAAATTGTGAAATAAATAATGATTGATTGATGTAGGGCGAATCCCATCGTCTAATGGGGGTAGTCGATGGAGGGACGTGGGTATCTACTTCCTAAAATCAGGAGGAAAACATGTAAACTAATTTGAACGAACCATAGTAAGTTTCAAAGAATCAGCTCTTTCGGAAAGAATTAGCTATCAAATAATATTGATTAGATGCGTCGAATCCCATATGACATATGCTTGCTCGTCACAATCACAAAGCAGACAGATTGAAAATTTCCGTTGCCCCCCCCATGAACTACCGACCTTTGTTACAGCCTCACAAACGGTCTCGAAGGGAATTGAAAACGGAAAAAGAGCCCTAACGATGAAAAATATTTTCGACTCTCAACAATGAGAGAACTTCTATAATTAGGGGGTTTCTGTTCTGCTCATTACGAAGGCCCTTCTACTCATTATGTGAGTCGACTCGGGGAGCTGCCCCTTGCCTTGCTCATTATTAGGTCGAACGCTAGATAATCAGACCACCTGCCCCTATTTCCGACCCCGTACCGAGTAGAGCTCGGTCGTGTGAACAATAAATGAACACCCCGCCCAGACCGTGTTGATGAGTCAGTATTGTTCTCGTGGGTGCGCTTGTCATCAAGCCGAACGTGTTGGGTTGATCGAAATTGTCAGTCGGAGTATGTTCGTCGCGAAACTGCAGCGAGGACGGGCGAATTCTATGGTTTTCCAGTTACCTTACGGCTTTGTGTGACAATTTCCATTGTCTTCCCACACGGTATTGGGCGTTGGATGTCATGCGGTTCGTTGATCCGAAATCATCATTGTTTGCCATGACAACCAAAGTCCCAATAAAATCCGATAGCAGGGGAATTACAAACATTGTTGCCAATTGAACATTGTCATTGCAAAATTTGTCTACGCAATTGTACTTGCATCCATAATATATTATATTACTGCCAAGGATATTCGCTCACGCCAATCAATCAATATCAATCAATGTTTTATTTACATAATATTGCCCATCAGGCGACTATGGTGCAAGCGTGTAAGGTGTTTAAGTTGGGTGTGTGTGCGTGATGGTGTAGGAGAGGAGCTGGTCAAGTGGCGTCCACTTCTGGATTTTGTTTTGCATAGTCTGAATCTTTTGGATAGAGCTCACGCATGCAGAACCGCACACTTCACATCCATATGTCCACACGCCAATCAATTCCAAGAAGTAGTCATGATGACTGTTTCTCATTAGGAATTGGATAAATATCAATCAATTCGGTTGAATAATGAACTCCTAATAGTGTATTTGAGTTACATGTTGACTTTCCTATATTGATTCACCTTCTTATTGTCGTAAATACCATTGGCGTAATGACAAAACGTGTGTATTTTCTGATGGGCCAGCGCCTCATGGTGAGCGTAGGTTAAGGAGAAGAGTCCTGAGGGACAACGCACCCACTCTGCTGGACTAGGACTAAATACCCGGATCAAGACGAAGCGACCCGTAAAAATTACAGCTAACCATACTTCCCCTTGATCCCCACAACCCGCCCTTGAGGTATACATTGTGGAAGAAAATGATTGATTTTCTGTATAGATCACCCTTATATTCGGCTAATGCCAAATGGAGGGGTAAAAAAATCACTGATTACTGTTCTGTGGCCCATAACTCAATCAATCACAATCAATCAATTTATTCCACAATATATACCTCAAGGGCGGGTTGTGGGGATCACGGGGAAGTATGGTCAACTGTAATTTTTATGGGTCGCTTCATCTTGATCAGGGTACTGTGGGGGATTTAGTCCTAGTCCAGCAAAGTGGGTGCGTTGTCCCTCAGGACTCTTCTCCTTAACCTCTTCTCCATAACTATACCAAGTACAAGTGAAATAATGTATTTCACCTCTTTGTGGGGAACCGTCACTCACCTTTTCTCAACTATTGTGAGTATCCACACGATTCCATCAGTCAATTACATACCGGCCGGCACTCGGCTTTTATAGCTCCCCAGCCCTCTCCCCTCCCTAATTAATCCATTATAATAAATTAATTTAATTTTCAATCAATAATTTAATTTTCAATTTGATAAAAAAGCAATCAATTTAATCACAATATTGCCTGGTAGGCTTATGTGGGGAGGGAGTGGTGTTTGTGTCAGATATAAGGTGCTTGAAGTGTGTCATGATGTGTGTGTTTATGAGAATGTCCCATCTGAGTTGTTGTCCCTCAGCTGTCTCCTATTCAGCGTGTGACTTTCTGTTGGTGGAGGGCCCGAGATTGCCGCAACTTGAGGGTTGAAGTGCCCCATAGCTCTTTCCCTAAGTGCCCTGTAGACCACCTCAATCTTCTCCCTCATCCCCTGTGTTGTGCTTGATTTGGAGATGAGTGTGAGAAAAATCTCGAATCAATTTCTTTTCATTTCCGGTAATACCTTAAGGCTGGATAATGCACCATTGGAATCGACAAAAAAACCAACACCTTGAAATTTGAGGGTTAACGTTTCAAGATACGTAAATTCAGAAACTCTGCAAATTCTGGACACACCGGTTTACTGTGAATTATTATTATCATCAAGTGGTCCGCTGGGTTGTACCAACACGCATCTACCATGTAAATCAGGCCTTAAGCCTGTATAGTACCTGTATATATACCTGTTTCTTAAGCACAACTGTACAGCCATTGTGGCAATAAAGTTAAAATTAAAAAAAAAAAAAAATCAAGTGGTAGTATTACAATGGTACAAATCTCTATAAACGTTGCACCTATCATTTAGTATCTAGACAGAAGGGTGATCTGCACAAAGAAGATAAACCGTTGTGAAAAGAATTTGCATAGTTTTTTCGTGAATAGCTATTTTTCAGGGACTTGTTTTCTGTATCAAGATATGGCCAGCTGAAAACGTCGCGTTGAAAAATTTCTCGTGAACATTATCTTATTTTATTCATTGTTCCCGTGCAACACTTCATAATACTCTGGGGCCTTCCAATACTCGAGTTGAAGCGGAGAAAAAAAAATCACATAAAATCGTACAAAAAATAAACTAAACGTTGCATGTTTGGCGGGCGAAGGAAACGTCAATCACGGTACCCGACACGCAGACATAGATAGTTTGGAACAAAACCAATTTATGCATCTGTCCATCATTTGAGCTCATTAGCCGATGTAATCGCTCCATCATCCACCCCTTCGCCTTGATTTGTTCATTAAATCATATGGTGGCCGCGGTGGTTGGTTGGTTCTCAAAAATAATTATTAAGGTTACTCTTAATTAGTAGCTGCCTACGAATGTATCCTGTTGAAGATTATTAGGGTTAGGTGGGTGGATGAGACCAGATGGAACGCGAAGTCCTTCCGATGATTGCTTGTTTTACATTTTATGTAGGGATTCTGATACAATTGAAAGAGGAATCAGACTAAAATTCCAATATTTTGTCAGATTTCAGATTGGATGGGTTTGGATTTAATTGTATTCATTATATTTTTGCGTAAGTTTTGGCAGTTATTTAAAACCATAAATGCTAAGCCGTGGACCTGATATTCATCCTTTAACGTCTTGAGTGGAGAAGAATCAACTCAATCACATATACTCAATTTAGGGAAAGCCCTCCTGTTAGGCTCATATTAATGCCTGCTTGTAATATTTTAGCACGCGAAGATATCTCCAAGTAATCCAACGAGCTGATAATAAGGCTGCGTTTGTCCGTGAGGTGTTTTCACTACATGGGTTCATCCTCTGTGACAACATACGTTTGAATTCAATTAAAATTGTGTAAATAAATTGGTTCTATCGTTGATTGTGTCCTTTATTGTCTTTTCGATTAATGGCAAATAAACAATGACAAAGAAATGATTGCAATTATAATATGCCGAAAACCCGTGCGCAAAGTTTGCGCCGCAAACGGTCTGAAAATCGGAATTCCGTCACGGCCCATTTTTTCGACCACACCTTTGTTTTGATTTTCGTTTTTTCAATTTTGATTATTCCTGTTGTTCAGCTGCGCGCTGGGATTTCCGGAGTTTGTTTCACAACTTTAAAACGACTAGCTTCCAGCTAGATCAAGAAGCACGAAGAAGAACCGATATGTTCTTATCGGGAGCCTCACAATTGATCGCTCTGACACTACTGACGTGTTCTTACTAGAAGCTGTGCAATGGCTTGTAATATTAATAAAGAAAGCAAGGATATTATGGTTCATCTTCAATAAAAAATTTCAAATTCAGCAAAAAAAGATAGTACAGGTAATTTGTGGCTCCCCTTGGTTTGTAAGGAACGATATGCAGCACAACGACTTGGGAGTTGAGACGGTGCAGGGGAGGATCAGGAAGTGCTATGGATTCCTGCAGACAAGAGAACATGAACACATCAAGACACAATCCAAGCAACATATGACTGACACAAACACCACTCCCTCCCCACATCAGCCTACCAGGCAATATTGTGAATAAACTGATTGATTGATTGAAAATTTCAAATAGAAAAGTGCGGAATGAAAGTCATTTCGAATATTTGTTGGTAGTTAGGTTAGTCCTTGTAACAACTGAATGCTGGATTGACATACTTTGGTGGATTGATCGTTTGTTGTGGTAGGTAGAATTCAGATCAGAAATTAAAATGTTTTGATATCGAAATGAGTGCGAAAAATTGTATTTTCTCGTGCAGTCGCTTTTCATCCTTTGTTGGTAGAGCCTGAAGCGGCCGGAGACCTAAGTTTATTATGTAAATAAATCCAAGCCCGCCCTCTTGCTTCCAAGGATTGTTTCCTGCTTCCCTCACTTCTCCTTAGCTGTACGAAAGGGGCTGAAAGGACGAGATGGACCAGCCCCTGTGCACCGCCCCGTGAAATTAGACCGGACCTTTCCCTCAGGAGCTCCCCCTGTCCCGCGTCCCTGGACCCCTGGAGGCCTGCCTATGCAAATGGCCTGTCCGAGGAGGGCCACCCTTGTACGGACCACCGGCCACCCTAATGCTGCTTCTACATCTAAAAACCTCTTCTTTTTTCCTCCCCTCCTCCGGGGAGATTACTGGTTCAGCAAAGAAGGAGGCTGAGGGTGAGATCGGTAATTGCTGTTTGATGTCCTTCGGCCAATGTTTGCCTCTCACTTGTCCACCCACTCTGCCCTATACTCCCTCTCAAGTCGTTTCCTTATATTTTCCTTATCTGACTCCTATATCCTCCTAAATAAACTCCATTCCCAAGGAAAATAGGAAAATTTCCTGTAGTCACCCAACTCACACACAACTATAAGATGATCTCTTTCTATCTCAAAGTCACGTTTTCTTTCCTATTTTCATTCCACTTCACGGATAGTATTCCTTGATACTGAATAGCCCTTCAAAATACACAAATACCTATCGAATTTCTCAAGACGTGGGTACATTTGAAATCTGTGAACCCGTAAATTCATCCACAATGTTCATTCCCTGAACAGACCATTTTGGTCGAGATCACTGTGAGTAGTCGGCAACTTCTTCAGTGAGTCTTGCAACTGATGGTCTCATCAGTTTTCCAGCCAATATACATCTCGAAATCATCTCTTTTCCGTATGCAGGAAAAGTATCTCCGAACAACGAAAGTTTGATCACAAAATCAGTTATCCAGTATGAAAATTGGCCGGAAGTTCTGTCGATTGATTCAACCTTATTTCGATGATTTTTCCTCGGTTTGTTAGATTGGGGAAATTTAACAAAAACGTTATTCTTATGCATATCGGTAGATGCCAACACTAGAAGGTCCCCTTCAATGGGAGTTTTATCGTTCAATAATATTAATGTTGATAACCACATATTCAGATTTGATCATTTCTTACGTCAGAACCAAAGCAAGAAGAATTGGTACTTCGCAAACCTTCTGTTTAATACTAATTATTATTATAACAGAGTCATTTTCCTATTGATTTTCCTGTTCGTTTTCTTCCAGAATAAAGTGTAATGATGAAAGACCCGGATGTTTTGTTGATGTTTCTACTCAAATCGTCGGTTAGTAAGTACTTGACGTTCCTGTCTTTATTGGTAGCGTTTAACCTGTTTCGCAAGTATATGCAAGATGAATGATCCTTACATAATCCCTGATCTTATTCGAAGTTCAAGTGTCTTAAGCTGAAACATCGGTGAATCGCATTTTTGTAGAATCATATTTTCTAATAATAACCAGAAAATCGCCAAAGAGTAGTTAAGAGAGAAGTGGGGTTAACGCGACTTTAACGTATTTTTCTAGGCTTCCCCACTTCAATAATAACCATAGCCCCCAAACGGGGAAAACAACGTAAATAAGGCCTCAAATCATCTCCACATTGTCAGTCCTGTGTGAACAACATATGACACCCACCACTGGTTGTTGTATGCGAATGATTTTACATTCGGTCAAACACTTTTCGCGAGGGTTCAGTGCATTGCTTACCACTCTCCACAAATTAAATATTTTCGTTTAACAAATAATGCAGTATGAAGTTGCATGTAATGCGTCGCCGACATCATGACAGGTTTGTGAGACTCACTTTCCCGGGTATTTTCGCTCCACTCTCTCCGGCTTCTGGTGTTTAACATGCATTTGATTTGTCGGATTTTCTGATTTAACACCGTTTCGAACACCAGCAGCATTTTTTAGCGAATTTTGATTTAAACGTGTGATACGTCCCATACTTCAATTTGGAAAAGGTCAAACCTCTCTGTACAACTTATTGAATCTAATCATTATTCTGAATAGTGAGCGATAACACCGTTGTAGCGTAGAATGGCAAAATTAATTACTTCATATATTTTTAAACAAAATGCATTAGGAATATTAAATATTGTAGGAGTGGTGGCTACAATTTTTTTGCTCAAGTTGGTGGAATTGATCTGTAAATGAGATGTCTGGCATGTGTGCTGGGGATCATTATAAAATTATAATGAACAACACGCACCAAATACTGTAAGCCTAAATTAGGAGGATTCAAGCAAAACTCGACATGTCCACTTTTCAAAAATTTCCGGGAGAAGCAAAAAACTTGCTCTGCAGCAACCTAATGTTCTGGTTAATCTGATATGGGGGATTAACAATCAGTAGGCCAGTGCGAATCATGTCCCTGGATGCAGAACTCCCAACATAATGTATAACCAATTTATTGGCATAAATGTTTGGACATGATAAGTTTTGTGAAACACACATGGACATGTTGAGTTTTGTGAAACCACCTGTTTGCCGCAGGGGAACGAGCGCGACATCTAACGAATCGTCACTAAAGTAAGGTTTCAACTGCATATCATGCAGGTGCTGCCATCTTCTGAAAAGGCGATAAACTATTGAAGAATGACAAACTATCACGAGGTGTGTGGACAAGTCAAGTTTTGAAAAATCTGTTCCATCACGGCTGTGAGTCAGGGAGTGGACATAACGAGTTTTGGTTGGAACAACACGGAAAAACTCCCAATAACTGCGCAGGATGGACAAAACGAGTTTTGACTGAAACTGCTAGGTTAAGCCACCTCTTTAACGTGGATAGAATAACTTTTGGACGGCGAAAATTTAGGGACGTGTAGAGATGTGCCATTGACAATAGAAAATGGAGAAAAAACGATTTTGGCCAAAAGTGGACATGTCGAGTTTTGCTTGAATCCTCCTACAATAAATTTTATTGTACACTTCATTGTGCCTCTGCGAGGCAATCTTTACGAGATTTTGAAATTCAATACTGGAACCACGCCTCAGAAGACGACTCAAGAGAAAAAGACCCCAAGATTCCTTACTACCCAGCGTAACATGATCAAATAGCACACAGAGAGGCCAGTTGATGGACTGCACCCTCTCATCAGTCACACGCCAATTAGAGGACTCCTCTACTATATTCCCCCCCCCCCCCCTTTGTCACAACAGAAATGTTCCCAACAGAACAATAAAGTTATTTACATACTGAAAAAAAAAATACTGAACAATTTATAAATGTACTGCCTTTATCAATCGCAAAAAAATTGAATTCGGTAAACGTTGGTGTGGGAGATATAAAGCCACCGAGTTTGGATATTCGAGCCCCCTGGAATATCCACGTACCGGAAGCACAGATGAGTTGAGCAGATGATCGATGTATCATGATTATCGTGACTACCAATCATTCAGTTCGGAATTCCATGCTCGTGTGAAGGAAAACACGTTACAAGACTAGACTTCTATGTTTATGGGACATAGAAACATATCAAATTCTTCCACGATTCATTATACTCTGTAAATAATTATTAAACGAGGGGCGCCAATGAATTATGAAATACATCACAAAAAACCTCTAAACTGTCATACCATCGATTATCCGGTCCACTTCCAGGATATCAAAATGTGATACGGAAATACCCACTCACTTGGCAGACGTATTTTCCCCTATTAGTTACTTAAGTTAATAATAAACCAATACATTTCGGGAGATTGTAAGTTCGTTGAAGGAGCGGCTACTAGTGTTACAGTAGTGATGATGATGATGGTGAGGTGGTGATTGCGAGGCTACTTTAGTTATGAACGGGCGGATCTCCAAATCAGGAGTTGATGATGAAGGACCGCCGAAGGAGATTGGACTATAAAAAACGAGGTTCAATTCCTCCTATTAATTATTCATTATGGGCTTCTTTTCTTTAACGAAGCGGTGCCTCCCGTTTGTGATTAATTATGTATCCGGAACGAATTAAAAAGTGAGTCGCTTAATCGAACCTCCATATTAAAATTCGACTGAAATTGTTCATCATAGTTGGCAACACGGAACTCGTTGAATGATCAACAACACGTTTGAGAATACTGTATGGTTCATTAATATTTTAACTCAACAATATTTCAATATGCGCACCAATTCATGGTGAATTGAGGTCCTGCCCTATCTCATGGTATTTTAATTTGTTAACGAAATTGTTGAGGAACGGTTGAATTTATTATAGGACGGCCAATGATTTGATCACTCCTACTTTTTGGGAAAAATCAGTTTGTTGTTGATTAGTTCATTATGAGGTGTTTTAAGGTCATGTACATTTCAGTCAACATTTTTAGTTTGAAACTCACAAAAAAAAAGAAAAAAAAAGAAAAGAAGTATGATGAGCCGCACGAGACATTTTTCCTCAAAAAGTCGTATTATTGGTATCATTTCAAAAAATACCTCTCTAGACATATATGTATTTCTAGAGAGGTATTATATATAATATATGTCTAGAGTAAAAATCCTTTGTTCGGAGGTAGTTACTTTTCATGCTACTGAATGAAGGTAATTTCGCATGTTTGTTGGTAGGTACTTCTTTCATAAAAGAACACAAACGGTGGGTACAGCTTTCGTACAAGTCCGCAACCACGAGGGACATTTTATGTCTTTGCGCCCCCTCCCATCAGAAACTTATATGAAGCTTGCATTCGTGTTGACAATATAAATTATTGAGAATGATCACCTGTGTGTAAACAATTATTACACCTGTGTGTAACAATGGACGTAATTGTTATCAAAATTTAGGTTTCTACTTGAAATAGGTCTCGAAGAAAACCAACGAGATATCATGTCCGATTCAGTGCAAGACTGTTCAGTATTTATAAAGTTTCTTGCTTACGACTTCATGACTGCCAAAATATTCAAATTTCAGTATCGCACACGGTAATTACATGTAATCACGTAATGAGTAGTTATGTAGTAATTATTAGGTATGTATTTACCGTGTGCGATACTGAAATTTCAATATGTTGGCAGTCATGAAGTCGTAAGCAAGAAACTGTATAAATACTGAACAGTCTTGCACTGAATCTGACATGATATCTCGTTGGTTTTCTTCGAGACCTATTTCACAAATAGATAACAAATAACAATTTCCTAAATTTTGATAACAATTACGTCCATTGGAGCATGACCAATTTTAACTTCGATATGTGTTATGGGTAGTGTTTTAAAAAACTCGCCTGACAAATAGGTATTTTGGGTTATTTTCCCTTGTCGGATTAACTTTTATCTCCTTTAAAGTAAAATCAAGAAATAATTATCTAAACGTAGAGGTGCAGTTAATCGGGATCAATGAGGCGTTGTGTTCTATGAACAAGATCATTGTAACTCATGTTGCTACCCAACATGTCTCGTCTTAGTGGACCTTTAAAAACCGTTTTTTATGTCATTGCCAAACCTATTGACTATCGATTCTCGGCGCTTAAATGACGTTGCTCGCAAGCACGTTTAACACTAATAACTGAAGAAAAATGAGAAAAAACCTCCATTTCAGGATCGAACGCAGGTCGAGACTTCTCGATATCCTACCTACCCTTTTCAATGCCCCTGATAAACTAATTAATTTTCCACCCGAAGAAAGTGGAAACCTCGTTCCATAAGCATAATTTCTGCGAGCTACGCACAATTTCCGATTACCTTTGGAACAATTACCCCCTTTCCCCCGGCCTCACGCCCATTCAAACGCACGGAACCTGAGGGGGTTCTAATCTCAAATGCTTTTCGGGAGCCGGAAACAACCTCCCAGGATTTCAAATAAAACTATTTATACAATCTAATTACTTCGGTTAATTAAACATTAAATTCCATGCTTTTCCCCGGGTCCGTTTTATATTAATATGCAGATGAGTATTAGTAAATACGGCAATTATAAAATGGGTTGTATTAGCATTTATATCGAAATATCGGGTAACTCCTGGTACGGGGGTAGGCAAAGAAAGGGCCCATGGGGCGAGGGAGTGAAAAGGTTGAGTTTTAAGATTGTTAATGAAATGTTGGAGATGAGGACCATTCCTGTGCAGTTAATTTTTACTGAATTTTAAATGAATTAAAATCCAATAGTGATGATGTGGGTATTATGCGACGTTCAAACTTATTCTGTGTACGGTAGTACCTACTGTTTTTCTTGGGAATGCAGACCAGTTTTAACTGATCCCGTAATTATAGTGAAATTCTAAGGTATCGAGTGGTATAAAAATTTATTTTGTATTATCAAAACAAGTATTGTTTTGTTACTCACGATGGTTTAATCACCGAAACCGGTCTAACTGTGTATATTTCAGTGGAAATAGAAGATTTTTTCAAATACCTACTCTTGATTTCCTGAGTGATTTAGTTCGAACCTCTACCGATATATTTTCATCTAGTCCACTTGACGGGTGAGATTTGAATTTCCCGGAAAAATATATTTGGCGGGGAGGAAACAAGTGGAATATTGGAAATTATTAGGTACTTGTTCATAGTGATTTTCATATCGTTAGGAGATTATGCAATTAACAAACGACTCGAGTGAATAAACACTGAAAAAACATAATAATATTATGACCCTTTGGTCATGATGGTTCCCTTGCCACTGCTGCTACTACATGATAAATTGAGATATTGTTATTCCCCAGACGGTAAACTCCGTCCAAGTTCGAATTTATGTTTCTTTTCTCGTGTTGTTTGTTTTCGTTGTTGAAAAATTGAACATGTACAATAGAGCACATTGTGCCTAATAGAGATTGGGAACTAGCTCAGTACTTGACTCATGCAGGTCTCTACTCCTGGTTGACCCCTCCAATTCATAGCACACGAGCCAAACTTTTGTGTCGGTGTCGGACATATCGAAAATCTCCTGGCAACAAGTACCTACCAATAATATCCTAATTTACTTTCTTACCGTGTACACACAAAAAAAAAAAAAAAAAAAAAAAAAAAAAAATTGAAGACCATGAGTGATTTGAATCAGTTGTTTCCCTCTAAGAATACCGCAAGCTACAGGCGATGACGCTAAAATGAACGAATACCGCCAAAATCAAAGATACATGATAATATTATGATTGGCGGATACAGTATCCATTTCCCAGTTACAATTATTGTGTGATGTTCCCTCCTAAGTAACTTGGCACTGTTACAGCTTAAAAGGACGGTTATTACGTGATCAAGTGAGAGAAAACCATTCCAAACAGTATACCTTACTACGCTATAATACAAAGTTCGATTGAAGGTATACTATACCCCCCAAAAAACACTCCGTGTAAAAATCACCCCGCCTCGCAAATATCATTCTTCAGAGGCCGGAAAAAGTTATGATATCCACTTTCCCCGCCCGCCCTTTTCCTCATTAAGGAGCTAAGTATAATGAAAAGCTTAACCACTTCACAAGCACCGTACCCCTTTCGAAATCTCCCCTTGGCGCTATTGCGAGACGTTTTTATTACTTCCACAAGCAACTAATACTTGTATAAACCGTTAACCACCATCAAGGCTGTAGACTCGTCAAAGTTGCCAAAATTAGCCTAAATTTCAGTTTTTTGTTTCTAAAAGTTTTTGGGTTGAGATAATGGGTTAAACCTTTCAAAAGGCACTGTCTGATGTTGAAACGAAGCTCTGTGCAAAATTTCAAGTCAATCCGTGAAGGTGGAAATGCCTAACTGATTAAGGAGAAGAAGAAGAACAGGTAAGGGTGAAAAACCGGGTTTTTGAAGTTATATAACTCGGCTCCCTTTAAAGATATCGACTTGAATCTTTCAAAAGGCACTTGCTACACTTGAAACGAAGCTCCGTGCAAAATTTCAAGTCAATCGGCGAAGGTGGAGAGGCTGTAGCCTTGACCGACTGAAAAAAGTAGAAAAACATGGTAATCGGTTTTTGAAGTTATATAACTCGGCTCCCTTTAGACCTAGCGACTTGAAACTTTCAGGGCTTTCTATTATCCACACCAAAAAGATCCATACCAAATTTCAAGTTGATCGGTCTACTAGGAGCCAAGATATGGCCTTAATTAGCCTAAATTACCCTAAATTTCAGTTTTTTTGTCCCTAATTTTTTTTTGGGTTGAGATAATTGCTTATTTCGTTCAAATGGCACTGAGCCATGCTATAAAGAAGGTATGAAAAAAAATTCAAGTCGATTGGTCCTTTTACCCAGGCTGTAGACTCGTCAAAGTGGACAGAATTTTCCTAAGGTTTCTGTTCTTTTGTTTCTAAAACTTTTTTGGGTTGAGATAATGGGTCAAATCTTATATAAGGCTCTGCCTCAAGGTTAAATGAAGCTTTGTGCAAAATTTCAAGTCAATCGGTCAACGTGGAGAGGCTCCAGCCTTGCCTGTCTGAACAAGGAGGAGAAGAAGAAGGAGAAGAACAATCTAAGGCCGAATAACCGGGTTTTTGAAGTTATGTAGCTCGGCACCCTTTAGACCTATCGATTTGAAACTTTCAGGGCTTTCTAATATACACTCAAAGAAGACCCACACCAAATTTCAAGTTGATCGGTCAAATAGGAGCCGAGATATGGATACCTCGAAAACGCGTTTCGTGAAGTCCGGTAAACATGCACTCGGCATCGTTCGTTTTCTCAACTTCTTTGCTTGGCGGGGCGGAATGCTACCGCGTTCCTAGATTAGCGAGTGAGTGCCTTTTTTCCATTTTCCATCGTTGAGGTCACGTTGGAAGATATGGAAGAACGTGGCAGTTTGAGGGAACTATTGTTTGACTTGATGGTTCCTCAATACAGATACCGAAAGGGGTCCGTTCAAATAGGGGAAAAAGGCAGATGATAGCCCGGCATCGCCTATACTTATCTCATTAACTGCAAGTTCTTGCTAGTGTTCAACATTGCAATTGCAAGCCAGTCGTAAAGTCTTCTCTCAGTCCATAGCTCTCTCCAATAACGAATAATGAAGGAGTAGAGCAAAATATGAGGTCACTCCTGAGTTACGACTTTACTATAATATTTGTGGTGGTATTCTGACAATTGAAATTGGAACTGACAAAAACTAGGAATAATGAAATAATCAAACAAACCGTGGTGAATGGTAGAAGAGAGTTTCTTACCGTAAAAATTGTATCACGGGCACAGACTCATCCGTTTCAAACTTTCGATCATTTTCCACTAACGTACGCCATACACCGTTGTCTTTGATCAGTACCTGTTGGGTCCATCTCATGTGAACCAAAAGAGGGACATTTCCGTTTGTTAAGAATTTCTGAAAACAAAACGCAGTATCACACTTATTAATGGCATCTCCTTTATAATTTGACTTCTCAGTTGAAATCTCTTCCTAATACTTTATATATTCAATTGATCAGTGGTTGTTTCGTTGAACAACTTCGAACAAAGAGATTAACGTGGATTTAGAATTGTTTTATTGTTGTACAGCCACAATTATTAAATGTGTGAAAATTTTTCATATATCGCCCAGAGATGCCTTTAAACAAATGTCACCCGAAAAGATGCGTGTGTGCACTCACTGGTTCGGTGAAGAAATTATACGTTCAATATTTTCTGTGGTTGTTCTTCAATATAAAGCCAACGTCTGACAATTCCTCGAATCACGATTGCCGGGTTGCGGAAACATAATCGTACGCCGAGCCAAACCTTGCGGCGAATACAATAACCATTAAAGGGTACCACTCCAGATATCTGCACATCTGTTTTCGTCATTTACGGATCGAGAATGCGATCCCAGTTGGAAGTTTTATTGTATATTGAACTTCCCCCATAAAATGAAGAACGGCGACGCGTTTTTGTTGACAATATCCCACATTCTTCTTATTCAATTTCGTTAGGACGAGCAGATATTTATAGCATCAATTTTTTTACCCTTGTTGAGAAAAAGCCGAGATCGGGAAACATTTTGTTTGGATAATCGGAACAGTATGTCAACTTACACTTTAGTTGAGTGTACGAAGTCCATTTCATGGATTCAGTAGTAGATGGACGGAAATTCTTCGTTATTTGTAAATCTGCATTAAATTCATTCATACGACCCCAGGACCACAGGAATTGAGAATATATGTATAGTGTAAGTAACGCAAATAAATGTTTCCAAAAAGAAGAAGAAGAAACTATGTTTATAAACGAGAGTAATGTAGGTTCATAATTAAATATAGTTTTATATGAAAGGATCTTAAATATAGCACATATATTAATAGATATAGGAATATAATAAAAGCAACATGTTAGGCATGGACGTATCGTCCGCCTGCCGAGCCGATGGAGGTTCCCGTTGATACGTCGGTATCGGTTTCAAAAAATTTATTTATTCATTTTTTAACGCCGTTGGTATTAGGTAGCCCTAGTCCCAGTTGAATTCCACCACCAAATTAGACCTATACTTCTAGTCCTTAGCCGATTTAAAGACAGTTGCAAATTTTTCTCCTACGGGCAAATAGGTTCGAATGGAATTTTTTTTTTTCCCCCGAAACAGACCTGTGTCATCCGCATTAAACACTTGATCCAGAGAATAACCCTCCTCTGCGATATATGTCTCGATTCCTGTAGGATTGGGCACCAATTTTCACGTTGTGAAGGCTGAAATGTTCTTTGAAACGACTGAACCATCCTTTGCTACCTGATGATGTTGAGTATGGTCTGAAGGTGTCATAAATGTTGACTAGGGTCTGGATTAGGTACATTTCTCTGGCTCAAGTCTTCAAACCACACACTTAGAGCTTTTCCAGTTTTCCGTAAAGTCTCATTTCGCACTTCACACTTTTTCTTTGCAGCTTTGTCACCAACACAACTGCACTTTTTCTCAGTTCACACTCTTTTCTAATTGAGGAGCTTTTTTACAAAACTTCATAAATCCACTCTCGACCAAAATGCACTTTCGTATTTTCATTGTTCGACTGTATTTTTATAATAGTTTCATGTCCTGAGCTGTTCCTGGTTCCGTTGAATATGTGAAAGTGAACTGAAAGTTTTTTGGAAGTTCAGTTTGACAACTCTTGAAGATCTGACTTGGGATAATCACAGAGTTTAAAACCTATACTCAACAACTCCTACCGGAAAATAGAAAATTAGAGAGTAAACAACTCAAGTACGTCGGTAGATATGCTTAGATTCGAAATAATGTGATAAAAAGGCGGGTAAATTGTGGAGAGTATAATGGGCTTACTGCCCATTTGGCGCCTTGCGAAGAAATAGTAAAGTACACCGTTCGATTATCCCCAGAAAGAAAGATAAATTGAAGAAATCCGAGGAAAACCGTTGCCTTTATCGCTGTCTGCTGTGGGTTGTACTTCTTTTCTTTTTTCAAAAATTTTTCGAACCGTTTTATTGTCAGTTTTTTCTTATAATTAGAATTTTGATGAAAAACTACGAGTTTCTTGTTGTACGGTCGGGGTTTTTTTCAGCGTGGGGGGAAATAACAGGCACATCCTTAATATCGACGGCGAAACGTTTAACAGTCGTCTAAGTATCGGGTTTCTTTGGTCTAACAGTGTAATTATTAGAAACCTAATGTGAAAGCTTATAAAGTGCGCTATCCTGGGGTCTCGTCCCTCTCTCGCCAATCCCCAATAAGGATCTACAATAATAATCGGAAGCTGATGCCGTATCGGACGGTCAAAAATAAATGGTTGACAATAATAATGTTTACGATAAAGGTTCGATAGCCGTCCTGAAAGGTAGCCTAATGGGATTTCGATATAAGTAGTTAATTAAGGGATTTTAATTACTTCTCTGCGTAGGAAGATGGCGGGAGGGCCCAATCAAGATAGGGTTGCGTGTTACGTGTCATATATGTGATTATCTTATGGTAGGTATATCTCCCTCATCGGATGGCTGAAAAGGCGGCTTTTAATTGTTATTGCTACCTTATGATCAGCCGTGTACCTTCTGCTGTTTTAATGACTGCTGTTTCTAATTGAAGATGGTTTAGAAGATGAGCCCAAGAACTTTTATTGTTTGGTGAATTAAGGACAGCGGTAGAGAATTAGTGGCTGAAACAGGGTCTACATTTCGATACAAAGTTCTGGCTTTCTTTTGAAACTTCGTCAATGTACATACATCATGTACGTTCACATAGTAAGTAAATAATCTACCTCATCAACAAACAAGTGTACGTGTGGTGTAACTTACCAGATGGTTTTGTGCCCTTCAATTAAAACGTGCATACCTACAACGTTTTACGTTTATGTTTGAAAATATGTCATCATGGCAAGTTATATTGACAATCATGTTATAATTCAAAATTATGAAAGAAAGTAGTTACGGATGTATGACGATTCAGAGCTAAATCTAATGATCCAAGTGTGGATGGGATTTCGATTAATAAAAAGATTATTTATTGAACTTATGATTGGTATTTTAGTCCAGGGATTAGAGATTACAAAATTGTGCTTTTAGTTAGGTAATTATTTCTTAAATCCAGAGAAATCCTAAGATTTTTATGAAACATCAGCCGATTTCTAACGAATTTTCTGATGGTTCTATAGATTGCATCATGACCATGATTTGTATCCTTGCTGAATGCAAGGATACAAAGCGACGGTAATAGAAACCTAGCCGCTCCAACACTCACCGTCGAATCGGAGTTATCATCAGGTAATGTGGTTATTCGTCCAAAGTGGACGTTAACGTCACATCACAATATGGAAAGGAGATAATGACGTCAATATAAGATATAGCTAGTTTTCGTTAGCTGTGGTTACGTCGCCTTATGCCCCATATGCACCTGAACGTACCTCCCAGGAACCGTCTAATATCTAAATGAAACAATATGAAGTCCTCTGTTTCTTCCAAAACTGCTTTCAAACTATTCGTCCACCGCCAATTCGATATGCACAGTCGAACTGGAGACGTCGCTATTTCATAGTAGGTATTGTAATATTCATAACGAACTAGCTGTATCTACTATCATCTTAAACGGTACACATTTTATTCTACGGTGTGGACATTCACACCCAACTACTCCGACAACTTTGCACCTACTGCCAGTACCTTTCTGAAATCGTTTTCTGGTAATTGAGTTTCTGAACGTCCAGACTATTTCTTCAAAAACTACAATTGACCGAGGCAAACTGACGCCGAATAGTTAGAAACTATACATTCATAGACAAACAAATTTATTCCTCTAAGCCCACTTTTATTAATTGTTCAGGGATATTTCTAAACGCTCTCAATGTCAAATATTTCATTCCACCTCCGTTTATTTCCCCAGTGGCCTCAACTCCGAATTGACGCCTTGGATTGACTGTGATGCACCAATTGACTAGTTCGCCTTCCAATTTCACATAGTTTCCTCTCATTTATGTTCCACAACTATTTTGAACGGAACTATCCTTCCACGAATGTGATGGTTTTTTCATTCACGATAGTACACGAAAACTTTGTTGTCAATTATTTCCCAAGTAATTTATATGCATCGATTAGTTTGAATCGTGAATTTTGGTGAAGCGGTCTCAAATAACTTCCGACATTTACGTGAATTCGTGATGTGGCCACCTTTCACACCTTTGAATGCCGCATCAACCTCCTGCTATTACCACAAAACACACCTGAAAACTACTCCTATTGCCCGCAACTACTGTTATCACGGTTCTAAAGACAATTTTTTTTCATTCCTCACAGCCGTCCATAACAACACGAATTTCGATCGTTTGTCTAATTCGGAAGGAACAATCGGATAATTGGCTTTGTGAGCGTCCCTAATGAATTTCTTATAAGTCGTGAAACTTGGTTCTTTCAGCCTCACGATAATTGGGAATTTTCGTCAATAGCTGATTGAGTTTGTCGAATGAACTCGTAGTTGACGAGTGGAGCAGATGCGAAGAATATTTAGTTGGGTTCACTGAAGAATTTGTCCTGTTGAGGCTCATTCGAGGGCATATCTAAACCCCACGAGCTCATCAACAATCCTCAGAAAATCACAATAAATGCATCAAGATTTGATTGCTGCATTGATTCTTTCGATTGTTTAGACTAATTAATCAATTTTCTTGGAATTAATATTGATGGGAGCTGCAGATTCACCGTTACCCTGAATGATGTAGCGGAAGTGATCTGTGCCAATTCGTCAAACGTCATGTCGGTCGCTGTTGGCCTCAAAAGCCCTTATGAATTTGTGGTGATTCTTCTCTAGCAAAGTTGTTGTTAAAATTGCACCATATGTTATAATTTAGTAATTGACATTTTATGTCTTTACTCTGGCACATAACTCGAAAAATGTTACACAAAAGCGTTACACGAAAATTTCCGATGATTTTCGCTTACAACCGATTCGTTGCTACGGAACTTTATCTTCGCCAGTTATCATCGTACAAAAATCATTCACCACTCATTGGATAGCTCTCGATTTACCTAACCATATTACGTTAACCACTGCGGAGTGCGTGGCCGACAAGCTGCGGTATCAGCGTGATTGTTTAAATAATTGTTTACACACAGGTGATCATTCTCAATAAGTTATATTGTCTATACGAATGCAAGCTTCATAATTTATGATGAACCCTACAATTAAGTATAACAACTACGCTACTGGGGTAGGTGATGTAGCATTGTTCGAAGGTTCTTGAATCACTTCTTTGAAGACATAAAATGTCCCGATGTGTTGCAGACTCGTATGCAAGCATTTAATTCTCGACTGTATCAACAACAGGATGGAGTTGACATTCTTTTGACATTTTCATGTCTTTGCTTTGGCACATAAACTGAAACGGGAAAAATTTGTTTCCTTGATTCACCCTTTCCCTCAGATAACGTCAGAACACAAGCGTCAGACGGGCCACTACGTCAGACTCACCTATGACGCACGAGCGTATGACGTCAGACGGCTGGCAGGAGTCCAACTAGTACGCCAAAGTCTATGCCGTAAGAGCCTATGACGTCAGACGGCTGGCCGGAGGCCAACCTGGTACTTCAGAGCCTATGACACACGAGCGTATGACGTCAGACGGCTGGCAGGAGGCCAACTAGTACGTCACAGCCTATGCCGTAAGAGCCTATGACGTCAGAGGGCAGGCTGGATAGGTGATCGGGTTTTAATAAGCCTCTGGAATTCCGCGCCTTCATTTTGCATTCATTTACATCTTCACGTTGAAAAATTTATTTCCTGTTTCTGCCGTTTATCACATGTTCTTCCATTTTCCTCATTCGATTCATTTTGTGTTCAATAAAACCTTAATCCCAAAAGGTTATTACTGTAACTCATTACAGAATTTGAGTACAGATGTAGAAATAAAGTACCCACCTGATGATTGAAATAAAATATGTGAAGAGGGGAAAATGTAGGTTGAAGAGGAGATTTGAGACGGAAGACACAAAGGCATTCAGAGCATTCAGGGCTCTGAAAATATTTGCGACCCAGATTAGCCAACAATTAAATATTCAATTAAAAATGTTAAAGTCGTTAGGGCGAAGGCGAATTGAATGTAATTAGTGAGAACGGCTGATTAATTAAGGGTTGGAGCTAATTAGGGGAGCTGAAGGGGCGGCTGGGGTAATGGTGCCCCGCACCGCCGCTCCTTTTCAACCCTCGAACCTCCCTCCACTTTTAGGTCTAAACTGCTCCCCCCCCCCCGAACAACCGTCTCTCTTCACCAAAGTCCCTCTTACGTCCGAACTCAACTCCTCGCCCCTTTCCTTCTGCACCAGAATCGCCCTTAAACCCTCTTCCCACCTCCTCCTCCTTCGCCCGTTGGACTACCGCAGTTCCAAACCGCGGCGGCGTTTCTCAGGGTGAAACCCCTTGGTCGTAAACTGGGAGGGTCAGCTGAGTTTGATATCGTCGAGAAGGCACAACTACAAGCTTCATCTGGCACAAGATCCCGACTCCGAAATTCGTCTGCATTATTACGTTACTCTTACTCAAATTAGTCCAGTCGTTAGGGCTCCCATGTCGAGGGGGGGAATTAACGAAAATCGTTCCATTTATTACAACTAAGATGATCGACAAAATAATTTGACATTTTCATGTCTTTACTTTGGCACCCTACCGCGAAAAGCGACACCAAGTCGCGTGATTCACGTTTATGATAATATAATATAATAATAAATATAATTTTATTGGCACAATAATGCAAAATATGGAGATATTTTTAATTTTATTGGGACATCATCAAATATTCCTCCTTGATGAAACACCTAAACACTGACTGGAATTCTATTATGATGAATTTATAGCAATTCCTACATTCTACATAGTTTTACGGAAACTGCTTGCATACGAGTCTGCAACACATTGGGACATTTTATGTCTTTAAAGAAGGGATTCAGGGGCCTTTGAACAATGCTACATCACCTACCCCAGTAGCGTAGTTGTTATACTTAATTGTAGTGTTCATCATAAAAGAATTGGTAATTAGACTCAGTTCTTTAATTAATGTAATAAACGTTGAATTATAGTTTAAATTATGAAGCTTGCATTCGTGTTGATAATATAATTATTGAGAATGATCACTTATGTGTAAACAATTATTTAAACAATCACGCTCATACCGCAGCTTGTCGGCCACGCACTCCGCAGTGGTTAACGTAATATAGTTAGGTAAATCGAGAGCTATCCAACGAGTGGTGAACGATTTTTGTACGATGATAACTGGCGAAGATAAAGTTCCGTGGCAACGAATCGGTTGTAAGCGAAAATCATCAGAAATTTTCGTGACGATTTTGTGTGACGCTTTTCGTGTAACGCTTTTTGTGTAACGTTTTTCGAGTTATGTGCCAGAGTAAAGACATGAAATGTCAAATAAAAAACTTGGCCGATTTAGCAAAATAAACAAAATAAAGATATGTTGATAACATAATTTACACGTGTGCCCACAGAGGCCTAAATTCAAGGAATTTGTGTCCCTCCGAGGAGTTGCTAATCTCCAACTTGTAATTCCGAGGTCACTGAAATTTCAAAACCGACAGAATAAAAAGAAAAGACGTTATATCAACACACCAACTCGTATATCATGGTCCCACCTCCTTAAGCCTATCACACAGATACTTTTTAAAAACTTTGTACAAATCCATTTCAGACGATCTGAGAACCATCGGTGATTAACGCCCATCTTGTAGGTCCTCATTGATCAAAATGACCTATGCATTGTCCCTGGAGAGAGAGTATTTGTTTCCGAGTTACGAACTTTATTGCCAAACTATACTGACATAGTGAAACCCACCCTACTGATGCTAAAATCGGAGAATTGTCCATAATGACTTGAGATTTGTTAAAAACAGTTTTGTGGCTGTCCTGAAGATGATGAAAAATGTAGTTATGTTTTACTGCTGTTAAAAGTACGATATCAGTTTAGTTGTACTATGTACCAAATAACCAATAACTTTGTGTCATATCCCTAATCTAACTGCGGAGTTTCGGGATTAATTGCTTCCATGTAATGAAAAATAATCATCACGTATTTTTCATTCGAATTTGTGAAACCTACTTCCATGTTGTACTAAGTAAAGTAAATACCAGTTAATCTGAAAAATTCATTCGTTGTGCGATTCAGTTGACGCTCTGTCCAGTTTTATTGGTTATTCATTACTCCACCGATCACTTGAAATAGATGACCCGCCAAATATCTTTCCGGGGCCAATATTACTGTCACGCTAGTCCTTTCGTAGAGCTTTTAATCCTCCGTTCTGGGCACCTAAAGGGGATTTCACGTGCCTATCCCTCTTCAATAATTCACGTTCTATGGGAATGAGCTATCTGTCGAGCCCAGTTATCCCGCAATTGACCGCATAATTATTTCCACTCGCTCATAATAAGTATCCGAGGGGGTCAATAGAACAACTTTGTCGTGAATAAAGCATTTTCTAATGCGAAGCACAAGTTATTAGTTTTGAAGAATTCAGTCGATCAGTCATTGTTCCATCATTGAACGGTGATCGGGCTAATCATAGAGTTCTGTTGTGAAGCTCTTGGAAATGACGGGAACTATTACTGATAATCTGCTTCTCGACAGAACTATTTTCATGAACACTATCGATTATAAGTCACTTCACTACGGCGGAACATTATCCTACTATAGACTGAGGGTATAGAACCCACACAACGACAGCTAAGCGGATATAGCGCTGCTTCATGGATGATGGAAAAGGAAAAATGCCAATGCGAATGTAACGTACTTTGAAACCGACGGTCATGAGGATGAAGATAAGTGGTCTTGTACTCGATTGCTTCACAGTTACCAGCGTTTTGTGGAGAGTTGGTGAACTGCACCTTATGAGATGTTCGGTGTCATTAATCCAGTTAATCCCTGTTCTCGATGCATCATTGCATCCGATAAGGCTTTGTTGTTTGAAATGAAGATCCCAAACGTCGTACAAGGACAATGTACCGCCAGCCAATAAGCCGTCCTCACCCTCCGTCCTCAAGAACTCGAAGGACCTCCCTCTTAACATCGCGTGCAGCGGCTCCAAGAAATTCCATTATTGAGTGATTTCCTCTCGAAACACTCGATTCCCCTTCTTATGGTAAACACTATACAAAGACTCCTTTCTGAAGGGGGAAAAAACTCCCAATCCACGAGCTATCGATAAAAGTGGAAAAGCCGCTAGCTTTTTCGTAATGCTTTAATATCGATGCGGTTGTAAAACCCCTCCAAGGGCTCTGTTGAGCGTAAATCATTCTTGAAGATCCTCTGCCAATCACCCTCCACACTCACCGAAAAAAAAAGAAAAAATTACGATTCCCCCATTGAAAAGATTCGGTTTTTCTTACGAATAAAATCCTCTCGGTTTAATTCAACATCCGTTTTTATGTTAATTCCCCCCCGTTCGGTAGAAATGAAGGAAATTCCACCGTTTTCCATAGAACTTAAAGGGACTCGTATAAAGCTCGCGGGTGGCTACCGCCGGGTCGTAAGAAGCTTCTACTTGTACTTTGTGATGAACCTATCGGAGAGGAAATTGCTGCGTGAGTTCGCGATTACGTTAGCAATTGAAATTCATGGTCAATTAACGGGCGGGAATGAGTTAAGATATGACTGCATTTTCTTTGCATGAGCCAAAGGTATCTTATCAATCTATTACCAATTTCACCTCACGATGACTGTGTGATATAACATTTAATACAGTGATTGACATCACTTTGATGAGGCATTCAGTCATAATCAGAGTAATAATTACAGGGATAATTTCTTACCAAGTAGTACGCCGTAGTCGGTTCCCGCGCACAGAAATCAATCGACAGGTACTTGCATTTCTCATCCAAGAGATGAATAAATATACAGGTCTCTTGAGTGACCTTTTGGTTTATTAATATTTGTTTAATACTGATTTATATTGTCGTTCTGGCGATTCTCCTTAAAACGTGTACGTACCTGTACACTCTGCACATGAAACAATTGAAGTTCTTCAGATCATTTTGGACTCCCGTAGATGACTCCAGTTTTGGCTCATAATTGAAGACCGCGGACGAAAAAGACCCCGTTATGTTTGTGAAATGTTTCAGGAGAACTTAAAAACGTTTCAAACTCATTTCAGGGATGCTACATAATCCAGCGGCTCAGGGCTAATATTATCTTATTTGCGCTGTTGAAATTCCATCTTTTGAATATTTGCTAGCGGTGGTTAGTTTATTTCATCTATCCGATAGTTTCAAGTAGGAATATGTTTTATTCTCTAATTCGAGGTACCCAAATCTCAAAACCTAAACAAAAGAATAATACCATGTCCTTGCCTTTTACGGACCACTTTTGAATTCATAACATTCACTATATGTCATTGAATTCGATTTATCTCTTACTCACAATCGATCCTTACAAATCAATTGGTGACATTTTGAAAAAAACTCATTTTTGAAGAAAAAAAAAACTAAACAGTACTGTTCAGTCGAGGTCTTCAATTATTCATATTATCGAATAATTCGATTTTCGACTTGTTTGCGGTTGACGAATTTATTCCCTTACACCGCTCTCTTCATCACATTTTATGCATCTTCTCGAATCAAAATACTCAATCCGCGATATTGTTCGAATTTTCGTCCCTCCGCACGAGTAAACACTGTTTCTGACTGCCCCTTCTCAATCAACTTTTTTTCCTCCCTCGCCGCCGAATCCATTACTAAGCGCAAATGTAAAAAATATGTAACCGTACAGGTAACCTTCCACCCCACTCACCCGCCGTGTAAATTAGTGCCATTCTCTTCAAAACCTGGAAAATGTTTTTATTTTTTTCTCATTTTTATTTTTATCTTTTTTTTAAATATAAATAAAACCTTCCATTTCATAATACAAAAGTATTTTTACTGATCCCGAATCCCGCTTCGAGGCAGGTGGAAAATTAAATAACAGGCTGTCGGAAACAATTTTATAAACACTAAAACGTCCATAAAACAGGACTCGCTTTTGCCAGGTTGTGCATTTTTTTAAATCCGTCACTCATACCCGACCTCCATCACGGGCTTCTCTACAGGAAGGCCGGAATGTGTTTTCGTATTTTATACCCTTCCAATTGAGGACGCGTAATCAAATGAACGCTGTATATGCCATTTTCCTCGAATCATGAAGTGCATTTAAGCTCTAAGTGGATTTCGACGTATTCGCTCTGGGTAGTTCGTGTGGTTTTTTTTTTTAATATTTTTTTCATTTGTTTACCCTCATCATTTACTTCATATTTTAATCATTATGGAGAAATGGAAAGATGTGTTATATTCGAATAGGTTTACCTGTAGTTGTTTGTGTTTCAAACGACGATCCCCAGGAAAAAGTAGTGGGAAATTAAGTTAATACAGGGTGGTGAATATCATGTGGTACTGGGACTGTGTCTTGATTGATGACCACGATCCATGATCTAGTGGTAGATATTTCTGCAATTGAAATTTTATTTTATGAATAACGTACATTCGCGTCTCCAGTTCATATGTTTACGATTTTGATGCAGAGGCTCTAGTTGACGTTGACGCATGTAACTCAAATTATTAACTGAGAAAAACACCTTTTTAAAAAGGACTTTATTAAATTGAACAGAGTACAGGTTAGACAATGCTCTTACGACGGAATACTGGAGACTGACTTGCTCGGCGCAGCGAGGCCCTATATATAACCTACATATCATTTAAGAGTGCTGTCCTCAGCAGAGGTTGCAATCTAAGAACGCTGTGCTAAACGGGGGTCGTGAGATACAATTATAAGGGGTTTTTAGGTATGTAACTTGTATGTGCCCATCGTTTTGATCACCCAATTACACCAATGTAATAGCATGTTCTTTTTATTGTTTCAGGTAAGCGTGGTTTATTCTCTTTCCAACCGATAGTCGGTGAGTTTATCAAACGATGAATTAACGCTAGGAGTCTTCTGAATCTCAATCTTAACGCTTTGAGTACGTTGACAGTTACTGTCAACATACTCAAAGCGCCTCCCTAGAGAAATACAATCATTGATCGATCCATACGAATACCCAACATAAAACACATGCAGACATGAATCAGGGTATAATATATTATGTATAATATACATAATATATTATATTATACATATTATGTATAATCACATTGGTAACGAGGCGCTTAACCCTTTTCAACGTATCAAACCATACAAATCTAACTCAACTTGCAAGGGGATTTGGGGCAAATGCTTGAAGTAGGGCACTTGAAATTACAAAATGGTATTCAATTTTTATAATATTTTATCGACTTTTTAACTATCATAAATAGCTGCTTAGCGTAATAGCAATATTATGTTTCTGTTTTATTTCACATTTTCCAAACTACTTTTGAGGTATATTTTTGGGGCCTACAATACTTTTTTTGTCGTTTTTAGGTAGCTGGAGTCAGATGTCTTCCTGAGTAACTTTTTTTTTTTTTGTATTTTTCGTTTTGGATTTAATGGTTGAATTTTTAACGCCCCAGAACGAATTCGTGTCGTTCCATCAAATTGTGTGGGACCCATTTATTTCTTTTTTCTTTTGTATCATTAGAAGTCATTGTGTCATTAGAAGTTTTTCTTTTGTATCATTAGAAGTCAATATTGGTCCACGAGGAAGAAGAATATTTGTCGCATGATGTGAGCATAAACCAAAAAAAAAAGTATAAAATATTCATTCGTATGCTGGTGAACCCCTTTCTGGGGCACCGGATGATAAAAACGACCCTTCGACGGTAATATCTGAGAATAGGTTTCTCACTGAATTATCTCTCTGGCCCTCTTAACCGAGCGGCATTTTACTTCTCTGGTCGGCGTTGGAGGGAATTTAACTGATGGTTAAGAGGTCCTGGAGAAAAGAGGAAGAGAGGGGAGTCATTAGAGGTTTAAAAAAATTATTTATTTTTCTTTCGTATTTTCCCCCTCCATCTCCTCGCACTTGTGTGGTCACACTCGCACACTCTCGAATTTCTCGTATGATGATGAGGAAGGTTCAGATGGGCGAATCGTTAAAAAGTCCCCACACTCCCTCGCCGAGCCAAACTAATGAACTTTTCTTTTTGTTTCCTCCCTCGTTCACCATCACACGCCGTCCCTGTCTTCAAAATGTGGAATGTGTGGCCTTCAAACTTGAAGAGTTTTTCTTTATCTTCTCTCTATTTATTGTTGAAGTTTTTCGCCTCCTATTCTTTATTTATAGCACGTTACTCCCTTTTGCTCCATAAGGAGGCGAATGGAGGCTTTTATTCGAAGCTATTTAGCTGTAACAATCGAAACATTCACCCCGTCCCCTGAGAGTACTTATTGTCTGCGAACTTTTCTATTGCTACTCCCAACGATTCAACAACATGGATCATGTGACCAACTAGAACTACTTTTCTGTACTCTCAACGCCCCGTGAGTCTGAAGTGGGATGACTTTGATGGAGAAAATAGCCTTAACATTAAGAAATACTTCTGAAATGCAGAGGTCACTTTGTGAAGCGCTACAGCTTAGATGAACCAAAACGCCCCTCGTTCAATTACTCCACGACGAATAAAACGCGAATTCATGCCTTGTTCCATCTTGCCTACACCAAGTCATGTAATGAATGAACAAATGATCAATTGAAGGTGTCTGAAAAAATTCAGTTCGCGTACTTTCCATCAATATTCTCAGTGGCTCATACTACATGGCGGAGAAATAAAATAAAATATGAAGTTCAGTAGATTTATTGCTCCCTTCCCTACGTTTAACGAGAACTTGAAGTAAAGTTGTGGATTGTCATTTTCGCATTCAAAATTGGTTCTTCTCTGAAATGTGCAATACAAACTATTAGACCCACAGGAGTTGAGTTGTATCGGCGAATTTCGTTACAAGTAATGACAAACAAGGGGCCAAGTTCCGTTTGTTATAAAACGGCCAACTTATTACTGGCGGCGAGTTGGAGTAATTCTGTGTAACCCGAGAGGCTGAGAGGGTTTGAAGTGGTCAGCCTCTGCTCCCCCTCCCCCTTCACCCCCTCCCTGAGGAAACCTTGTCAGTTGGACAATCAGTGTTTGAATTGATTGGAGAAGGAGGTTGGGAACTGGAAGGCGGAGGGATTGGGACTGTACCACAGTACTGATCGTTGGTGAGGGAATGATGATTGAAGGGAAGAGGAGTGGGAGGAGTGAACCAAGTTTGACCATTTGTGAAGTAGATGTTGGAGGTGGATGGGTGGAAAGAGGGAGAGGTTGTGCAAACCTAATTGTAGCAAGCTATTATCGACCTTAGGAGCAGCGAAGAGGGGGTGATGGGGTGGGTATGCTAGCTTGCGGGGTTCTTCTCAAGAGAAGGGTAGGAACCCCTAGGAAAGGGTTGGATAATGTTTACGGCCTCTTCCCCCTCCCATCTTCTTCTCATCACACCCCCCATAACATCTTTGTCGGGGCTTTAAGGTCTTCGTATAGCTCACTCATCTGATCGCAAGTGTCCTGACGAATCATCTTTTTCCACAAAACACTCCTAGTTCAAAATTAATCAGCTCCTCAAGATATTGCGTCAGTGGTTACCAGGGGATGGATCGATAAAGTATGACCCAAGTGACTTTATAATAAAGTGATTGGCACATCAAATCAAAGAAATAAAAGGAATACTAGTAATTTATTATAATGCATTAGGGAGTGGAGAGGGCTGAAGAGCTATAAAAGCCCTTCGCCAAGTGCCAGGAAAGAAAGAGTACTGTCAGAAACTTTGCAAGTACAAGGCGATACATCTTGTCCTACTGTGGTCGACCAATTCTTACATACCGACCCCTGTATTGAATACGGTTCGAAATGAAACCGGTACAATCCACATTTTATTAGAAAACAATACCGATCAACGAGAAATTTTTTTTCGACACTCATTATACTCGTTATACTCCTACCACTAAGACATATCCATGTCAACCTCCTTTTTACCAGGATAAAGTTCAGATGTATTTTCGATTAAAGACAAAACTCCTCCTAAATACAGTAAAGTTTATTTACATTACTTCTGGCAGTAATGCTGAGGATCACATTTCAAGTCGATAGGTCAAACAGCAACAAAGTTATCTGTCCAGGGCACTCAGCTGATGTTACGATCACCCTACTCGTATGAGACCATCCTAAGAAAGCTAGTTCAAATTTTAAGTCGTTTGGTTGACCAGCAACAAAGTTATATATATATATATTTTTTTGTATTTCACCCTCCCTTTAAATTACCCTTAATTTTGGCGCCTTCTTTCAACATTCCAAAACAAGCACCCCGGCAAGTGTTCCAAAATACATTGCCTATTTTTCGTCATACAGATCCCTATCCACGTCAATAACAAAACTTACACATTTCTATACAATAATTTCTTTCAAACATTTCGTTACCTAGATCAGACACTGATGAGCTAGCCAATTGATCTTGTAAAGAAATGTTTGAGCTACTCCAGAATTCAGTCTTATTTTCAAAAACGAAATCGTGATTATTTATTCAAACACACAATGTGTCTACATTGTTAATAAATTTTGTATGAAATTGAAGTTAGTAAATTTTTGAACATTTGTACTTAATTAGAAATAATTTGTTGTTAATGCATCACAATGTTTTATACTTCAAGTTAGATGTCCAAATCTTTTTGAGATGTCTTTACTGCTGATTGAATACTGCGTGGTACCAATATCTTTGTGTAATCATTTATTGACTGGAAAGGTTGGAATCAAATCGATCGGTTTCATAGGCCTGTTAGTAGGTTTTTTTTATTCGATACGCCATTTTTTACAATTAGTTTATTATTCGTAGAACTTATTAAACATTTTGAATTTGAGTTCTAGTAGTTAATTACTTGACTCTACACGTGTAAGGTACCCATATGGACAAAACCGTCGTTCGTCAATGAAACTATGGAACGTGGACAGGGTAATCAAAATCTCTTGAGCCCCGACTAAAGGGATGCGGGCGGCCTTTCCTGGAAATGTATAAGCAATCTCCTGTATCCCCATGAGCTAAACACTTTCAGAAGTGGAGACGCTAAGTAATGTGTTAACATGTAGACTAGGACTGTATGCAAATGATGGGGCCCGCCGCTTACTAAACGCCCCGTTAACTTGATGGTCACAACTTGAATAATGCAAACAAACCCTTTCTGTGAGCCCTTCTCCGCCTTGGATGGCTACTGATCTGAAATCTACTTTTACGGTAGATATACATTGCGAAGGGGCCTACCGGTAAATTTTAACACCATCGGAGTGGCGAAATTCGTTTAATGCTCTGAAATACGAACAGCATGGTGAACCTACAACATTATGAAAATTTATTATAATACCATCCAATTCAACCTTTGTCACAATGAATTCAACCTTTTCGACATTGAATACAACTTTTTCCCCTTTCAGTACAACTTCTGGTTAATAATCTTCGATAATGAACCATTGGAATCGCCCAAAGATTTTCACATTCAATTCAACTTTGGTAATTTGATTTAGTTTTGACAAAATGTAGAGAAGGGACAAAAAACTGAATTGTGGAGGTGCTGCCTGCATTTATTCGACTTTTACAACAGTTTCCCGACAAAGCTCAAACCGCTCTTTCTGTTAGCTTATCACCGAAACTAAGTTAATAGATCGACGAAACACGAGATTTCGCTTGGGAATCTGTGAAAATCCCATTTTGCCCAAATTGAGAGTAGGCACAATGTCATGTCATGTTGCATCTTCAACGACGACATATTTTGTACTACCTACTTACATCAGAACGTCAGACTTAACGACTGTGGTGAAATACGACAATCTGAGCCGCAGCATTTACAGCTTCTGATGGAGTTGGCAGGTTTGCTTAGCCTCATATGGCGTGCAGCCGGACCGGTCCCTCGAGCAGTCTGATTCCTGATGAGCTCTGACGCGCCTTTGATTTCGCGGCATTGCGAATTGATAAGATTTCACATGATCGCACCCCACGTTTCGGTTTCCCAAAGTAGGAGGTAGAAGCACCGAATGAAATATTCACCGATAATACAACTATTCTGGCTCCCTCACAGTAGAGGGAGTTTGGTTTAGTCAATTAAACCCCGAAAAAACAACTAATAACTGTAGTGCTAACTACGGAGCTAACTAAGCTTACCTGGGGAACTAATTTGGTCTCCGAGAAACTAATAGGAGTTCGTTCATGGCGGGAGCACGCAACTTTTAGGAAGGGTTTTCCGAGAAAAACTGACCCCACGAAGTTATTATAGCTCGAAGTAGTGATTAATATAATTAATCTTTCTCACAGGGAAAAAGAAAAAGAATGTATTTAGACGCATTGTGAAGATTACTATAGAAAATGACACTTGAGAGGTCCGTAACGGGAGGAGATTCTGAGAATGTCGCAACGTTGTCCGTTCACCCGTTGGTCCTCTAATGAGCCCAACTTACGTCCAGGTCGCCTTTTCTGTTGATTATATCCACTAGATATTTATTTACCTTACAATTGGTACGGTAAGTACACTTATTTGTCAGCACGGTTTTCCAGTTATTTTGTTCAATTGATTTAGCATCTAAATCCCATTTGTCATCAAAAATCTCATTATTATTTCTTAGGTAATACATTTACAATAAGTTATTACATGCGTATAAGCTGCCTGATAGAGTGTTTACACAATATTAAATATTACATAGGAGAAATTTTCTCCTTTGTGGCAGATCCAAGAAGCCCAAACGTCTTGTAAGGTCTCTCAACTGTTCCAATTGGGCCCATCAAAATGAGATGAATAAACCACGATGGCTCGAACTACAACGCTTTCAATCAATACCGGAAGTAAATCCGTGACGATTATTTTGATGCAATGTAGCAAAATAGTCGTCACTGATCTACATGGTATGTCTTGTGACTACCAATCTTGTTCTCGTCTGTTTCATTATTTATTCTCAAAAACCCATTTTGTTTTGACATGGCTATGACCTGGGCCATGTGTTTATTTGATTCAACCCAATTTTCAGATCAATTATCAATTATTATAATTTATTACAATGTATTAGGGAGGAGAGAGGGCTGGGGAGAGGGGAGATCAAAAATTTTAGCGCGAGGCCGATAAACCAATTCGGTAAATAGACTGCAAGAGTGCATCCTATTCACTCTATGAAATTGTAATTTGGCATGTGTCCTCCTAATTTGGTATATGTATGTGGGTATAAAGTATGTGGGCTGCCCAGGCCCCGGAGATTTCTGGAGGTTTTGTTACACCGATAATAATTATTATCCATCGAAACCTTATTAGGTGAACGCGTGGTTGGTTTTATTTGAGCCAATTTGTACCTGAGGTCGCTGATTATTGGAAATGTTGAGAATCAAGTGGTTTCTCGGTATAAAACCCTATCCAAGATTGTTTGGCAAATCGGTAGATGACAGCGCATACGGGACCTTGGATCGTACAAGATTTTGTCACACCGATATACCGAGATTTTCTTCAGATACTAAAACGGATTTTTACGCGGTTCATTCCTCTCAGATTCGTGTCCCTTCAGACTGTCCTCACTGAGGGACGTCCTAAAATGGAAGGTGAAACTAGTTCGTGAAGTACGATATGACGTAATGATGCCGCTCGTTATGCTCAGATATTCTCGAGATTAGGAAGACTAATAATTTCGTCGCCAGCGCCTCGTTGCTATTTTCCAAACTGGGTCGAATTGCAGGGCCGTAAAGTCCGACTCTGAACACAAATCAACGGTCTTCGCTTGGAAAGGGGTTTTACAAGGGGGTAATAACCCGGCAGAAAGACGACTTTGCAGCGCCCTTGTGGCCAACTGATGAAATAGCTTCGGTCGTATTCGGGAAAATCTGGCATCACTCAGTTGCATTCGTCCAAAGTCAACACATTCATATCTCTGCTTGAGTCAACATATTTATATCTTCTCTTACAATTACCGTGATTTCAAACTTTCCCCCATCACCCCAGGGTGCAGGGCTACAGGGTCATAATATTGAGTTGATTTGGAGAATACGGCAGCCGAATGAGAGCAACGATATTTAAACCGCATTGAACATTAAACTGGCAAAATCGAGGCAATTACCGTTGTACTCTCACACCATTAGAGATTCAATGTTGGTCAATCAATTGAATGTTAAAAATATATAGTCAATATATATAGTATATATAGTACAATATATAGTACAATATTGTACTTAATTTAATGTGGTGGTTTAATGTTGAAATCGTTTCAATACTATACGTATTGTGTAAGTATTTGAAATGATGGCGCTCCAGTATGTGGATTGTCTCGTATTAGTACCCTTTATAATGTTCCTCCAATGTTCCAACTGTCGTTGTTGTTCGTCCACGATTCCTATAACTAATTATTAGTACCTATCGTATGGTGAAATTTAATGTACATCAATAAATCTGGTTGCGCTAAATTTTATCAATTTGTTGATCGCTATGTCCTATTGCATGAGACATCTAGTTTGTACGAGTACATCTTAATGCGTGATTGCTAGTTCGCTGACCTTGCCTGTGTTGATCACTTTACATGAGGTATTTGCTGACGTATTGTGTTATTAGGTGTCTTAGTGAAAATGCATTGTATAATTAACCAGTACCGCCTTTTCGCAATGGTCCTCCAAGCTGTGTCCTGAACCGAGCGGTTTTAAATAAAAACTGCGGTACGAAATCAGATAGCACAATCTGCTATCATAGTGCAAGCAAAAGAAAAGGAAATAAAATGAAATAGCATACACTCACATGTATTGTACCACGAGATAATGCCGCATTGTGGATCGTAATAAAAACGCTATCACGATAACATTAAACCTTCTCAATACCAATTAAATCGTGTTTTATATCCCTCCATTTGATCTCCCCCGTTAGAAATGGGTCGTATCATTCGCATGCTCGAGGTTCATTTCCTGGATTATGGTTTGTCGAACGCTTGCTTGCTACACCTGTTTACATTTCGCGAAGCTGCAAAATGCGCGAGTTGATATTTTTCTGTATGCACGGTATTGGTTACTTGTTTGCTTGTAAGGAGATAAGGGTTTGGCCTCCGATTGCTTTATTCACTACAATTAAGGATGAATCCTAATTTGAAACCGGTCCCACTAACGGTGTCAGTCTTAAGAAAAGTGACCATGTCCCCACCACCTTCAGCACCCTTCAGGCATTGGCTGAGTGCTGCTGATGGCACCTTCCGGATTTTCTCTTCCCAAATCGGAAGAACTGATTAGAAAGTGTATTCAATGGAGGGCCGGTGTTACCACTTTTCGTAACAAATTGTGATTAAGTCAGAGCCCGGGATCCTGTAAGATTGTTGGACAACATGAATAGAATGGTCACGTCAATTTCTCCGGTAGAAGCCAATAGACGTGTCATTTTATGAAAATCACTGAACCATTGTGGTTATCCCCATAATTTCTATTATCCTATCGCCAGCCCCCGTTGTCAATCCTTAGGAATTGAGGTTTGCTGTTCAACTCTAATTTTGTAGCTTCTAACACCATTTGTGGATAGTGCCAACATTGAGAACTCTCAGCTTCTGAGTTGTGAGGGACTGACGAGTGGATTAATAAAGAACTTAAACCGAGTTTCTGTACAGAATAGTTATGTATTATTGTCATGCTACATGTACGAGCATAATTATCAGTCGAATCCCATTTCAGAAGTTTGAATGGAATTCCTCTAGTAATAATTATTATTCCCTCGTACACCTCTTACAGAAATTATACCCTTCGAACTTGTTAATGTCACCCAGTTGGTCAAAATACGAATCTAATTTCCACGGTTGTATGAAAAACTGAAAGACAAACTCCTCCACAGAGCAGTCTAAACTTGAACAAAACGTGACGTGGAAGGTAAATAAGAGTGTATTATTGAGTTTAACGCCTTGTTCTTACAAGTTAACAACCGTCAATTTGAGTTATCGAGTTGGGAGAAAAAACGACATAATTAACATGATTACACGTTTAGGTCAGTTGTTCATGTACTTGTTTTACATAATAAGTTGGCGGAAGGCCAGCCGAGGCGGCTTATTATGAATATATTATCATGTGCTTTACTTCAAAAGTTGAGGAACAGAAAGGAATATTGTGGTATTGCGTGTTTCTGTTGGGGTATTTTCCTTGGAAGAGACTTGGGAGCGATTTATAGTATCGACGCGGTTGATTTATTTATGTAGGTTGGTCGTCGGTAATGATTTGGAATCGGTGGATGATTAGAAGGGATCGGCAAGGTCAGTCAATTGTTTTAAACAGTTTATATTGGTCAATTGGATCTCCAATGCAAGATAATGTGCTTAAACTCGGCTCAAGATGACTTCGTTGTCTACCTGCCACATATGAGGCTTTCACAACCAGAGTGGACCATCAGACCCAGTCGTTGAATTTCGGCCTTAAAATTTGAACAATTTCCATATGCATTGAAGTCAGATCGAAACCATTAAATCAAGAATGAGTCCAATTTGTCTTTGTTACGATCAGAGTTTTTCCCATAGATTAAGGTTTACTGCCATAGATGGTCTAGGGGGATCATAAAACTATAACAATGCGAACTATTGAAACATTTACTTATTTGAAATATAAGGAATAGTAAAATGAAAAATCCACAGCATGACTATGAGAGCAAATTTTCGAAGAAACAAAGCAGTTCTGTTTTTATGTAAAATATCTGCATTTAACTGGTTTTATAACAAATTTTGCCTCCACTTTTTGCCGAGTAACACCTGATTTTATAGATTTTTCAACGCTGAACACGATGGTGAAGTCAGCATTGCGATTTCTCATTCCGTCATCAGATTAGAGCAGATGAACGGTGAACAACAGCTCAAGTAACCACCACGTTTCTTGATCTTCAAAGAGCCTAATGTTACCTACACTACGATTTGCGTACCTTAGTTATTCCTAAACTCATTATTAATGGGTTCTGGTGTTCAGTTTCAGCTCTAGTTTTTCCCGAGAGCACAGACAATGAAGACGTGATGAAAAAATATCTTCTCAGCTTTCTAAATATAGAGAAAATGAGATGGCACAAATATCTGTAGACTCGCAACTTCCTGTGGCTGGAGTGAAAAAAACTTTATGGGTGTTGAAGGGAAAAACGTAGGTATAAGTAGTTTTTGTGAAAAACATGGGCAGACTAATTCTCAGGCAATGCTGGATTTCATGTTGTGTTGCGCCAGACTGGTTCAAGCAATACGAGGTCCAGTCTGGTTTTCGAAATTTTCTGCTAAATTGCTGTTGAACCATCTGCAAAAGCCGATAATTATAATGGTTCATTATATAGCGTGACTGCTTATACTTGAACATTACAAGGAGAATCTCATTTTCGGACATTTTTCTAATGGTCCAATCTAGTCGTAAGATTTAATGCCTCATTCAAGTATATAACTTGGTTGAATACGAATTTTAGGTGGTCTCATGTGTTCATTTTCAGGAAAAATGAGCTTTTTTACAGTGAGAAAGTTTGTCGAATTGTGTCTGAAAATCGTTAGGTAGGGTTTGGGGATTTTATGACTCCTCCTCTCTAAAATACAAGTTGAGCGGCCCTTTTGATGACACAGTTCAACCGCAATGTCATAATTTGCCGCACTTTTTAGTGAACTTTGCCAATCTCCTTCCAGTCCTGTCGATACAATTCAAAAAGTCCTCCCCAACGTTAAAACGCGACCCCAAAAATCACTCATCGGCCCTGCAGCGACGTCGAGGAGTTTCATACGAGAATGGACCGGAGGCCATCCTCCCCGCCCCTTGCCAATTTTCGTTTCCTACAGAAGGGTTTTGACGTCTGACGTTCGCTCCGCCAGAACCTGTCACCCATATCAACTTCATTCGCAAACTGATTTTTCATTTGCGTTGGTTTGGCAGTTCTGTTTTCGGTTATTTACTCCCGCGGCGGGAGGTGAAACGAAAAGTGTCCTCGCTTGTCCCCAATCTAAAACACAACTCGTGCAATGAAAAATCCCATGGCCGCTCAATTCAGAAGCGAATCATTTTTTCATCGCCAAACTGTAGTGAAAATGTAAGTTTTTCGATGACGCTCAACTCAGATTCAGCACTGATTGAATTTCTTACTTCATACCATAATCATACCCTTGATAGTATGAGAATGTACAGACTGATACGTTTAGTTCTTGAAAACCTGCTGTGAATTGGGTGTATTGTGCTTGAAGATGGTAAGTGGTAAATAGGCCTTCAACTTTCAGTGAGCCACATATCAAATTGACATACCTAGCTGGAAAGCACGCCTACGATTAGTATCAATGTTTTAATGATGACCAACATGCCATGAATCGACTCAAAATCCAATAATGTTTTCAACAACAAGCCATTGGATTCGACCAAAAAATATCATTTTAACCCTCCCACAAAATTTTTTTATATCAAGATTCAAGGAACGTACAATCCGATAATCGAAAATGTGGGGTTGAACATTCCAAAATGCCTTAACTCGAAAACATTAAATGAAACGGTACAGTTTTGTTTTCAAATTTGAATATATATTGATTTACGGACTTTGTTAAGATTGTCAGCCGTTGAAAAAGCTACTGAGAATCCCTTGAGAAATTTAATCGAACCGGTTGTTACTAACAAACAAGATTTCCTGTTTGGAAGTCCGTGTAGCAATTAAGAAGTTAATACGTATTTGTAATAAATGGTATAAATCCTCTTATGACCGGAATACAGTATGAGGAAAAGTGGGCGACGCTATAAAAAGAAGCATTAAAACCCATCAAACCACGCGGGTGAAATTCCCCTGAAAAGAACTTGAGAAATAGTTGGAAATTCAGGCAAAAAACATCCAAAACTAAATCGACGGAACGCAACAATCGGAATTAAACGAGGAAATAAAAGATGATAAAACGTTTGGGTCCGAAAGTAATTCTGCGTGATCCAGACGACGGATGGAGAAAAAAAGGCAATAGCTGTACTTCTAAATACGGCGAGGGGCGGTAAAAAGCTCTTTTCTTGACTTGCAGTTCTCGTTAGAGTCCATTTTTGCGACACACGCAAAACATTAAATTACGAAGGAAAAAATTGGAATTTTTCGAACGGCTCCCTTGGCATAACTGCACGCTACCTTCTTTATATTGGAAATATTAAGTGAGAAGGGTCACGCGTGTTAGCATCAATTTCGAATTTTTCATGAAATTTTTCTCGTTCCTAATGATTGAGTTTTTTCTGGTTGTAGGAGTGGAAACGGTACGGAATCGTACAGGTTATTAGGAGGAGAGAAATTAGGCTATTTCCATCTAAACGCTACTTGATTAAGTATAATTGCTGCAAATTATTGGTGGGTACAACTTGAATGGCATCAACATGCAAGGCCCACATTGCACGTAGTGGCACGGTCCTGTAATAGGTCTTAATAGAACGTCAGTCAGCTGTGTGCATATTATAATTCAAGCTCGTAGTTATCAGCATTGAGACATTTTTCGTTTCTACAAAAATATGTAGATTTTGGATGTTGTTTGTATGTTGGTGAGTACTTTTGAGCCATCAAAAAAGCTCTAGTCTATCGCCTAATGGCTTGGCATGTAATTCAGCTGGACAATTCATGAGCCCATCACTGCGCATGTTCCTACCTTCTACCTGAGCGCTTTGAAGATGAAGAAACGTGGTTGTTACTTGAGGCGTTCTTTTCGTTTCATCTGCTATAATCTGATAAGGGAATGTGATATCGTAATTCCGACTTCATCATCGTGTTCAGCGTTGAAAAATCTATAAACTGAGGTGTTACTTGACAAAAACGAGCAAAATGATTGGACGTTTATGTTCCCATCCTCTGCCATACAAGGTTGAACTACTTTGGAGGTACCTTACTTTTTTGCCTTCAATTGGTGGAGCTGTAACCACGCTAAAGCCTTCTTGGATGCTTCACCTGATCAAAATCCTAGATATCCAAAAATCCGCAGTAGCACTGATCCCACTGTCCCATTTCCTCGCATGATCCACTACATCCGTAAGTTAGATGAAGTTGACATATTTTCCATGATTATAGTGGTACCTAATAAAATTTCATAATTACACTAACGACATTGAGGGAACTTGAAGAACCTTTTCTGTTCAAAATGGCAAGTCACCGATCTTTAGTCAGAGAGCACCATACGAACGGCTTCATACCTAAATACCTATAATTACCCAATCAGTTCATGATTGCCCATGTGTATTTGAATGAGAACTTCCAAACATCATATTTTACATAAAAGCATTTATTATTACGGGCGGTATAACAGCGAATGTTAGGTAAATATAAACATTTCTGGAGATCTCAATAATAGATTCGGTCGAGAAGGAACGGGGATATGAATCATGTAATCACTAAATACCTGCGATTAACCGAGGAAATCAAGGTTCCTCGAATCCGTCCTTAATTCCCCGATATCATCTCCTGCTATGAGACATGTGAATGGGGCGAACAATGACAGAAAACAAACCGAAAATGAACGTAATTATCCCGGACTGAGCTTATGAAACCGGGCAGACTGCCTGATTTACTGTTCAACATATGATTTGTGCTCATCCTCCTGGGTAAACTGGACAATGGGAAAAATCGTTGCGCAATGAGCAACGGCACGTCCTGTAATTTGCCGCCCGCTTGCCCATATCGCTTCCTTCATTCCCTGCCGTCCTTGGCATCTAGTCTCTATGGAAGCTTCTTACCTATTATACTCTTATAAGAAAAAAAAAGAAAAACAGAAAAAATTAAACTCCAATTATTACCAAGTTTCCGACAATTAATAAGTCAGAGTTTGTAACTGGTCGGTAAGTCACGGGTCACTGGAGATAACATTGATTTAAAAAAACTACTCCCATTACCATGTTCACCGAAGATGTTCCTGTAGTAATAACAAGTTTGTCTTCACTGCTCAGTGATTGTCTGCTCGCGCATAATAATCATAATAATTCGTACATCCTCTAGTGGAATGTTTCGATTTGTACCTATTCAACACGAACTGGGGTATTTCCATGATTTTTATTTTAAACATTTTTATTTTGACTTAACATTTTTTTATAATGAACCAATCCAGTTAGACACAAGGTTAACCTCCAATATTGTTGACGGCAAAAAATGAGTACCCGTTTCAAGATACGTAGAATCGAATACTTATGGCGTCCGTGGCACTATTCTCATTTTAAACTATCCCGAAAAATTCAAAATGTGGCCTGCGAGGTTGGTCATTCACGCCCCTTTATAGCCCAGCGGTCATATGAAAAGTAGTATACATTTTGATTTTCCGGAGTATTTTCCCAGGTTTTGCAGACATCTGTTGGTAGGTTGGTTTGGAAGGATGCGAGTAATTTGGTTGAGATTTGCCGAGACCATCACTGGGTTAGTTACCCGCTTCCATTTGGTCACCTTCTCGAACGAACACACAACATTGTAGGGCATCCCCCAATAAATATAGATGGATTACAACGATATTTGTACGATATTTGTTGCCACTTCCTACGAAAATCGTCTGAGATTGATCTCCTGTGCAGGACCGTCCAATTTTGGTCGCTCATCAAAGCCGGTTTTACGTGCATTTTTAAGACTATTCTACTCCAATCGAGGCACGCTCTACCTCTGCAAGAGCTCGAGGTACACCAGCAGCAATCAAAAACATCTACCTGGTTCAGCTATCGGCCCAGCCAACCAAACTAAAAGCTGACACACATCTCTGAACCTCACCAGACAGCCTGAAGGAAACAAGGTCTCGCATCTCAACATCTCGCCATCTCAACCCCCCATCAAGAAATCCTCTGCAAACCCCCTTAGCACCATCCAAATTAGTCTCATCAATTTCGCTTTCCATATTTGTGTCAAATAACTCCTGTAAATAAGAGTAGGGTTGAACGTTGAGTGTGTCCTTCCTTCACCTAGCTGCCCTCTAAGATTCTAGGTAGATCCCCGCAGGAAGCTTCGCAGGTATCGAGTGTAAACTATCTCCTTTTCCAGAGGTCAGGGTAATGCAATTTACCCTGAAATGGTATAGCCCGACAGTCATTCTTCCTATTATTTCGTATAGTAATAGGACTCAGAAGGGAAATATGATGTAGACAGAAAATGAGAAGCCATTCGAGAAAGATTTGCAGTGTCAGCGAATTTTCGAAGAAATGTAAATACTTATGTTCTTGGTTCACGAATTTCAGAATATTTTCTATACCAAAATCCGTTTCAAACCATCGTGGTATGGCCATAATAATATTATGGTGTATTCAGAATGGTTGTTTCCTGAGATGGTCTTCGCGTTTCTTCTGCTGTAATCTGATACCGGAATGAGATATCGCCATTATGACTTCAACATCGTTTTCAGCGTTAAAAAATCCATCTATAGACATCTATAAACTTAGGAGTTACACGGCAAAAAAGGAGACGAAATTTGTTATAAAACCAGTAAAATGTACTTACCTAGACCTTTTTCATAAAACCTGTAACTGGTTATTTCTGTAATAACCAGTTACGAAGAAATAACTGTTATTTCTTCGAAAATTCGCTCTTATAGCCATGCTGATGACTGTTTGCTGATGACTGTTTGCTGACTCATTGTCCCTCGTCATAATATACAAAATATCACAGAAATAAACTAACTCCCTGACATAAATGTAAGCTCATAGCCAAAAAGTAAACAAGTGATAACTAGGAAAAGGAAACAAGAAGAAGCTACAGTTATACGAAGATAACAGTTGTTGTTGTTGGTAGCTTTGATGATAGGTAGGTTGGCAGCTGGCGTGGTTGATGAAAATCCTCACATCTGGAGTCTCACGTAGATAGGTAACACCTATTCTGCAGTAATTAGGCAGGTACTTACCTATCCTACCCTGAAATACGGGACAAATAGCGTCCCGGGAAGGGTTTCGCCGGGACATTTAACAAATGGACAAAATAAGGAACTGTCCCGTAAAATACGGTACGGTTGGCAACCCTGCTACACAGTCAAGTGGCATTTTTCTAATGAAATTTTCATTAGTGGCATTTTTCTAATGAAATTTTCATTAGTGGCATTTTTCTAATGAAATTTCTAATGGCATTTTTCTAATGAAAAGTCAAGTGGCATTTTTCTAATGAAATTTTCATTCGGAGACGACGAGCCCTGCAGCCCCTCGAAGCGGAGGGAGTTCTCGTCTCTTCCAAAGGGACCAGACCCGAAGATCAGGGTCAAGGTCGACCTCGCATCTCCTCAAGGCCGCTTGCCTTCGCCACAAGCTCCGTCAAGGTCATCGACACGTGACGTTTGGGTGGTGTCGTATATCGACCCCCCCCCCCCCCGCCACGTGTCCACTTCGGAGCCACCCTGTCTCGTATTCCATCTCGCATTTCACCTCCCAAGATGTTGATATATCGTTACCACGTCAAACCCGCAATTCCGGCTATTTGCGTCTTAAGTGCGTTTCAAGACTCGCTATTTGATGTTCTACGACTCGCCTTAGCTGCCGAATCCCCTCTCTTCAATAGAAACGTCAATAATAGAGAGTTCAAGTGGCACCAAATCGAAGACGTATCGACAAACTCATCCGTATCCCGCCGCCGAAAACGTAGCGCCCTGTTTAGCGTTCTACTGATTTCGCTCCGACAGCGGAGTGGAAAGGTTCCATCGCCTTTACTTTACTCTTCTCATAAGAACCGGAGGAAGCCACTGTTTGTGTGTTTGACACCGTGTTTTTTCTTGAAGTGTGAGGGCACCGCGTTTTTCTTGAAAAAATGTTAAAAGACTGTGTTCAATATATTATATATTATTAAATCGTTTTGATCTTGTTCTACACGTATATTTGTTGAATCCTTCCTAATATAATTCACATCTGGTAACTCTGATTGTACGCAATATTGAAGAAGGGAGCGAGAATAATGATCACAATGTGCTTGTGTTTAGGAAAAATATAATTTATAAAGGTAAGTTAAGTTACGCGCAAGTTGGGGAAATGGTACAATAGGTACTCTTCAATAGGTACTGTTCATTCATCTCAACGAAAAAGGTAAGTGAAAATCTTAAGACAAAATTTAAGATAAATAGGTCTTAATAGATAAACTAGATAGGTAGGTAAACTAGTAAGATAATAATAGATGAACTAAAATAGATATTTAGATATGTCTTAATAGGGGTGAAATCTCAAGGTTGGTGTTGGGGGAAAACGCCTCAACTGCATGTTTGTTGAGTAGCAACACCTCAACGCTTCGTTTGAAACACCTTAACTAGCATGCTTGTATGTTATTCTTCTGGAAAAAAAAACCTCAAGTCGGTGAAAACTGATTTGAGGCGTTTCACATTAACATCGCCGTCTTCAGATGATGGGTTGAGGTGTTTCAAATTGCTCCGAAGAGGCGTTTTACGTATGTAATAATGAACGCGTATTAGACACTTATAATAAGTGATTTCAGCATTGCTGAACGCCGAATCAGCATGTTGATGGCCAGTTGAGGTGTTTTTCATCAAAATCCTTCCACAAAATCCACTTCTATTTGTGAAGGTAAAGCGTCTTAAACCAGCCAGAAATAATCGATAATCGCCTAAAATGCGGTAAATCGATAGGAAAACTGCTATTGGAGGGATCCTGCACACCCATTGATTTAACTGAACATCTATCGATGTCCTACCAAGAAATGGGGTTGCGGGACTGTTTTGCAGTGTACAAAAGGGAAGTTTTCACTAGTAAACTTTGAAGATGATTTCTGAAAAATCAATTATTTAGAGTTGAGGCGTTTTTCCTTGATTGGAAAAAGATTTATCTGGCTACTCATAAGTTAGCTTCAAATGAAGCCACATTCAAGTGGTGTTGTTGTTCATTAGCATCGCGTTACTACCCACCGTCTCATGATTTTCATGAAATTACTATTTTTGGTTTATTAGTATCGCATGCTGCATGTCGCGGATTTCAGGCTGAAACATGCCGATGTTAAAAGGTTTTTCGTGGATTTGGCCAATATTGCGGTTATTATTCCTGAGTTAGTTACCTACCTCATGCTTGGTTGTGTTGAAGATGATGAACTGAAACTTATCAAAGACCGATAGTGCGGTTAATGGTAGTTGATAACGAATTATTTAGTGGCCATTAATGCAAGTGAAGTTTTATCGTCTTCGTGTTGCTTCCTTGTTTCATTTACATACGAGGAATTCGGGAATTTAATGTTTATAAAAAATTATCAACATCCAATTAGCAGTTGTTAACAGCGCGGGTTTGTGGCGCCTTGTCGACGACGATTTTTACATCGTTAAACGACAGATCCGACTTGGATTTACCCCCAACGGAACCCCCTTGCACGGACGGCTCTCCATTTCTTTTCTATGCTGACGGGTTTTCAGAAAAGCCCTAAGCACGCGAAGCCCCGTCGATCGAACCCTCTGAAAACACGGTAATGACTCATTACCGTGAGCCGCCGTAAATGCGCTACGTGACGCGGCAATGTGATGGCTCCTGGGTGGGTAATGGAGGGGTAAGGGCTGGGTCCAAACTAAAAACCACCCCTTTCCTCATTAAGGGCAAAGTATTTCGTTTGTAATTAGTTGGCAGCAAACACGAGGTGGAAACTAAGGGGTTGTTTCGACGTTTTCATTAAATATGTAGTTTCAACGGAACAACCCTCCTCCCACCACCTCTTACCATCACGATCAAACTACCCCCTGACGTGACGCAATACGTGTAACAACCCCAAACATCAATTAATAGTCCCTGCAACAATTACGAATTTAATTGTTCAAAAAATTATCATCCCTCAACAATCTTATTACCCTCAAAACTTCTGGGTGGTCGTTAATGACAGCAACATAATTATATTCGAGTGAAACATTAAATGAAAATTTCCCGAAGGCTTCATCGAGTGATCCAATCCGTCGTGATCCCGAAAATGATAATGATGAGCGGGTAAAAGAGGCCATTAGTGAATATCCACAGTGTCACCTTCACAGAAATCTTGAATATTTACGGGAGTGATAAGTCTTACTGGGAAACCACCGACGTTTTCAACCTATTGACACCATTTTCATACCTATTGACCGTCAAAGTAGGTATTGTTTGAGCTAAATTTTTAATTTGATATAGGCAAATTGTTTTATAGGTACGAGTATTTCCGTGTAAAATGCACCACCGCGTGGTTTCGCATCCGCACAAGAAATAAAATATGACGTCTGAATTCGGTGTTCCGGTAAAAGGGCGTATGTCGCATTCTGAGAAATGCGACATACGCCCTTTTACCGGAACACCGACGATATGATCATAAAATGTTGTATTAGGTGACGCTAATTGATGATTCCGACCATTTTTGGAATATACAAGTAGAACTTCAGACGAATTTCGAAGTACAACTGCAGACGAATCCCCCACAGAAATAGACGTCTGCTAGTCGTCTAATAGGCATCTATTGGTAGATGTAAACACGTCTAGTAGACGTATGTGGTAGACGTATGTACTAGACGTCTAAATGGTTACTTTGGTCGGTCAAATAGACGTCTATTCATCTAAATATGTAGACATATCTACAGGCGTAGATGAACATGCGACGTCTATCCATGTCTAACGGTGTCTATCGACGTCTAAAGGGCGTCTATTGACGTCTAGGTGGCGTCTATCGACGTCTACACGGCGTCTATCTACGCCTTGACGGCGTCTATCCATTTAGAATCTAGCAGTCATAGTGGCTGAAGTAACGTGACAACCTCCACCGGGTGACAGCCACTACACGGCCTACTTGTGATCAGGGATCAGGGAGGAGCCGACGTGGTTAGGTTGACGAGATGTAGATCTCCATTAGATGTCGTACGGTCGTATAGTCGTCAACACGGTCAATGGAGAGTAGATGTCTACATCTAGATGTAATGGAGACATAGATAGACCATCTAAATTTAATCCACGACGACTACGTCAACCCATAGACAAGCTGCAGACAAAAAATTGACATCTATAAAACGTCTACCGGTAGATGTAGACGAAGAAGATGAAGTTTATACCACAAATAGACGTCTCTATTGGTCTATATCATGTCTATAGACGAGAGACCACACAGACCACAGTTGAAATACACACGGTTTGAATACAGAATACTTAGCCCAATTTGACGGTTTTGGTCCACACATTCGGGACAGGGTGAGGAGAAAATACAAATTTATGAAAGGAATAGGAACAAATGTTATAATTCTCCAGTTTAGTATAAATCTTTGGAAAATAAAATCACATTACCTATTGCGAATCACAGTTAAAATGAAATTACACAGGCTAAAACTGTTTCACATACAGAAACGCGCCAAGCAGTATACACACACAGCCTCGCGTAAAACGGTGCGAATATCCGACGAGAACAGTTGACGTTCGATGACTTGTACGGCATTGCCAACACCGAAAAACAAACTCAATAAAGAAAATATGTTAAATTTTCGACTTTGCGAGAGAAATAGCCCAAACGGCGGTTTTCCCAGACTCAAAATTGCCCAAACGGCAGTTTACCAGGAGACATTTTCACCCGCCAAGTGACCTTTCAAAATAGCCCAATTTGCGGCAAACCTCCTATCTGGCAGCACTTTGTTAGGAAGTTGCCAAAAACGCTGTCGCACTGGGACATTAGGTACCGTTTACTAAATAATTTGTACAGTTATGGGAGTTATGAAATATTTTTAACAAAATGGTGATACAGAGAATAATATTCTGAGTAATATTTATGATGAGAGAATATATTATGGTAATCTTTTCAAGGAATAATATACTGTTAAGGAGGAATTCTCATTTTTTTTTAGATACCTTCTGATTTTATATGTAACGCACAATTTGCCAAAATTGCATTGAGATTGTTGAGTTCGTTCGTGGATTTCATCCGGAATAGTATTTGGGTGAAGGGATCGGAGGTTTCTGTGCAAGATGTTGAAAATGCAAGAGAAGGAGAAGGCGGCGGATCTGCTTCCTCCCTTCGTCGTCCTCTCTGTATCGACCCCATTGTAATTACCTGTAATGACTCATTACTGCCGCGGTTTTTGTCCGTAAGGTGGCGCTAGGAGCGATGATGAGGTAGTCAGGGGGGGGGGGGGGGGGGTTAAGGTCGGAGACGATGGGGGGTGAGGGCTGTGGTCGGGGGGGGGGGAGGGTTAGGAGCACAATGCATTTCATTATCGGAGCGGCGGGGTGAAGGGTGCGAAGGAAACGTGGGGGTCGGAGTCGGTACGGCGGTGCGGGGGGGAAGGCGACGGGGTGAGTTCTAGAGTGGACGGTATGATGAGGAAAAGGGAGGAGGGAGTGTTGAGCGTGGGGGGGAAGGTTGTGCGGGGGGGGGGGGTAGCCTCATTACAGTACAATAAGAACAATGGCAACCCCCCCTCTTCCACCACTCACCAATCCCTTTCCCCTTTTCACTTCCCCCTACCGACCTCCTTTCACCCTTCACCCCTTCAGGGCAGACACTTCGGGGTTCTAGAGACGTCAATAACTACCCCTCAGAATTGCGGGCAGCTAACCCCCCCCCCATCATCCCTCCCCGTCATTTCACTTCCTCCTTCCCATCCCCCCTCCCTCCCACACCTCATCCTTCTCCTCCCTGTTCCGACCGTATCCCCCTTTTCAAGTCCCGATCCCCAATCAATTTCGACTGCGCTGATCGGTTATCTCAAAACCTTTCGGGATAACAAGGAAAACTCTTTCGACACCAACAAACACGCGGGGCCTGTTACACCGACTCTTCTCCGAATCTGCTATGAGTTACACAAACGCTTAATCGACAAAATAATCGACTCTATAACAACAACCTTATCTTACACAGGTGTACGGTAAATTTAAGGTAGGTGTACCTCCTAATGTTATTGACACTTTATGTCTTTACTCTGTCACATAACTCGAAAAACGTCACACAAAAAGCGTCACACGAAATCGTTACGAACAAGCGTGGCCGACAAGCTGCGGTACGAGCGTGATTGTTTAAATAATTGTTTACTCACAGGTGATCATTCTCAATAATTTATATTGTCAACACGAATGCAAGCTTCATATAAGTTTCTGCAAAGACATAAAATGTCCCAATGTGTTGCAGACTCGTATGCAAGCATTTTTCTTTCAACTGTAATAGGAAAAACGAATACTTTGTCGGCGCATTTGTTGTTTTTTCACCGGTAGGTGGAAATGAAAACGCCGGAATTATATAGGTACATTTTTACAATAATTTTCACTTACAACCAAGCCGTTGCTAGGGAAATGAAACTTCTGTAGTTTTACGTAAAATATTAACTTCTAACTTGTTTTAAACTAGAGTAGGGTATATAGCTAAAAATAACCTCAAATGTTCATTAGGTTCAGTTAAGGATGAGATTAATATGGAGGATAGAAGTGGGGTATATGAATTAAAATATTCGTGTGGACTCGAGTATTGTGGGGAAACTGGAAGGAAGTCTAGGGAAAGGAAAACGATTTTCTGGATAGTAAGGGGGAATCAGCTTTTGCACGTCACGTGAATGAATTGAATCATAGCTTCAGTTTTGATCTTGCAGACAGGAAATTTATCGAATTCCCTCATTTGTGCCAGAAAGGAAGCATGTTGGATGTACTTGAAAAGTTCGAAATTATTAAGACTGATAGGTTAGGGCCTAACCGTTAGGCAAATGTTTGAATGATGAGCCTTCACGTTTTTTAATTGGAGTTTGCCTGGGTACAAAATCACCAAAAAAATGGAGTGGCATTTTGGTTCCACTCTACAAAGTATAATTTTGATGGCTATTAATTCCACTTTAATACTGCTATAAAGTAAAGTCAATTTTAGCAGTATAACAAAAAGAGTAACTCTTGTAGTAACTGCTAAAATAAAGTCAATTTTAGCAGTATAACAAAAGAGTAACTCTTGTAACAACTGTTGTTGTTTGGTGCTTAGGAGATGACGGTTGGTGTTGAGAATTTCCAGTGTGCATTCAGATTCACTAAATCTGAAATCCGATTTTCGCCATCATGTCTAGTTTTTGAGATAAACGAGTTGACGATACACCTATTTTCTACTCACGTTTTTGTGTTGAAAAGAGCACTTCGAAAAATCCCAATCAATTGTTGACTTTCAACCTGTCTCTCTTTGCTTTTTGAGATGCATAATCCAAATGTGAAACCCAAATTTACCACTTTTCTTCCATTCCACGAGAAACAGCGGTAAAGTTGACTAGGACCCAAATTTTGAGGAGTTGGTATTATCACCTTCAAGAGCATGGATATGTCTTTTATTTTCTTAATGAACAAATAACTCTCTCCTTTTCCCCCATTTTTCTTAATGAATGTTGAATGTTTTACTTTGCAATACCACGAACTGAGGGGATCGATCAAGGTCATCCTAAAGATACCTAAAATGCAAAAAAAAAAATAATAAACCAAAAAACGAGTTTCACCAAAAAGTGGATTTGTTGCTTTTTGATAGATTACTCGTCAACTATTACCACACTCTAGGGGAAGTTTGAGGCCAAGATCACACATAATTTATAGTTTTTATAACCCAATTATTTTATAACATTTTCATGTTTTCTACTATACCAAAAATGAAATTCAGTAAAAAAAGATGATTTATTTCACATCATTATTCAACGTAATCGGTACCTAATAATCAATTTTACGATTATGGTACCTACCCATGGTAAAAATTAAAAACGTTGCATGTTTTTATTACTAAGATTTTTGATAACCTTAGCCCTCATTTCATGTAAAAAATAAATAAATAAAACAAGGTGGCTCTCTTGATATTTACATCAAAACGGCTTGACGACAATAGTGAGGCATGTCAATTGAATCGATTCCCTTCAAGTTGATTTGATAAAATAAAGCGAATGTTTCTCACTCCAATCATAGCCTAGGTGTACGAAAATATGCGTATATACGAATATTTGGCCTACAGGTGATACTCCGTGATTGGAAAAAAGCTCACTTTTCAGGTGAAGTAAATAACTTATATAGCGGATAAAATATCTAACGTTTTTTGGTAGCCTGCGTTATAAGAAATTGTGTTCACTCATTGAGGATTAGAAGGTGGTGTTTGACACAACATTTCAGTGTTTGATAGAAAAACTGCACTTGAGAGAGTTTTTTCCACTCCATCGACTATCCTGAGATTTTGCCAATTTATTTTGTAATAAACCTAGACATCGAGTTTCCCCGTACGCTTTTCACATGCCGCAAAAAAGGTTTAGAATCACATTATTTTCCATTGGGGAGAACTCGACGGATCGTCTGCCAAACGAAAAATCTAGAAAAGCTTCAGTGCCTCGATTTAGTGTTTCGATCCGAAAATTAGTTCCAACGCACCTCCTCCCCAATCATTTTCTCCCTCGAAGATTCGAACGGAGAAAAGCCAAACTCCGAGGGTCTGCCCCTTCCACCTCCGACCGTACCATGTTAAAGAGAAAGAGAGAGCTCCAGAAACAGACGGAGAAAGAAAATAATAATTACAATTGTTTCAGAGCCCGGGCAGATTGAGGTAATTATACTTAATGACTCTGGAAGTAATTAGTGTAATTAATGGTAATGATCCTAATTATCATAATGGACTTCCCCCTCCATTTCTCTCTACCCCATCCCCTCCGCCTCACCATCCTTGGAAGCCTCTTTCCAACCGTCTACTCAACCTTCATCAATTATTGCTATCCGGTCTCGCTCTTACTTTATCTTTATTTGTTTCCTTTTTTCCCTCTCCCGTTTTGCAGAGCTTTGCTCGGTTTTCGTAACTGTAAGAGGAATCACGATCGATCATTCAAGTCGGTCTCGTGGTTTTTTATTCCGCTAACTTGTCTTTTTTTTGAACAGTTTTGATTTCAAGCGAACTAATTGTTATGAATGGGTTGGTGTTTTCTTTGTTTCCTGTGGGTCGACGTCGCTCGTTTCAGGGTTTCGTTCGGTTCAGCTCTACATAAACGAGCTCTTCGGAGCAGGTGACACGTATTTCTGATTTGATTCTTCTCTTGATCGACAAGTTTCATTTTTATTGAGTCGACGCATTTACCAATTTATTCAACCCATTTAATCTTCATTTAATTCATTTTTCATTCATTTATTTATTCATGTTGCACCTTGAAACAATGGGGAAAAAAACTGAATAACAAAAGTAACATTATTGCGAGGCGAAGGCACAATGCCCTTGTACGTCCTCGCAAGCGATGTGTCGAGCTACTTACACACTTATCAGAATCATTAAATTATTAGCGCATAGGTACAGTCATAAACATACTTCATAAACAACATCGAATTATGAAGTATCAAAATCAAGACAAAAAACAACAATTTCAAATCTAGTAAATGTTTTTGGTTTATTATCTTGATAATGATTACACCTCCCCAAAATTTGAGGGTTTACGTTTCAAGATACGTAGATTCGAAAAATTGAATAATAAAAGCTGCGATTGTGTTGAAAAATTCTAAAAAATAAACTCAATCTAAATTTGAACTGAAAACTATGCCGTTCCATTTGAATTTTCCGAGATAAAAGATTTTCAAAATATCAAAATTCGTTCCCATTGATGAAAAGTATCGCGGATGTTTGTGGGGTTATTCCGAACCCGTAAACCAAATTTCGTCATTTAAGCACAACTCTAACTGGTAATTACCGCGGACGGCGGATGTCATACGGCGGACGGACGGATTTGGTCGTTTTTATTCGATGTTGTGAATCTACGTATCTTGAAACGTAAACCAACAAATTTTGAGGGGGGTTTAAAAAATGTTTGGTCGATTCCAATGGTTCATTATCAATGATAATAAACCAAAATCCAAAAAAAAAAAAAAACTTTATTTTTTCAATTAATGATTAAGTTCAACAATAAGACCAACTGGTTATGGGTTTTAAGGCATAAACACGAAAAACTTTTACATTATGCCAGCCGTCTGACGTCATAGGCTCTTACGGCATATGTTTTGTCGTACTAGTTGGCCTCCTGCCAGCCGTCTGACGTCATAGGCGTTGACGTACTAGTTGGCCTCCTGCCAGCCGTCTGCCGTCATAGGCTTTGACGTTCTAGTTGGCCTCCTCCCAGCCGTCTGACGTCATACGCTCGTGCGTCATAGGCTCTGACGTAGTGGCCCGCCGGTCGCTTGTGTTCTGACGTGATCTGAGGGAAAGGGTGAATCAAGGGAACAAATTTTTCCCGTTTCAGTTCATGTGCCAAAGCAAAGACATAAAAACGTCAAAAACTATGTAAAAAACATATTTTGAGGAAAACGCTTTTAAATCTCACTCGGTTGTCGCCCTTCGAAATTAAACTAAATGCTTGCATACGAGTCTGCAACACATTGGGACATTTTATGTCTTTGCAGAAACTTATATGAAGCTTGCATTCGTGTTGACAATATAAATTATTGAGAATGATCACCTGTGTGTAAACAATTATTTAAACAATCACACTCACAACTATACGAAATTATTGGAGAAATGAAATAAAATGTTGTATGTCCTTCCACGATAACAGTAGTGAGTTCTCGATAACAGAATTTTAAATGAAATAATTGTACAAATCATTGAATATTTATAATTTGTTTTGTATAAATACAAGTAAAATTTTACTTATACATACCTTCATCGGCAGTAGTATAGATGTTCTGCCTACAAATTTTGAAACAGGTCTGAATTTGAAGTACAATTCTGCCAACATTTAATATTCGACATTACATTCTTCCCTCATAACCATTATGAGTATTTTACGAATTTCCGGTTCGTAATCTTCTTCTGAGGTGTGTCGCCTTCACATGTGTCAAACTTGAAAATTTTGACGGAAGAAGTCCAAATAATTCAATTTAAATTCGTTAACCTGTCTTCATACGTATATGAAGACAGGTTTACGAATTTAAATTGTATTATTTGGACTTCTTCCGTCAAATTTTCAAGTTTCACTGTTTGATTCCTAATCGTGTTCATGACTATTTCTAGAATCAGAATGATTCGGAGGATCACAGTCACAGGAATCACATTGAATCCTATCTTGCATTCATGTGTTAATACGACGGTTGTTTACCTAATACGACGAGGAAATCTTCCGTTAGTTCCATTTTCCATTTCATTTCCGCAGTTGTTTTGGTATTTTTATGACTAAATTATCAAAATGTTCTGTATGTTTCAGGTAAACGAGCAGTAGTCCTTTACAGTTCTATTCCGATTCCATTTCGCTGTGAGTATTACGAGTATCTTAATTAATTCGTCATTTTCTGTGGTGCACCCACGTGGACCATTTGGTGCAATATTTAAGTGAGACGTTTTTGATGTACAGATACCCACAGTTCGTATTCTACATCAACTGTAGACAATTTCGCGCCAAATATACGTGAAAATTACACTAATATACGTGAACATTAATTTTGATTTATCTGACAATAATAGATATAAATACTTTCTTTATATAAATCTAGTTTGGCTTGAGCAAAAATGACGGGACTAATTAAAATGTTGCTCAATATCGTGTTTACACGAGTCATGATTACTCGCAAAATAAATTCTACTTCTTCATTCAATAAAATCAAGAGAAATAAATGCAAAAAAATGAAAAAGAAAACAAATTGAACACTTATTTTATGGAGTGAGTAATAAAATACTTGGCACACATGAGATAAAAACTGAACGTGAGCACCAATAGGAGATTGATATTACGCAGTAAATGTATGTGGGGATGGCGCAATTAAAATGGCGGACCGAATCAAAATAGATCCTCACAACTATCCGTTTTTATGGTCACAGTCATTACGTACCTTCCTCGATGGATTTCATGGGAACAATACGCGCAAACTACGCATGACGAGACAAAAAAACTAGCTCATGTTAGATTGGTTTATTCCAACGATGGTATCATTTACAGGTCTTTCGATCATTTCATATCGGATTTATGAGATGATGAATGAATTGCAGGATGGGTAAGAGAGAAAAAAGGCAATAAATCGGCGGGACACAATAGGCGATAAATAGGATAACAGGTAAGGTAACGAAGTTCTGTAGCTCGTGAAGAATTGTAATTTTTTATATACATATATGTGATATGAGCGAATTTTTGCGATTCATTGCATTCAAATAGGATAAACCGAATTGCTATACAATTTTTATTCCTTGGAATGTTTGTATCGCTCGTGTAAAATCGCTGTAAAATTTTCCGTGCAATCTTCTGCGTAATTGGAGTGGTAGGGTTAAATATTGTGGGACCGTTGAAGTAGGTCATCTGATGGTCTTTGCTGAGTTGTGGGTAGCCGGTAACTAGCTCAGTGGTGGTCTCGACAATATTCAACCGAGTTCCTGGCCGACTGATATAATTCGCGGGTTATTACTCGTACTTGGGCCGAACAGTCTACGAATCGACTTTCTATTTCACAGCTTTGTCACTCTAAATCCGAACATATTTTAAATTACACCTTTCTACCTGAAGTTCACGAACTGTGACGTTTTGGTGATATTTCAACTCTAATTTTGAACCACTTCCTATCGTCCTTTGTCAATTTTTAAACGGCAAAGTGCTGAGTATAGCGGAAAATTGAAAATTTTTCTGGTAAAATCCAATGGTTTATTACTATTACACGTGTGTTTGGTATCGTTCGTCAAGGATTTTCGAACCTAGAATCGATTTTCGTACTTTCGTCAATTTTCGAATTGAGGGCGCTCCGTCATTAGGGAGCGAGGATTGTAAAAGAAAATTAATAACGTGACACTAAACGCGGGAACCCATTGTGAGGGCCACTGTTGTAAATGGATCGTTGGAAACGGCTTGGAAGGCGATTTGGTGGTTACTCATAGGAAAGGGGCTTGTGGGGGCGGTGGGAGGGTGAATGGAGAGGTGAAGGTACCTAAGTGATGAGTATGGTGGCGGGGCGGAGGGGGTTCGGCCATTTTGAACCCCCCCACGGCTTTAATTGACCTGTAATGACCCCTAATTAGTAATTAATGGCTTTTCTCCTCCAGGCGCTCCTTCCGAAGAACGGGGAGGGGATAAGGGGGGGAAGATCCCAGAACTCGGATGAAACGCTTCGCGGTTAAGGCCGCGAAAAGAGGGTGGAGGGTTCATTGTGAGGGAATGAAGGGGGGGGGGGGGTGTTCCAGGGGGGACGATAATAGGGGGGAACCCTAAAAATTACCCTCCCCCTCTCCGGTGGAAACCGTCCTCCTCCCACTAGCATTGTGCTCTCCTCGGGGTTTCTTCTTCAAGGACCTCACAATGCTCTTAATCACCCCCCTTCTCCGAGCAACCCCCTCATCATCACTTCTTCCTCGCCACCTCATTTCCCCTCAATTTTCCAGAATGAGAGTTCCTAGATCTCTTGGAAAAGACAGTTCCAGCCCCCACGCTTCACCCGCCGCAGTCATCATTTCAATGATTCCATCCAATCCCCTGTAGCCACAATACAAAAGAATAGTTATTTACATGATAAATTCATCTACATACGATTTTGTTAATAACCACAGAGCTTAGTGACGTCCCTAACACTGTTCATCATTTTCAATAATGAACCGTTGGATTCGACTCACGAATTGAAATTTTATATTTTCAAGATACGAAGATACGTTAATAAATGGCTTCTCGTCTCTATTTGAACCCAAATTCGATGCTTGAACAACAAGTATGAAATCTGAACAAAAAGCTCTGGAATTTTGCTTGAGAAGAAAAATTCGCTAAGAATTTCGAATTTCGCTATGTTGAGGATGATTCTTGAACTTACGCCAATTGGAAGGTAGACACTTTCAAAACGCTTACAATTTCGACGCAGAGGTTTTTTTTTTTTGAGCGATGCACGACCGGCGTTTTCCATCATGAAAACCATCATAACTCCTTTGTTTTTCTTTTTAGGAAGCTCATTTTTATTCAACTTTGAAGAGTTCAGTAGGTACGCTAAATAAAAATGAAAATAAAATCGGAAATAGCTCATATTCTGGAGAAGTTATGACCATTTGAAATTGCTGAAAATTGCTCTTTCCCCAATTGGGTGAAGGGGGGGAGGGGGGACAAAATGTACAAAAGGCACTCCCTTGGATGATAACAAACGTGTGTGCAAAATTTCAGCTCGATCCGTTTTGTCTGCTGGACCGTAGCCTCATCAATGAACAACAACAAGAGTTGGTGTACAAAAAAATCAACTCCCGAGACACTCAGGGGGTCGTGCTACGGGAGGGTGAAAACCCCAACTTGTTCCGTCGCGTAATCAGTGTCTCAGTCGCTTCGGTTTTCTTGGCAGGCGGGACGATCCCGCGTCCCTAGATAACTTTGCCCTAGAGGCTTTAACGTTTCCTACATTCATGTATTCAGTGCCGTATGTGCTCCAATTACCCGTTACTCAATTACCTGCTGCTTCTTGGTATACAGTTGCCGAAACTTGATAACATTATGGAGATATACAATACAATACAATGCCATCAATATAATTACCAACCAATTTCACGATTTTCATTGTCGAGAATCGTCCTCATTAGCTGATATCGTAAAATTTCCCATTTCGGGAATGAACGATCGAGGATTGTATTCCATTTGGGCTGGGTCCATTTGGAGGTTTCGCGAAGGTATTTCGGAGGTTTGTACGAGTAATGAAAACCAGTCAGCATGATCGACCGTTGCAGCTGACGTCAGATCCGTCGAAATGGTTGGGTGGTGGGAGGGGGGGGGGGAGAGAAAAAAACGACGTCCTTATAATCGTCCATCAAAACCGTTTTGGGATCCGCTACATCGGCTGAAGGAGGATTTATTTTTTCCGAAATAACAAACAACACAAAGTCCGGAGAGGGGAAAAAAAACCTGCACGATGAAAAGAGATGAAGTAGATGGGTGAGGGATTTTCGATTTTGGTAGATAGTGGCTTTTATGGGGATGGCAGGTGAACGTCATCGGTGCTCTGAAATGTCAGTTCCATTAGAGGGCAAGTGGCGGTACTGGACGAATAAGAGCGATGCGGAGGGGGATGACCAAAGTAAATTTCCTGACCAAGTCGTGGGAATGGCGATGAAGTGGGTGGGGGCAATAAAAATCCACCCAGAACAGTACTGTGTTCCAAACCCTCGGATCCTGTTTCCCTGTTCAAATCCACATATCGTTCTCCCGAAGCCCCGATATCCGCCTCGAAACTAATATACACACATGAGAACGAAAAAAAGAAAAAAAATCCTCGGTGAGAAGTAGAAGAAGGAAGGGAGGGGGGGGTCGAAAAAATCGCAAAAACAAGGGCTAGCCCTCTCCCCTTTCCATCCGCCCGTTCCCATTCGCTCACACATCCAGTTTGAATAAAAACGCTTTCCAACGCTCCGAAGGTCCAACATAAACCACCAGTGACAGGACCCGCCAATGGAGGAAAAAAAAATGCAATCCTGTTCTATTTCTCCCCTCCCCGCCATATCCCCTGCATTCCCAACCCCGTGAGTTACCAAGAGGAAATCACAGGGGCAGATGGGCACGGGGGCATCGCCCCCCCTTCGCTTTCCAATTACGAACTGATTGCCACTTTAATATTGAACGCTGCAAGACAATGCCGGGAAAAACTGATCCCCTCCACCCTGTCGAAACATTTTTTTTCCCAGTTTTTTTTTTTTCTTCTTTTTGTTTATCACCTCGCGAAAAAAGCGTTTCCCCCGAGTTTTCAACCTGACAATAACGTAAAAAAAATTATCAATTTGAACTTTTATTATAACCAGAAACTGCAACAGGATGCAGTTGACACACGGACTGTCAGCCCTTACAAAACGAAAAAAAAAGCTTGGAAAGAAGAAAAAAAGATTAATCCCTAGCCGGGACAAAAGGTATTTTTTAAATTTTTTTGCGACTTTGTCATTATATCAGAGAGCTCCCGTTTCGCGGTGGAAAAATACTGTGTTGGTCGAGGGTAAAGGGGGGTGTAACGGGGGGGGAAAAAATGAAAAAAGGGGTTTTAGGCGGAATAAAAAAGAAAAAAAGAAACGGTGGGGATGCAAATGGATTCGATTCTTTCCAGTGGATTGGCAGGAAGAGCTGAGGGACGGTTTGAGACCCCCACGAAAAGCTTCGGTTCGTGGCGGAGGAGGGGGAAAAAATTAATTAATTATGAGGAAGGTGGGGTCGTTTTTTTCGGTGGAATGGTGAGGGAGGGGGGAGAGAGGTTTTAATGAATGAAACTGAACCGCTCTCCGGGCCCCGGGTTTTGTGACGAAAAGGTTTCCTGAGGGTTAAACTCAGGGTTCAAGAGGGTTTTCTCCGTTTTTTTTTTTTTTTTTTTTTTTTTTTTCGAAAAGGACAAAGTACGACGGTGCGGTAAATCGTGGTACTGGGTCAGTGGTTGTGGTTGGGGGAGAGTCTTTCCTTTTTTTCCCGTTTTTTCCCCTCCGTATTTCCGGGGACGTTCCTTACGTGAGACAGATTGCATTATCAGCACGAAAATAAAAGTCGAAATGAGTTTTACGTCTCTCCTCAACAGAAGACGTTGGAGTGCACAGCAGGCCGCACTCCAACGTGTTCTCTCCTCAACCTACAATTGGGAACAACTAGCAGCTGAGTAAGCAGGCGATCCCGAACTGCAGTCTTACCTGACGCCAGATTCATCTTTGCAGCTCACTAAACTTTGCATGTTCGACTCAAACATTCCTGTGTATTGTGATACGACTGTTCAGGATAGGTAGATTATTATTATTTTTGTTTCCTCTCAGTGTTGTGTCTTTATTTTCGCGCGCTATCGGGTCCTAGTCGCTGAACCAATTGTTCAACACTCCAGTGGCTCATCTCCTGGACTCTGCTCGGCCTTTTCTTCTGCCCTCCGTCGCCTTCCCTTGCGTTGCTCAGGGGCCTCTCAAATCCTGTAAAAACCTACCGGAATTGGAAGTGGTAGGGGAACCAGACGTCCGTCTCTCTCCTCATGTGACACCAGTTACACGCCATTACTCGACGACCGCACCGAACTGCCTTTTTATACTTTCCTCGCCCTAGATCGCAGTATTCTAGTTTTAAAGGCAGGAAATAATATTGTTTTGGGTCGCAGCATCCCATTACACCTTCATGCAACTCTAAAGACGTATTCTGGTGAGTGAAGACTGCATTATGTTATCCAAAACTACCACATTCCTCCCTTCAGTACCACTCGCAACATCTCGAGGTAACTCACCATTATTAGACATCGACCACTCAGTAACTTTGTCGGTTACAGGGTATCCGGAGGCAGTGATTTTCAACGGCACTATTATAAGGAGGAAATTTTCTTCCTTTTCTCGACGTGTCTTCCCTTTCCACTCGCCTCGTGTCTGGAACGTCGATCTCACCCCGCACCTCTAATAGCAGCGCCCCATCAACACATCGAATCCAGGCCAGATCACGAACCTTTTATTTACAAAGTCGCACTTTTCACAATTTTTTGTATATAAGAAACGTATCATGATATAATTTCTATACTCTTTCCTAAGGGCCCTTTTAGGTAATTTAGGACGAAAGAAAATTTCATTTCACCAACCTTTTCCTTTTCTTTTCTCTTTATGAATAAACCAAGTTGCAATGATTCAGTAAGAGAGTTTACTTATTCTACTTAACCCGCTCGTACTCTCTCTAGCTCAATCAACGACCACAGGCCGTGTTCGTCCTTTCATAACACCCAGTTGTCGTCGTTCAGCCTTTGACATCGTCTATGGTCTGTCCCATCCAGGAATGCGGGCAACGTTAAAATTGTTATCTTCAAAATTTGTATGGCCCTCGATGTCCAAAGACTGTCGAGAATGAGTACGTGCATGTATGGGTTGTCAGCGGTCAAAAATACATCGACATACCCGCAGTCTAGTTGGCTTCTACCCTACTCCTGATTAAATGTTTTCCCATGTTAGTTTAGACCTTATTGGACCTCTTCCCCCTTTGCCAAGGTTCCACCAACTGGTAACCCCGCATTAACTGGTTCACTCGTTGGAACTAAATCTTTAAATAGTGAAATTCCCCTTCCGTCATAAAACCTTCCTTCAGGTCGATAGTATATTTTTAGGAGAGGATGGGGGTCCATGTGATGAGCAATGCGTTGCCAAGCACTCTGTATGTTTGCTAGCTCTCGCATCTCAAATTTCGTCATTTTTCCCAGTTACTACTTTAAAAAAATGTAGTGGACTCGTACTAGACACGACACAAAGGTTGAAATCTTTTGATTCACTCACTGGGAGGACTGGCACCTGTATAAACATGTCGTTCATCAAAACAAGTGTTGCAACCTATTATGTGGTCAGTAGTTGTTTACTCGTTAACTGTAGATAGTAAATTTACATATAATTTAGATAACCAATCTATGCAATAGTGAAGGTGTACAAGCTGGAAATGCACCTGTATACATACCTTGCTAAATGCCTCTGTAGGCTTAATTATTTAGTCGCATACGCTATTTGATGCTACTATTTATACTACTATATTTATAGTAGCATCAAATAGCGTATGCGACAAAATAATTAAGCCTACAGAGGCATTTAGCAAGGTATGTATACAGGTGCATTTCCAGCTTGTACACCTTCACTCTTGCATAGATTGGTTCAGTTACCGAGGCTGTGGGCCCATCAAAGTAGCCAAAATTAGCCTACATTTCAGTTTTTTGTTCCCAAAATTTTCTTGGGTTGAGATATTGGGTTAAATCTTTCAAATAGCACTGGTTCGTGTTATGAAGAACGTCTGTGCAACATTTCAAGTCATTTGGTCCGGTTACCCAGGCTGTAGACTCGTCAAATTGGCCAAAATTAGCCAAAAACTTCTTCTTTTCTTCGTTTTATGCCTCTGGCAAATTTTTGGACTGAGATAATGGGTTAAATCTTTTATAAGGCACTGGCTAAAGTTGGAACGAAGCTCGGTGCCAATTTTCAAGTCAATCGGTGAAGGTGGATAGGCCTCGACGGTCTGAATAAGAAGAAAAACATGGGGTTTTTGGTAACATGGTAACTCGGCTTCCTTTAGAGCTAGCGGCTTGAAACATTCAGGGCTTTCTAATATCCACATTAAATTTCAAGTTGATCGGCAGTGGACCCGTCAATTTGATCGGTAAAATAGGACCCGAGATATGGATACCTGAGCAACGCGTTTCGTTACGTCCGGTAAACATACACCTGGTACCGTTCATTTTTCTCAACTTGTTTGCTTGGCGGGGCGGAACGCTACCGCGTTCCTCAATTTCATCTCTGAATCAAACGAGGACAAGATCGCCGACTCCACTCCACCAGTTTCTGGCCCCAAACACAATAGGTACCTACGTCTGCACATCAACTGTTGTCACCAAAATAGTACTTACATCAAAATCTATCAGTAAAATTTCAAGTCTTGCTAACTGAAGTCTAACTTTTTCAACTTATCGTAAGTCGCTGACACAGTGAACGAGGAGAGCGCGAGTTTCTGTGCAACTATCGCAAAAAAGTTGGGTTGCAGTTGCGATGCACCGGCGGACAAAGAGCCTTAGTTGTCAAAAACGCGATCATGGACTTTGAAACCAGTTATCTCATAGACAGCAGTATTCAACCCGAAACGAGGTTTTTCCTCTTGCCTCTTTCCAACCACTTCGGGAGGAAGAATTAACGAACGTGGCTCCCCGCGGTGCATCGAACCATCTGAAAAACCTAATTAATTTATCAGGGAACAAGAAGTTTCCTGGGCCTTTTTAATTAATTATGGAATTAATTAAGGGAAACTATAGTTAATTAGGCGGAGATTGTAGGCTGATGAGGAGCCGCTTGGAGCGAGAGCCGAGGTGGATAAAAAACGCCGAAAGCAGGTTATAATGAGGGGCTTCTAATTATGTTAAAACCCTAGTTTCTTCTGCTGTACCATACTCAACTCATACCTTTTCTACGCTCTTGTAAGTAAGCCATACGTCTGTATGAAAATATTGATTTCCTGTGATTACCATCCCGAGTCGTAGGTAAATCCAGATGTGGTGGATAGTAATAGTAGTAGTAGTAATTTATAACTCAGCAATATTGCATGGATCTATTCAGTGGCTTTTCTGTAGGGTACGTTAGGTGGCTATATCCTGCACTTGGTGATATAGTTCAAACCAATGATTTTTTAAGCGGTGGAAAATTCTACAATTTAAATTGTGCCGAAAATGATGGTAAATCAATTCAATAGAAAATATCGTTTTGAAATGGTTCGATTTTATACGATTTTGGAATGAATCATTTCAGTTGAAAGTCGTTGTTTGTTACCTATTTATCAAATTTCAAAATGCATTCCTTGTGTACTGATTCTATCTTTATGTATCAGATGCATTTACCTCATGAAGAGGAACTTACCTTATGAACCAAATCCTGCCATGAATGCCAATCTCCATCATCGACATTGAAAATTTTGTGTTCTTGAGATTGCAATGAATATATCATTTTGAACGGCACGTTGATTTGACAGATTACGGTCCTGTATGAATAAATTCGACGGATTTCTGTTCGGTATGGATCAATTAGAGCTTATTCGACGGCTGTGCCTCTAATCTGATTGCATTGCTAACTGAAACATCAACCAAATAATTATAAGCCACGAATTGGGAATCGGGAAACGCGACTTAAGTGAAGCATATTATGCGAGTAATAATGTTTGAATTAGACATTGACCGCGAACTCCGGTCGATTTTGATAGGAGCGAGTATGAGACCTTTGTGTAATAGTTAAACCGACTATTCAAATTTTATTGTGAACTCGTCAAGGAGAAATGGTGCAAATTGAAACACAACGTGAGAACTGTTCAAAACGTCAACACATAACAGGTGGTGGTGGATCAATTAACCGCCTGCCGGCAGTCGTTTAAGGGGGTAATTTCTCAGAAACAATACGAGATGGGTTCGTATGGTTATGGAGAGGGGCTATATGACCAAAGTACCTCCCTCAGCAGCTCAAAACATTTCTCAAAATAGCCCTCTAATTGGAAACCATACCCCGAACCAAAATTTGTGTCTGTTTGCACACATAACATTTCAGAGACAAATTAGATTTGCGCCCATCTCCGTGAGTCTGCAGTTAGATTCCTCCCTCCCTATTGCCGGTAATTGAACGACAATGTTGTTAGGGGGATGGCAATGTAAATTATGTATTATGTTCGTGGGTATTAGGTATGCAAACTTTGAAATAGTTCCAAACAATGATAATAGTTGTCGGGAGGGAAGGGGCCGTAGCAGTTACCGGAGTCATGTTTAGAATGCAAATTTCCTACTGCGGTCAGCAGTGAATAAGCCTTGATGACGGCCAATCTCCTTCCACAGGTGGGAAATCAGATGCTGTGTTCGCGATGAATGGTTTTCTGGTATCACGTCCACGTTAGACTATCAGACCTAATACCTGTGTCGTGATAGTTCCGTATTCATATCACCAGCAATTCATATGACCAACGAGATTGCAGTCTACTAGTTATTCCGCTGTGTTATCTCGATTAATGACTGTTCGTATGTTTATGTAGCATTTCATAGACTTCAGCACATGAGTGAGTTTTCTCTTCATCATGGCTCTCCTCACAATTATGTTTATTATACCGTGAACTAGCATTGCGGTGTCCCTCTTACTCGTTCTCAATCTACATTGTCAATATGTTGAATAAAAAAAGAATTCTCCAAAACCTTAGGACGAGCATGTCCAACTTCACACAAATATCGCTTTCGATGCTTACGATTGAATTTCTTCTGTTAAACAGATGCTCTGAATATATTAATTCAATTACCACTAATTATAAACAATCCATAGTATGCTTCAATTTTGGTAATTGTTACTATCAAGTAAATTTCAATGATGTATTATTATTGATAGTTCACATTAGGGCAGGTACTTGCTTATCTTTAGTGTTAACCTCAACAACTAAAATAATTTTTGATTACTTAAATCTTTACATTTCATTTATTACATTATTTTTCACTCCTAAATCACTTCATACTCTGGTTAAGATTATGTTTTGATCGTTGGTTCGATCCCAAATGATTGTCAAGCATAATCATAATGAGGCATAATATTCTGCCATTGGTACTGACTCTACCATTGGTTTTGCCATTGGTACTACTTTCAACAAACGGATGTTCATATTATGGATGTTCATATTATGCAGCTGATTAATGTAACACGTTCAATCACAACGTGTGTTCTAACTTGTAATTCGTACGTACTAGGAGGGCCGAGAGGAAATAAAATTCAAAATCATTCGCGACACCTCGGAAAATATTTGGAACAATTTTGGATATCCGTACAATTTTATTTGATGAATCTCAAATAATTGTATTGTCTCATTGCAGGATGCTAAAAATACACAGTTGAGTCAAAAAATAGAGTGTAGATGAGCATGTGGGTCAGTTGAGGTTCCCCTGTTGTTAGACGTATATCGACCGTCAGTGGAGTTGAGTGAATCAGAAGGGGGTAGTTTTTAATCTTCTTTTATCCCTTCCCTCGCCCACCACCAGCCCACTGTTCCTTTTCGACAAAGCATCCCTGATTATGCGAGCACAAAGTCTCCCTTCATTAGAACTACCATTGTGAAACTTGGTGCTTCCGAGCTTTTCAAGGGTTGGAGGCAACCAGCAGTGTGTCGGCATGAGTTACGAGAGACTCAGTTGAAAATGTTACCGGGACGGTTTCAGCGTACAAGGGAAACCGACAACTGGATAGCGAGCGTCAACGCAACGCGCTTACCTCAAATCCCATGTCCAAGAGACTGGACCTACTACAACTATAGACGTGTATCCATTTAACCGGAGCTGAAACAGTCAAGGATACCTATTATCAGAAGATACATCCTAGATCTGGGTTTTTATGTACTGCCCACCAAAATCTTTGTACTGCACCAACGCTATCTATGCCTATCTAAACCTGATTTTGCAAACGCAGATGGGAGATCATGTCCCAAGTCCTTAAGGTTGTCACCAGGCTCGTACTATAAAGCCGAACAAAATAAACTTGAAAGGCCACTTCAGTATCTAAATACGGTGCACTGTACAAGGTTCACAATAAGAATACAAAATTTGTTGCATAATACTCTGCTCACATGGCTATGAAATGATGATATTTGGTACTACTACATTTTTTCTTCTAATTTATATTTCATTATTGCTCCAGGATGTGACCTAATTATATTACAGTAGATAGCATTTGGGGCTAACGATACATAACTTAGTCCATTGTCTTTCTAATTTATTGCACACTCTCACTCCCTACACTAGCTCATGCGGTTTATTGCGCTTAAGGTGCTGCGTCAACTCATGTACTTCGAGAATCTGGACAATTTCTTCATTAACATGGTTTTTAAGTCTCTCAAGATGAGCGTCAGCGCGTTGCTCTATCACTTGGTCGGCCATCTCAAGGCCACGATGTAGAGCGTCGTTGCGGATATTCTGAAAGCGTTGTAGGTACCATCTGCCTGTTTGAAAGAGCCGTACAGCCCCACAGTTAGGCCCCATAGACCCACGAAGGCCTGAGTACTTGAGCGTACAGAAGTAAGTAGTTTATTTTGAAGCGACGTCGTTGATCGCCGGCCGATGAGCCAGTATATTTTCCTGGATTTTAAGACAAGTTCTGTCTTGAAGGTTTCTTCTGACGAGGTTTTTCACGTGTTCTTTCCACCGGAGCTGGGCGTCAGTGTCATGCCCAGGTGTTTGGCGTGATTCGAGTAGGGAATCACCACATTGTTGAGAAAAGCCGGGATGTAGTGGATCTTACAGCTGGTGAAATCGATGTGCACCGACTTTGTCTAGTTCTGTTTGATTCTCCATTTAATGATCAAGGCCTTGATGAAATGATGAACGGGTTGATAGTGATGGCAGTGCATTTGAACTTGGGCCAAGTAGCTGAAGTTCACAACGATGTGATGTAGAAGACCAAAGCATGATATTGTTGATATGGAGAACAAAGTTATGAAGGATTGATCAAGTGGAAATTTGTATCCCATACAAATAAATAATTGTGTAATTCAATGGACACGGTCTGCAGTGATGAAATATCGATTGATCCAGACTTTTCGTTCAGAGGTGAGCAAATGTATTAGTAGATAGGTCCTTGACCAATACCACGTACGAGTACTCGTACTTGTACTCATGTATTCCAGTACAAATTTACGAGTTTGCTGAGATCAGATGAAGAGTCACATGTCCAGAGAAGCACATGAAAATGTTCAATCGACTATACTTCACAGAATGAACAAAAATTACAAGGCGGCGATTCTGTTCTGATCAAAACAAGAGATGTTTGGCATTTAGTCAGTGATTATGACGTTTAAATTAGCCGGTCCGGACACTGGTCGTTGCTGTAAATTTAAACTGAATCTGTCACCAAAATATGTGGCGTTACTTCTGGCCTTTAAACCCTCCAATGCCCCGTTCAACAAAATCACTGGTCCATATAGGTTTCAATCCAATAAAGAAACCTCCGTAAAATCGATGTGCCATTCGTCGTCCACGTTATGGAGCACTAAGTGAGGACAAAATGGCGATTCGCTCCCATACTGAGGACTTTTAATGGAGTAGGTACACTGAAGTTAACTCCCGAAAATAATGATGAGTTTATAAGACGTGGAGGGTAATGAGGTTGACGTCGCAACGAGATTATCTCCTGTCGTCGAGTCAACGTTCCGCTCTGCCTACGTCCCGCGGACTTTGTTAGAACGAGTTAACCCTTAAGTAGGTTATGAAGGGCAACACCAACGCTTAGTTTCCCTACTGCTAGGGCCGGGGTGGGAAATTAATTTGTTATTATTCCAAAGGAGTTTAAGGACGGCACCCTCTCCGCTTCCTCTCTTTGCTTATTAAAGGAAGATAGACTACTTTTGCTTTTGGCCACGCGTGATAAGGTAAGAACTCCCGGAGACAAACTTGCGCCTATGCATTATAAACTTGGTTTTGCTCAAAGCTCAACGCTGCTTCTTGGCACCAAGTAAAACAAAAGAATATTCAACTCCAAGTTGACGACGAAGGACGGCTTGCTCGATAGAAAGACATAATCATCAGTAAGTTTTCGGCTGTCAGATTCCTCCATCTTAGGTTTATTTTAAAAGCTACTTGGGGAGTAGGAACCGCGATTCCACGGATTCAAGTTGCAGCGTTCCAACAGTTTGAGAACTCATTTCCCATGAGTTAATTATCATTCCGCGAAAAAGTTATAATTCTGTTAATAAAGCAGGTTTCTATCGCTTCCAGTCAGTCCCGCTTGTTCCCGCTTGTTGCTGTTGTGTCTGGCATTTCAACTGGTGTAATTTGGTGGTTTATGCTTTAATTCGGTTAAATAGAAGGTTAAAAATCCGTATTAAATATATTTTCTGGGTTTAATCCCATTCATTCCAAATTCAATCGTTTTGCAAACCAAAATCTGATTTGTGCACTGAGCATTTTGGAAATCTCAACTTTTACAATAAGTAGTCTCAATTATGTAATAGGCATTGTTCATAAGAGTTTGGATCATGACGTGAAAAATCCACAAACGTTCACAAGGGCTATCTACAAAAGAAACATTTACGAATTCCTAAAAAATTATAATAAGCAATTATGTTTACTAAGATGTCATCTTGTCACAGGAACATGTAGAGCGTCTCTCTATCTTATGCTCTCCAACGCGCATTAGGTTATGTTGTATAGTTTTGGCTACCATATAGAGGTACACATAACGGAGTTTTTTTAGGAATACAAGAGAAACAATGAAGCGAACAGCACTCCTCCGTAGCAACATAGAACTCGGTCTAATGCTGTGGGGTAATAGACGCTGAACATTAAATTATGTATAATATACATAATCTTATTTTTTTGAATATTATTTTAATTCCTGAGTAAACAATGATATAATTATTATCAGAAGTGTATGTTTACGTTTACGTCTTCACTTGGTTTTTCCGATTAGTATTGAAAGTACCCAGCTGTGATTGTTTTATAAGGCTTAAATACGAGATTTAAGCTCTAAACGGCTTTTCTATCATGTGGGGTGACCCGTATCGTGGGAGCCTCATTCCTGTGAGAGATGCGAGAGTTAGCATGAGAGGAATGAAATCTACCAGTTATGTGGATGGAGTAGTAGCCGGTGATGGGACCTGTGAATTTGCAAGTTTCTGTTTCCATTTAACGAAAACTGTTTTCCCAAACTTAAAGACTTGATGGAAACGTTCTTCCCTAATCGACTGGTGAAACTCCAACCCCTATCCGCCGTAGTGTCTACGGCCCTTCAGCTCGTGGGTTTTGAAACCCAGATGTGCGTCAGAACTTCTGGGTCCACCCTTCGCCATCGAAACCTCCAGCCGATTCTCCCTCAACCCCTTTCACTTCATTAAGAGGGATCCACATTGACCCTCCGACCCTTCCATCCGAAGTCTCCCCTGTTCGTTTTACCCCCGCAGGCTCCTTCGAATCAATATCTCCCTTATTGCCGGGCTCCAATCATCTGACCACTTGTAGACCCCGGCGATAACCCCCGAAAACCCTTCTCTAATGCGCTACTTCTAACTCTGCAACCGTTTTGAGACGACCGATCGCTTTCCCTCCGATCCATATTCCCTCCTTGTTAGCGGTCGACTCCTAACGACAGATGGCGAGCTAACGCTCACCGTGGTCGTCCTGCCAGTTTTGCCGCGTCTAATGGCCTCACGAGTTTCCCCACATGATCTACTGAACTCCTCTAGCTGATATTGATGCCCATGTTCTCCAGCATAAAATGATCTCCGTATCACCGTATCAATCCCTCCCCCCAATTATCACTACCTACTTCCCTTCTATTACCGTCCTCAGCTACAATGTTGCTTATATGGATTGCAGCACGCCAATCCCACAACCTCTGATCATAATATGATATTGCTGTCCATATCTGCAGGGCAGAATGTATTTTATTCTGTGCTGCTTTGAAATCAATCAGGCATTAAAGAATCCAGTCAACTAAAGCAGCCCACTCACGATCCTGCAGCAGGAAGTGGGGGGAACCGAAAATTTCCCCCTCTTCGGACACGGGCCTGTGTGTGGTGGCCTTCCTGCTGCAGGTGTCCTGCAGAGCTTGTCGGATGGGATTCCCATCCGACCAACCTGCGGTCTGGCTTCCCCCACCCTGTCAACCTGCAAGGTCGGACCGTGTGTGGGGCTGCAGGACGACATTAGAGCGTTGTTATCACCAGCCATGACAGAAATCGGTTATCATCCGCCATGATAGAAAAATTATCATTTGAATTTCGGCGGGAAAGTGCCGGTTCGGGCTGGGGGAGAGCGAAGAGGGGGACTTCGTAGCACTCCCCACTTCCTGCAGCAGGATCGTGTGTGAAGAGCGTAGGAGAGCGAAGAGGGGGACTTAGTTGCACTCCCCACTTCCTGCAGCAGGATCGTGAGTGGGCCGCTTAAATGCCCTTCTGGTGCATACGAAGCGTGTCATTATAGCGACCTTATCGGCGTTGATGACGATCATCTTATGGCATTGTGCCTCTTCATCAAGTAGTACAGCTCACTCAAATACAATTGTTAAATCTTCAGATTACAACTACGTCACCCAATATCTGACAACGCTTGTAATTTTTCCAATAATACTCCGTTTCAGTAACGGAGTATCTGATTTCAGTAACGATTAAGGTATTATGTAAAATCATACTATTCATCATATCAGAACAAGCTCTGGTTTGAGTCCCGTTTGGGTACATAAACTCCCTATAATCATATCCTTATGACCACCCATTCACGGTGGTAATAATTAATGAACAACAATTTTCATCCGGAGATTGTTCCTGTTATTCCATCGGCGACCGACTGTTATATTCATAGTGATCAGAAGGCCACTGGCGAAATGCTTTTCTCAGTCCTGACCTCAGTATTCTCCCTTGCAGATTTGATGAAGGACGAAATGAGTAAGGACCCCTGGGGGATGAGGAGGGTCATTAAATCGTACTTAGCCTCCGAGAATTACTGGGAAAGTGCTGCTGACCCTCCGTTCCTCAGCCTCGCGTCTCAAATTATTGAAACTCATCATTTCCCGTTGGCGGGTTTAAGCTTCCAGCCAAGGGCTTCCGCGGCGTTCCGGTCACTCGCTTCCTGCTCCACGGGGTTCCCTTATTAATAAAACAGTGTTTACTCTAATTAATATTATAAAAGGCGAGGAGGAAATCATGGGGAACGGAGCCCCTAGGACTTTATCACGGGCCGTAGCGACGCCTCCGGTCCTTGTGCGCTGACAATACCCCTGAGCAGATGTCGTACATAATGCATCCCTCTCTGTAAAATTAACCTATTTCCCTTGACTGATAAGTTGGTATTGTAAACTTTACTAAAATCAGATCTTAACTAAGAGCAGATTCTGCTATATTAGGCATCTTGATATTGGCATTGGCCTCGGTTACAAAACTTGCATCTCGCAAACATTTGGTCCAACTAATGTTGGAGATTTTAATTAGGTATTTGTAGTACCTAGACATTTTTACAAATATAGAAAATTCTTTATTCTTTAAAATTTTCCCCTCAAACTTTGAAATTTCTCTTGATTTGTGTCGTCTGAGTACGAAATGTGGTTATTACCCATTAGTCCTACTTGCAGATGTCGAAATTATCATGTATTTTTAATCAAGTACAGTACGTAAAAACATCGAACCGGTAACAGGGCTAAGAGCTTATAAAAATACAGGCGTAGATAAGATCCCTTCGTGATGAAGTCGGACGATTTGTGCAAGAGAACAAATGAGCCGGAAGGGTGTTGAGGAAAACGAAAGAAACGTTTCCAATGTAGACAGTGGGGGCTCTCATTGGGGGTGTTCCAAAGGGTGACTAAATGCCTTGAAAAAAGAGAGGATTGGAAAACACCCCTATTGAAATGAAGGGTTGGGGAAATAGCTGAGCTGTAAAGAACTTGAAGGGTCTTGTTGAAGAGGGAGAATGATTCAAGATTGTCGTGTTTTAGAGATGGGAAGTGGATATTATCAGAATCGAATTGTCGCCTCTGCAAGTTTTCCCTCCTGAATTGGAAAGCACTAACGAATTTTATAATTGGTCTTGAAGTTATTAGAATATCTCAAATCACACTTATGGGCTGCTGATGTGAGGAAATCACGGAACATGATGCCTCATGCGATCTTCAAACATAATCTCCTCATGCAAGCAAAATGCTTATTTTTGTATGCGACTAGTTATTTAATATACCAAATAACTACCTACATCTAAATATCTCAGCCAACTATCTACTTATGTGAATTACAGTCATTTTTACTTGAGTTTTGGTACTTTGGCGTCTATGCATGCTCCATAAACGGTCCATCAAATGCGTTTGCAGCTACAAAGTCCCATTGGGCGAATAATTCATGATTTTAATATCACTCAGCGTAGGTTGATACGCGTTATCAATGCTTCTTCTTGCCTGTTTTTACGTGGTATCAATAGTTTCACTTTTGAGCAGAAATACTTTTAAAATCCACCAAATGAGCACTAGAATCGGTAAAAACCAAGGAACTTACCTACTAGAAACCAAAATCCCATATTCGACAAAAATGGAGATTTAGAACGAGTTCCCAATTCTTCACCGTCGATAGGTAAGCAGCAGTAACTTATGTTACACTTATGGCATAATAGTCTCCAATAGGTTTTAATTAAAAAACTAGCTGTTGTGTTGAAACTAAAAACTATGAATAAACCAAATAGAATTATATAACTTTGACATTCATAGAATGAAGGATTTTAATTCGCAATTCAGCGTTCATGGATGATATTCAATATCTGTATTGAATATCTGTGCGAAATCAGGAATACATTAATTCAGTTTGTACGTTTGTACCTCATCGTTTGCGTTAGAATTATCTAATTTTCGACCTCAGATGTGAACACGGACCCATCTTTGGTGGTTTGTAACGTCGATGATTCTTCTGCAGAGTAACGCGGGGTTGGTGACGTCAGAAACGTTTCTGAGGGAAGTAAGAGAGTTATATTTCAAACCTCGTTCACGCCAATTGGATTTCTGATCCGATGAGGGTGCCAGGCCTTTTCGAAATACTCGTCGTCTGCGAATGAAAGCTTCCTACGAACTGACTTCAAAAAAGCCTATCAAACGCCCGCAAGGTGACTAACGCCCGGCTAATCTTCTAATTTCAGCTCATTTAGAAGTATTCAAAGTGGATATTGAGCACGAGTTGCAGCCCTCACCCCCGATCAAAGGGGAAGGCGGGCGAGGGAACACGTGCATCCCTTCAAACCCAACTCCGAGAGGGATAAGGGCGGAAAGGGCTCAGTGACGGCAATGACGAAAGCGAAGGGCAAGCGAAAGGGTTCGAAGGGACGACTCCCTCTCCCTTATTTTTAATTCTAATCCCGACAAAAGTCTCATTATCATAATTACAGCCCTTCACTGACTCACAGCTCCTCCCGCCCTGCTTCCCAACCCTCTGAAATCCTTCTCATTTCTCTTCTCATTATTACACTCAGACGGGGAGTGAGAGAAAGGGGGAAAAAACCGTCGGAACTCCAAATCCTCTTTAATTTCTTCATATATTAAAACACATTTTTTTCTTAATCCGCTACATCATTACCAATAGCGGAGCTTACTTTCACAAAGGACGTCGACATATTTAACCAAAGAAAAATAACAAACAATTTCTGACTCGTTTCTGAATTAGTTTGGAGTGCTGACTAAGCCCATAAATTATATTTTCAATCATCTAAAAGCAACATATTACCATGCTTTGTGTGAGTTTACCGACTAATGTTGAATGTTCTTGTCAAAATTAATGATATCCATCCCATAACGCTCTATTTTGATTGCAATCAGAATAAAACATTTATCCTGGTTTTCAGTTTCACTCGTCCACACGATATCGTTTTTCCATGCTCTTAAGAATGAACCAGGTTGTGATTTCCTGGTATTCTAAATTGACTGTATCAATCCAAGTAATCAACAGAGCTTGTACGAGTAAGTCACCTTTGTAGCCTTCGACTGTCAGACAAATATCCATAATTAAAACCACCACTTCTTGAGTAAAGTGGTCATTGATAGGTACATTTGAATGAACCCTAATTCTACTTTTTCCCTCATTTTCTGACAGAATGTTTTCTTATAATACCTTTTTCAAATTGATAAAAACAAAAATGGATATACCTACTTTGTTCAGTATTTGAAATAGAATATTCATAATGAGTGTGTGTGATTTAGTTTGACCGTCAGTAAGAATGATGTTGAGGGATGTCGAGGGTCGGTCAAATGAAAATTGATTTATGTGCCAACGTTTCGAAGAATATATTTCTTCATCTTCAGGGCCTAAAAACTGTTTCATAATATTACTACGATTATTACTCACGATACAACTGTAATTAATTAATAAAAATATTATGAAACTGTTTTTAGGCCCTGAAGATGAAGAAATATATTCTTCGAAACGTTGGCACATAAATCAATTTTCATTTGACCGACCCTCGACATCCCTCAACATCAATATTCATAATCCAGGACGTTCTTTGCAAGGGCTTATTGAACAATACTAGACTACAGAATTAATGAAAAAATATATATTAGGACGTAGATCCCATTTCTCACTTACTGAAACATTTTCTCAATCCCTGTCAAAATGTTCTCAAATGAAATTATACAACCGTTTATCCACCGGTTGGTATTTACCCTTGGAAGAATGGAATACATTCGACTTCTCACAGTGTGATAAAAGGAGTGTCCTGTTAATTCTACTGTTAAGAGGTTAGATGACCCATAAATATGCCGTTGAATATCACATCCGCTCAATCTCTTTAAATGCACGATAACTGATCATATACGCGTATACTGTATAACTTGGAAATTATTATAGAACGTGCCACCATGGAGCGTTGAGTTCACATCGTATTTTTTTCTAAATAAAACAGACATGATAATTGCAGATAATTAAGTACCGCTATTACATAACTTGTAGGACGCCTTCTCAATTGATTCCATTTCATCATGTAATTACGGTTTGGAGCTACGTGGCTGAAAGATGAAGTCCTTTTCCCCGTCAGACTAAAGTGAACAGATATTCATACAGCTCCTGATGTTTGTCAATTCAGAAATGTAGAAATATTCACAAAAATCATTATTACGTTGGAATCCATACCGCTTTTCCATCACCCGTCAAAACTTGATGCACTCATCAGTTCACGATCAAGACAAGTCCTTCACCGTTGCCTACGTACGCCCGATGTTTTCATGAAAATCACTCATCACCTTGTAAGACCTCTGATATGTGTGATATTCAATGTATTGTTTAATACAATAATCCAAACTCATGTAATTATATTGTGCAAATTCGAGTATATTTTCTGAGATCGTTACCATTTTCTAACCGAGTTTCTAACAACAAATATGATGAAAATACTGAATTTCATACATTTTGATTTGACATTGTTCTTTAACCCTTCTGTTCTTTAATTTTAAGTGGACGTATATTCGCCCGATTCTTTACCATGTACCTATTCAAGGCTAGATTTTCTGTAGATAAAAAACAATGAGGATTGGATTCGGCTTTGTATTTATTGATCAGGACCCAAACACCTTAAAGCCAGGAAAGTGCCATTGAGATATCGATATTGTAAATACGTACTTTCTTCTGTTGGGTAATGAAAACACCGTTCTAGGCTATAACAAGTGGAAATTGATAAATTATACCTACGTGAGGGAGACGTTCGTATGAAATATGCCCGAAAACTCTTCGACCGTGTTGAAGGATTTGTTAACATGTAAATCGCTCAACTGACAGAGTTGACTCATTTGCCAGGAGGGAGGAAAACTAAGTTATGCGGCGAAGGTTTTCGAATTAGTGTGCATGCGACGGGCCTTATCGCGAGATCTACATCGGTCCGTGGGATGCGGGGTGCGGAGGTACAAAAAGGGTACCACCGTACGCTAAGTACAACACGTTTAACCGTCTTTCTATCGGTGCCGGAGATCGGGTTGAATTAATAGGACGGTCAGTGGCGGTGTGGAAGGGGCGATTTGCCTAATTGGCGGGTTTCGAAGGAGCCGCTAACATGAAGAGTTTTGTCATTTTGGGCTGCCGGAAGTTGGGGTTTGGTAACTTTGAGGTCTTGGGGGTTTAAGTTCAGTAAACACGGGTTTCCTCAAGGGACCCTCGTACATTGCGACCAGACCTCTAGATTCAATGAAGGATAACTTCAATTATCGACATTAATCAATTCGTAAAAGTGGACCCAAAGAAAAGAATTGCCAGTTTCATACTGAGATTCCTGTGAAATGTGCTGATCATTGTATCCATCGTCCTATCACTGCTAACTTTATTCAGCGTATCTTCATTACTATTGTTTTACCGATTACACTGGCCAACAGAAAAAAAGGTGTGATTGGTGCAGAGGAGATACGGGTTGGTGATGGGGTTTTTCGGAGTGCTGAATCCAAATCTGAAACCCGAGTTCAGGACTAGTTTTTGAGATAAACCTGTTTTCCAGCTACGTTTGTGTGTTTGATTTATTCAACTACAAGACCTAAATTCGTTGACTTGGTGTCAAACTAGATAAAATGAATTTAAGAAATTCCCACACTAGTGAAAATCCAGTGTGAATGGCGTCCCTCGTGTGGTGGATGAAGTGGATGTTGACAAGCGATACAGCTGCGGAGAGGGCAGGTTATTATGCGGTCGTGTCCGATAACGGGTTATATCTGGTGGAAATCTGTAACGCGGTATTACCCGCGATGAAGTCGGGGTAATATTGATACGATATATTATGAGGGAAAGCTCGAAAGCTGATCAGGCAAATCCACTTATTAGGCCGATACGTTGGACGACGGCGAGGAAGGGAAGGGAAGGGCTGTTTGGCTGCAACAGGTGCGCCCTGGAAGTCCCCCCTCGCAATACACCGGCGTTTTCAGTATGAAAACCTCAAAGGATTTCGGGGTCGGCGCTCGCATTTTGATCTGATAATGTTACAGTGCTTTCCCTAATGACTGGCTTCATAACCGCAAGGAGGGTTCTGAATGGTCTTTTCACTGTTCTGTAGAGGTGTTTTGTGATGCAGTTCACACTTTCTACTGTGCAAACAACACACTACGTAGTTATTACCTATACATATACTGTCAATTCGTCTAGTATTGCAACACAACTGATTTTGATGTTTTACCGCGGAACTTGATTTGCAGTGACATTAGTATAACCTACGGTGCACAGGCTGCCGGATAGCGTTTAACGGTTATCGCAAATTGAAATAACGGTGGCAAAAACTCACTACGGAACCGCTAACTACATGCAGTAAATATGTGTTAATACTTATCAAAACAGTCTCAGAGCTGTTTAATCTTATTACTGAGGAGTTTTTCACGCTTAGTACCAGTAGCTTGTCTTGAAATTTAATAAAGTTATTAACATAAAAATGGCATCTCACTCCCACGTCCATGTTCGTCTCGTTCTCCTCACCCCGTGTACATGAAGTGTCTGTACGGAACTTGGAGAGCCAGTTTTCCCCGTTCTTAAAGATGAAGACGCATGATAGTAATAGTCCATGATTTGTATATGAACACTATTATATTTTGAAAGTCAAGATCAATAGTGGACGTCTCAAAAAATTTCAATTCAAGAAAATGGAGTTTGCAGTTTTTAGTTTTTCAGGGCAAATTATTTTCATTTTTGTAATGTTTCTCTACCACGCGGGTTCTATTGCACTTACGGATGTTCTCTATGCACAGGTTGTGCTAACTCAAAGATAGAATTTTTCAAGTTTTTACACTAGGTACTGATCTAGACGTGCGATTTATCAACTTTATACGTTAAAATACCTGGTCACGTCTTAATGGCAGGCTAAACCAGTAGAATAGTATTCTACTTTCTACTATTACTAAACTCGTTTGGAAGAGTAGTCTAGTCTAATAACACTGTGACAGGAGAGAGTTCTGACGTACCCAATTTTATAGTTGTTCTATATTTTATGAGTGAATCATCTTCTATACAGACCTATAGAGATGGTTCTTTGTAAAATGTCTCCATTTTACTGGTTTTATAAACAAAGATTGACAGTGAATCCTGGTATCCCCAAATTTCTGAAATGGCTTCAAGAAAGTCGCAGTAGCACAAGCAGCCTTCTAATACGAATTAGCGCAGGAGCTCAGGTAAATGGTTTCCAAAACGCCTCAATTCCTTTGAAGAATCTAGTTCTATCAAAGATCCGAACGTCTTGTGAAGGTGCCGCAGCGTCCCCATACTTGGAATATAATATATTATGGCACTGGGGTTGTACTGCAGGTCTGGTTGAACAGTATGGAGAGTAATAAGGCGGGGAAAGCAAAGCTTAGGCAGCCTGGACCACCAAGCCATAGCTAGGCCAACCATCTTCACCTCCAGGTGACGCAGCGCCAACTCGGTACGGACGATGTAACCAGGCGTGTCAAGAATAATATGGCAAAATGGAGATAGGTGAAATAGTAGGTAGCAAGTATCACTCCTACAATAAAGAAGATGTCTTTTGACAAAATATGTAGGATTAGACGAATAAATTACATAACATAGAAATTGGTGATAGATATTCATGTTCATGTTTCTAATACACTCTGTTTAAAAACAAGTCAACATAGTTCGTAGTTCGTTAGGGCGGAGGTGGCTTGTACTGGCAATTTAAGACGGTGTATGACGGGGGTGATTCGAATCGATGGGACGTAGAGAATCAATCGATCCACCGTGCGATTTGTACAAAAACTTGCCATCCGTCAGACGACGGCGAATTCCCAGGGAGACTGTACTAAATGTTACCCGTTCTGCACCAATTTCACGCCATCAATGAAAACGCTTTATCGAAACACTGACACATCATGGTGCAATTCATAAAACTTACAATGTAAACAGGAGAGATTTTCCTTCAACAGCTCGGCTGTTACAACCATCGCAGTCGGACCTTCGTCTGTGATCGCCGCCAGCGCTTTCTAACTTTATTTTCTCCCCTCAATCTCAGACTGGAACTTTATCAATTAACTCCGAAGGGGGCTCACCTGATATTTAGAACTTTATGCGCAAAACTCTACTTGAGAGCCCCTCATTCCAATTTCTAGGAAGTAGGCTACTGTTTTTACTTGAATCCCTTCTAGTTTAAGGTATATTTTGTGTGGACACCGAAGTAATAATGAACCGAACATGATAATAATATCGTGCAAATTGTGATGTATAAGTACAAGTCTCAATGACCTTACGGCGAGAGTTGTGGTTTTAGTCGCGTTTCCAATTTTTCTTTGTATAAAAATCATTGCTCCTCGGCTCATTTTCCAATACAGAACACACGCTGCATCAAATAACAAATGAACATGGTTAACGAATAAAGAAATAATATGTTATTGATATTGATGATAATAAACGAACGTTTCAGCAGAGTCGTTTGGAGTTTCACTAATGTACTTTCATATTGTGTGTCTATTGAAACAATTTGTAGAATATCTAAAATTTTAATATGAATTCTGTTTTTATATTTTGTTCCCAGGTAAACCACGACGAGCCGGCTGTTTGCGAAAAAGATGTTGATAGGAGAAACGCAGAGCAGCAGCAATATTCCGAAGTAAGAATCGAATTAACTATCACGAAAATTAAACAACTCTCAACGATTATTAAACTACCGGTTGGTGGGTTGTTGTGATTCCTTGAAGAGATCACGTCAATATAACTATATCCCACAACAAAACACTGAGAGTAACAATCATGAGCAACTAATAAAATAATACATATGTAGATGTTTAGTAACATAACTTGGCTCCCTTCAGATCTAGCGAGCTGACCCTTTTAAAAGCTCTGTGCAAAATTTCAAGTCAATCGGTGAAGGTGGAGAGGCTGGAGCCTTTGCTAACTGAACAAGAAGAAAACATGTTGAGGGGTTTTTGAAGTTATATAACTTGGCTCCCTTTAGACCTACCGACTTGAAACTTTCAATGTTTCTGTTTTATCCTTGTGGACACGCCAAAGTGGCCAAAATTAGCCTAAATTTCAGTTTTTTGTTCCAAAAATTTTCTTGGGTTGAGATAATGGGTTAAATCTTTCGAATGGCACAGAGTCTTCCATGTTAGAAAGAAGGTCTGTGCAAAATTTCAAGTTGATCGGTCCTGCTACCCAGACTGTGGACTCCTCAGAGTGGACAATGTTGACCTAAAATATCTGTCTTTCTGTTTCTAAAATGTTTTTGGGTTGAGATAATGGGTTAAATCGTCTGAAAGGCAGTGGCTAAAGTTAAAATGAAGCTCCGTGCAAAATTTTCAGTCAATAAGTGAAGGTGGAGAGGCGGCCTAATTGAATAAGGAGAAGGAGAAACGGAAAAAGAACAAGGTTTTTGAAGTTACATTACTCGGATCTCTTTGGACCTAGCGACTTGAAACGTTCAAGGCTTTTTATTATCCACACCAAGAAGATCCACTTCAAATTTCAAGTTGATCGGTCCAGTGGGACCCAAGATATGGGTAACGTAAAAACTGGGTTTCGTGACGTCCGGTAAACATACACTTCGTACCTTTGTTTTTCTCAACTTGTTTGCTTGGTGGGGCGGATCGCTACCGCGTTCCAAGAGCAAAAGGCTCTTAAAGTGGCCCCTAATTTCAAGTACCTAATCATGTTTTCCCGTTCCATCGGAATATTGTAATCGACACGGCACCGGTACTTGTGACGACAAATGGCTTTTGGCCTTCCCTGAAACCCTTCGATGATCATAAATAGTAATTAACCTGATGGTCACCAGATGCGTTGTCGTCCCTTGTAAGTTTCCAGAGATTTGTAAGCGGTTGTACCGTTGTAAGTTCGTAAGATATGCCCTTCATCCGAGCAAGTGTGGGTGGCTAGACTCGGGAAAGCAGTTACGTCCCGGTCCTCGCTCTACATTCTCGTCACATGTTCTTACGTCTCCCTCTAATGAGAATTAATGAAGTCCTATGATTAACTTTTTTTTCTCCAACTTTTTTTCGTGCTTATATCCAAATTATAATATGAGGCCGAGGAACCATCTGTCAATGTCAACTTTTCTACCTTAATTAAGTGGGGGGCCTTCGCAAAGCTTTAGGCCATGTATTTTTTTCCTTCATTTTTTTGGGCTCATATGAGTGTATTTCCCTTCTCATTATAAATGACTCGAGTTTTCTTTTTTTAAACTAAGCGAAGGATTTTTTCTCTATTAGACTAAGATTCATGAAAGTCTAGTGGCAAAGGTGACCATTGGTTGACTTACATTGAACCACCTCCTAGTCCAATGTTTTCATTTCCCATTAAAATGGCGAAAAACTTGATTTGGCTTCGTTTTCACGAGAAACATAAAACTTTGAATGTTGAGTTCCTCGAGAGTTGAATGGTATCAGATTCTTGATCAGAATTACGACAAAATATTGAAGTATTTCAGCTTTCGTATCTTTAAATACGAGAGTTGTTTGTTGCATCAACTGGGCTTGAAGACAACACGAACAGAGGTAAAATAAAGAGTTCATCTCAGCCCCACGACAGAAATCTGCGAACGGCGAGTGATAAGAGAAACTTAATTAAAAGTCTTAACACTGTAACTTCTATACAAACCGCAAGAGACGAAAAGAAAAAAAAATTATCAGGAAAGCCAACTACACGGCAAAGGAAAACGATTATTAATACTTTTGAAGCCCTGCAAAAGATATTACTTGTAGTAGATTAGCGACGGTTTTTCTTATACGCACAAGAATAATTGCTCCTATGCCGAAGGGGCGAATAGGTGCCTCGTCTTCGTTCCATAGAAATCCACGTGTGGGTATGTCTATACATCGCCAAGTAAGAAAACCCTATCAGTATTTATTGGAATCAACGGAATGAACGGGCGATACGGTGGGTGTAATAAAACCCCATCTCCGCTCGAAACGCACGTTACAGAAAGTGGCCCTTTTTACAAGTTTTATCTCCAAAGCGTTCATAATCTCTCCCGAGTTTTCTTCAAAATTATTTCATTTCTTCACGTCCTCATCTCTATATCTCAAACGAAATGGGGCACATATTTTTTTTTTCTCAACGCCAATTCATTTTCTTCATTTTTATCGAGCAATGATCCTCAGCAATATAACAAATATCACTACCGCTGGGACTTAAGATTTTTTGCTTTAAAACCATTTGGCGCCGCAGGTAGTATTAGTTGGAAATGATCCGTCTACCTGTACGTTGTTGGTAGTTTTCAAAGATATTTCCCTCGTTTTTTCTTCTCCGTTCGTTATAAGTTATGTGTACACTCGACGGTGGGTGTTGGTGCTGCTGAATAATTCTTCCCGACGCTCTGGAGTGTTTTCCGTTGAATTCCTACCTGCCTTCAGCGATCCTAACTACGTGTAATAATCTATAGATTTTTCGTAAGAATATTTGGAATTTCGTAAATTCTGACAATAGTTAAGTTAGAGTTTATTAGGCCAAATCCTAATTTTGCGTTTTTCTGAACGTACCTATATATTTTTTTTTGTTTTTGGTGGATCACTTTTGGTTTATTTAGTAGTTGGTTTAGTAGTAGTTGGGTTATATATTATATACCAGTTTTTGTATATTAAGGCAAGTATAGACTTGTGGGATTCACATACAGACCAGAGAGAAGACTAACTGTGGTCTAAAGGCAAGTCAAAAACATGATAACTTCTCCTAAACGGTTTATTATCTTCTTGTGAATCCCACAGCTACACGAAATAATTGTAATAGGGCGAAATTGGTGTTCATTCCCTGAGTGGAGAGTAGGTACCTAGGCTATTACTAGCTCAGCGATGATCTAATTAAAATTCCGGGACGGCCTAACAATAATGTATTCGTATAAATGATAAATTATTTTAAAATGTGTATATTAATATAATCGTGGGTTCTAACTACTTACGTCGGGGGTTTTCGGTTATATTAAAGATACCTACCTTACAAATATTCGAAATTAGTTTTTTTGAAGATTGGTGTGAAGTTCTATAGATTGGTATACCTACCTCGGTCTGGCATTCCGAATTTCAAATCAAATTTATTTCAATTTCAGAAGGGTGATGCGGGCAAATTGTGTCTTAGTCTATTGCAATGGTTCACTTTTGTCAATATTCAACCATAACAACTGGAATAGGTACGATTGGTAAGTCTTCTGTTGGTAGCCTCGAAAATCCTTCAATCGGATCTGCGCCGCAAATGCCTGCGTGAAGAGTAGCGTAGCCACAGGTGGTGTTAGTGGGAAATAAACCGTCTGCCTGAATGTTGTCGGTAGATATCGAAGATTGTATTCCCTCGTAAGTTATTTTCCACGTCTCGCCTTGTCGTCAAGTAAAGGAGGTTTAGGAAGTGATAGAGAGTGATGTGGGGCTCGTTGAACCCCGTGATAAGCTCCGCCAGATCGTACCCTTTTTCAACCGGATGGAAGCAGAAACTACGCCAAACACTCCCCTTGCCGGGACAGTAAATATCAGAGAAGAGGAGACAGGCTACAGCTTCAGGAGAGGGCTGAGCTAGTATGGGCAGGGTGAGTGCTGCAGAAGTCGTCCAAACCTTTCCTTCCCTGAAATCCTCAGGAAACTGAGCATTCAATGGAAGATCGGTCACCTGTTGGTTCGTTTGAGATCTCAGTCTGGTATAAATAGAAACCCATTCACCAAAGGATACAGCAGACTGCCTTTGGTTGTATTCAACCACTGACAAGTATATACCTAGGTATAATTTATTTTTTCATTTCAAAGTACTAGTTAGACTTAATTAAACTTACTAGGTATGTAGATTTACCGCAAACATAATTATTATTATTAGTAGAAACATAAGGTACCAATCACTTCGTAGAAACCAAATGAGGTATCCGAAATCTGAGCGTAATGCCATGTTGAAAGGTGATTATTACTATTCAATCTTTTACATCATTAGTGCAATTAAACCGTTCGGTTCCAGCGTTATCCAGGAAGTACGTACTGTTTAAAGGCCTCACTGCTTTTGGAGTGTGATTTGAATGTCTCAGTTGACGTCAATTCAGAATGTCACGGAAAACGCGATAATTGTTAGACAAGTTACCTGTCGAAGTAAATAGAATGTTCTGTGAGTTAACAATTTTCCGTATTCGAACGGTTTCCCACTTTCCTCAGAGCAAATGAGAGGGCTGTAGGTAATCATGAGGGGGTGTAGAATTCAGCTTCCCCCACCCACTTCTCCATCGACCTTCAGGCATTTCGAAATTGTAAGGGATTCTCGAAGCGGAGCGGCGTAATTCCGAGTCGAGCAATCATTTGCATGTTAATGGCCTGATTAGGGCTTCCCCCACTCCATCGCCCTTCCATAGGTGTGTCTAGCTTAGCGGAATTATATTACAGAATGCAATTAAAGGAGAGTCAGAGGGATGACGAGGGGAAGCGGGGGCGCCAGCCTTTCACTGCTTCTTATCGATCAAATCCCTTCCTAACCTAGAATCCCTTCCCCTGGTCTCCTAAGCTATCTCGAGTTCAGAATCTACTTATCCTCGACACGTACGGGTGTTCCGACTATCGGGGAAAATCTCGTTTTCATCTTTACGGCTGATTTATACGGTCGGGGAACCGTCTTAGGGCTGGTAAATGTTGAAGGGGTTAAGAAAGGCGTCAACGAGTAACGATTCTAACAACATATATACCCCACGATCGTATTGCCAACTTGATTTACACCTTTGATTTATAGTAATAATTGGTCCCGAACATAACCAGGGATTAACCAGGGATCTTTCATATTGAAAAATATTAAAAACTGTTCAGTACTCAAAATGAGAGCGCTTAACCCATGTGCGCTTCTATACTTCAGCGTTTGGGATTCGTTGTTCTGCAACATCACTCCTATATGGTTAGAAGACACGAAGATAAATGAGATACAAATAAATGATAATACGAGCTGAATTGGACTGAACTAAAACCTATCAGGTCTGAGTTTTCCATCAGTGTATTTTCAACAGGCATGGTGTTTAGAAAAGAGGCTCAAGAAAGGCCTTTGACGACCCGAATCTCAACGCGGGTTGTGGAGGTGTAAAATACTCCCATTTCTGGGCAAACAGTCTTTTGTATCACACGCCCTGCAAATTCACCATCCACTACGGTTTATTATCTTCTGTATGGATCACAATATCCTTTTGAGCACCATAACTATATTAAGTTTCCAGGTTTTTTCCAATGGTTCATTGTATTGAAAATAATAAATTAACCACTTGAGTATCAAAAGATCAAAGGAAAAGTATCGCTGCTACTTTTCAAATCGTTCCGAAGTTCCTATATTGACTTACTCAAGAAATCAATTTAATTAATTAGAAGCTTTCAGCTGATCACATTCAGTCTTAGTGTCAAATATATCGTAGGTCCACATAAATCTCGAATATAAATCGAATAAAAACTAGTATGTCCCTGCACTTGAAATGTTGAGTTTTTACGATATTTTCTAACGATCGTTACTGTCAAACTTCCACATCGTGTCAGTTGTTAGGTACGGACTCTCGGCTTGATTTACCTAACGATGAAAGATACCGTTACTAAGGTGAGTTAAGACTCTGATGGAATCTCGTTTTTCGTTATTAATAAAATATTTTATAGCATTGAGTCGAAAGGTTGGAGTAGGCATCCTAAAATGCGCAAAATAGACTCACACCAACCTGTAGAACTTACCTCTCAACTTACCTCGGAGTTTTGAACGCAAAGGTTGAGGGACTGTTGGTTCATTGGAATTATGTTCAAATAATGTACCATTGAAAGCTGGAGGGCAGATTGATTCCACGTGGAAGCCGAGAAGGTGTGGAAGCCCTGAAAATGCTCCTTTGAGTTCCTAATATTCCAAAGTCGTTGCATGGCTATCGTCACAATTGTTAACGTTAATGTCGAGAAGCCAATGTCACTGTTGGTTGTTGTTTTGTAGCCGTCAGGCCAGGCAACATCCCCAGCTTCACCTATCAATTTCGTAGTGTAAGTTCCGTTGTGACCTCATAAGGTCTATGTGTGTGAAGAAACGGTCGTAGTACAATAATTTGTAAAAATAAATTGGGTAGTGGTATCAACATGCAGCTGTTGCCATCCACAAGGGGCCTAGAAACTACGAGTGACCGATTGACTAATGCCCCAAATGAATCATTCAATTCCCTCGAATCGTAACGCCAGTCCTACGCCTTCAATTTGGAGCCTACACCATTTTCACATTAAATTCCGCGTTTCCCCTCCACGTTTTTGACTGTCTAGCGCGTCCTAGTTCAACGTCGACGGTCCGTGAAGGGTGTGAATATTGGAAGGGACAAGAACTACTCATTAGTGAACTCCGCTCTCGATTTCAGCACTATTCCAAGGGGTGATAATAAGTCCTTTCAGCTCAACAACCGACCGAAGTGAAAATTTAGGCGGCAAAATCGACCGTCGTATTCGTCAGTGAATACCCAACATCAGGGGAGACTATTTATCGTAGGCTACCTATTCCTCAAGAGATTGGAAATGCCTTGAAATGCCTTTTTTTTCTTTTTATTCCCATCGAGGAAAGGTTTGGTGAATGAATAAGGCAGTAATATTGTGCCATTATGTGCCACTTACAGACATTCAGTGTTATGCTGTGCCAAAATTTCAGTGTGGGCGCATACCAAAAATTGGAGCGATTAAATTTTACTTGTTGTTCAGATTTATTTGAGTATCATTCAGGATGGAAATATCGCTTCCACGTGTCGGTTCGGTGCCGGAGCACGTCACGTCACGTCATGTCTAAGACCTGAGTGCGTTACAAACTTGGCTTATTTGGCATCGGTGTTGCGATTCTTGTTTTATGAAGGGAATTATGGCGGTAAGGCGGAGGGTCTGGTCTCGTAAATCCGAGTTTGTTGCATGTGGGTGACGATTCGGTAAAAGAGATCAAAACTGTAACGATATGGGAATTGGAAGGCGGTTGGTTGTGTGGAAAGGCGGTATGATGTGGGTAGGATGTATGTTATGGGGGGGGGTCGCGGTGGGGGGGAGGGTTCAGAGTTCCATCTCAAAGTGAGAGACGCGTTGGTAATCGTGTTTAAAATTACCACCGAACAAATGCAAATCCCTACACCCCTCGGAGACGTTTCCCCTTTTATTCCCCACCTCCCCCTCTTTAATTCCCCGCCGCTCATCACTCTCATTCCCTCTCTCCACCGCCCTCCTGAGGAGGCAAAATTACAAATTATAATTGGAAGAGCGGGGAAATAGATGAGGACGGTGAAGAAGGGGGGTCCTGTAACAAGAATGGACGGTAGATGAGGGGAAGCGGCGAAAAGACGGAGCGGGGAAACGAAAAGTGGGGAGGAATTGAAGTGAGAAAGTGGTGGGGGGTGGAGAGGGGAGAGAGGTGGCTTACATCGATATCTGGTGTGTGGCAAGTGTGTTAGTCGTACTGTAGAAAGGGTTTGTTAGGAACCTGAGGTCCTCCCCTTCCCCCTCAACCCTCATTCCCACCTCCCAATCTCCCTTTCCTTCAACCTAATTTGAATTGCTAATTACGGACGAAAACCTCCATGCAATTATTGGATTAATGTAAATGACTCGGAGCTCCGGCAAGGCGAAATGAAACGGAGTTCAGAGCTTCAGGGAGGAAAGGGGGGGCGCGATGGGGAGGTTTATAATTAAAATCCGTTGATTAATATGTAAATTTAATAAGATTACAGCTCCGTGTTCATGTATATATAGTGACTAAGTTTCCATCCCCTCTCCTCCTCAGACCTTCCCCTATTTTAGAATTCCCTCCCTTTCCACCCCCCCTTTGCTCATTTTTCCCCATATTTTTCTCTATCTGTCTACTTTTTGTAATTTTTCTCCCTCCTCTTCGGTCCGAGTGAAAACTGCCATCAGAATTATTCTAATCCCCTCGGAGATGGATAATTTCATGTTGACCCAAATGCAAACCCTTTATCAGATTGCCTCAAATTAGAAAATTTAATAACTCAGTTTTTTTCGAAACGATTTGGTGATATATTTCTGTATGACGTCACTCTGACAAGAAATGTACAAGAAGTTAAGAACACCAGTAAGCCCACCACAGACGATCGCGCCAACCCAATCAGTCCACCAAAGGAAACGCAACGTGATCCTGTGTTTGGAATCTCGGGCAAAGTTGATTAGGTAGAGCTGTTGGATAGGTAACTACCGCACCAGGAATCTACCTTAATTCATTGAACATGTCAATAAAACTAAGCAAAATTTCATATTTCAATTTTCGCTTTTTTACAGCAAATTCAATTAATTTCAGTTGATTTTTTTATGAGTTGATCAGTTGTTTTTCTCGTTTTTGAATCATTAATACCTCTGAACTTTAGATTCAGATTCCCCCTGTCATTAAATTCGTCGTGGATCAGAGTAGAGAAATTGAAAAGCCTTATTGTACTTTTACGAAAGTATAAAAATAATTCATCCGAGTGAAAATAAGTAATACAATTGAGGTTATTGAGGTAAAAATAATGTTCATAATAGGTAATATCGTAGCAAAGGATATTTCATTGTTGAAGTTAGCAACGTGACAGCATACAAATTAAGGCATTTTAGAGTTCATTATTTGAGCTCGGATACATCATCAAAAGGACCTTTCAAGGAAAACTATCTTGGAACTTATTTGACCATATTTGCCAAGAAATCGAATATTGGGCAATGATGAGATACGCGTTGTTGCAATAATGGTTATTTATTTCGTAATTACCGTGGTTATTTATTTGGTCAATCAATTTAAAATCTTGTTTCAATCTCTGCGTTCATCGGAACGGATATCAGACTCTTTATCGGTATTTGGGTGAGTTTTGAATGTTTTCAACCTTACTCGCAGATTTATCAGTGGTTGACGCAGATCCTTACGCAACTCGACACTCCACGGCCGTTTAGCTGAATTAAAACCAATTGTCTTCCTCCCCACCACTTCTCGATCGTCACAATCTTTTGAATTTTTCGTCAGCACTCCCGTTAGGGAGAGTCGATAAAATGTTCCCTTTCTCAACGGGTATCATTCAAAATTGCGGGTGATACTGAAAAACATCGTCACGGCGTGTTATTGTAAACGTCTGTAGACGTTTTTCTGAAACGTCGATTTCCCCTTCATGAAGAAATTTTGCTCAATAGGTTCTTGGCTCAGTAGGTTCTCTACGGAATTCTTGTTATTTTTTTTTATTTATTTTTTTTTTTTAAAGTTAATTTGTATTTTGTATTGTTCAACTTAGTATTAATCTGAATTATGTAATTCGTGGGGTACTACTGGAACCTACCTCCGTCGGCAATAATTAATTCAAGAAGTACCATCCGAACAATAATCAAAATCATTCTCTCTTTCCCTCACTTCCCAATCTTTGCAGTAGTCATCCTGCTATGCCAAGTTCGTGGGATCGTCCTTTGCCAGAACGTAGGTAATCAGCCATTTTTACCAAATTCGGTTCAATTTTACATAAAAAGGGCAATATTTGTTGCCATTTTGGTTTTTGAATTTATATACCTACCCAGAAACATGAAACATCAAATTTTAAATAGGTAACTATTTGTCGTAATAACAATTTTATTATTTTGTGACTTGCAATAATTTGGCGAAATCAATGATTCACATACAGAAAAAATAAACCAAAATTTTGAAAGGTGTATGTTTCCATTTGAAGTGCTTATAGCGTGGTCTTCTTCCCGCCGACCGTCTACTGCCCTTTTTAAACGGCTTCGCCAAAAATAAGAAGACCGAATGCGGTTTCCGTTCACCCTGCCGAACGAAAATCCGATTTGTTCTCTGTCAACGATAATAGCGGCTGGATGAGAGATAACGCTCCAGTTTGGTCGGAGATAAAAGTAAACGAGTAGTCCCTCGCCGGGAAGTTTAGTCCGCGACGATATTTTCAAATTCGTAACACGAGCAATAATTCAGCTATAATTCGGCTCGAGCTATAATTCAGATTTAGAGCTTTATGCGCTACCCCCACCTGAATAACTGCAGTTTTAACCGCGGGGAAGCCTCCCACTTTTCGGAGCCTCATCAGTTAAACAACGCGTTTCCGCCGCCAGAAATGTCCTTTTTCGTTTTGGTGTGTTTTTTTCGTTTATTTTCTGGTCGTTTTGAGCATTTTACCACTTTCTCTTCCCCCCCTTCATTTCTCATCGCTGATATTCCCTAACAAACAGGGGCCCTTCATTTGTAGCTTCCGCGCGGACTTCCAAATGACTCCTCCCCGCCACCACCACTTCCACTGCTGCCAACCAGGTACATCGCTAATACACCTCAACAGCACGCTCTGACGGTGAATAAATGAAGATTCCATTCACCCTCTGATTTACACACCGTTTAAGGGACGATTACCAATCTTTTTTTCATCTCCATTTCAACGTTTTGAAAGCTCATTGGTCGAAAAATATGTTTTTCCTCTCTCCGATGTTTGTGTTGGAGGGTTGCTCATCCCACGAGTCATGTTCGTTTATATTATTTTTCATCCCCTCCCCTCCTCCTCCCACCAACTTCGTACCTTCATATTATCCACAATCGTTGCACTCGTTTTACCCTATTTTTTCCAACCTTTTTTTTCCCCTCCCCTAACTTCTCGATGCGTCATTGTCAACCCCGTGAATACCTGCATTATCACCAAGTTCTGCGCTGGATGTTTGCCTTCGCTTGCAGTGACACATGGCGTTTTAATGAACAACGGTCTCCTTTTTTTCTCCCTTTTATTCCTCAAAACGATTCAGAGGCCGTTGTTGCATAATGAACAACATGAGCTAGAGGCTGCGAAACAGTTGACATATCAAAGAAGAATTATGGAGGTCAGATATCGCTCAACCCTCAACGCGCCGTTGTCATCCCTCAGAAAACCACAGCATCCCGAAAATGATCTTAGGAATCAATCACCAAGACTACCATTTCAGACGTCCTTCATCAAGCCCCGGTTATTCAATGTTTTCGTGCTTTATACTTTCTCTTTTCTCCAGTGGAGACATAATACCTTCAGTCAGCTTTTGGGCCCGACTGAGCATACCTCCTCGGTCTCAAGTCAAACGTCAACATTTCAACTTATTTTCCCATAGCAATGAACTGCCAATTTAAATTGGTGGTACATTGGTACTCTTGGTGTTATCAGCTGGCGCTCCTCCGAGCCTCATTTATCATCAGCAATACCTCCCTGTTCGGCCCTTGAGCGTTTTTTTTTCCATCAATGGGCGTGTAAATGCAACATTCACAAGGCCTTTTCGTTTTCCCGAAATTACTTGAAATCGGCATTACTTGAAATTACTTGAAACTTTGTTGTGCCTCAGCATCCTAATTATAAAATCAATGCAAACAATAATAATTAAATAAAGATGAGACGAGAAAGGGAGAGGATTCGAGGCGAATGAGAATAGTCACCACTCTACCAACAGGGCGGGCCCTCAGGCCGCTCTCCCTACCCCAAACGGGAGAAGGGGAAGCAGAGGAACAGGTAATAAAAAAACCGATTCCTCAGAGAAGTGACCATAACATTTTCAGCCGCTCCCTCCCCGCGTCAGATAGTCCACTACACACTCCCTCCACGTCACGAATTCAAAACCACACAGTGCTATAGTCTGCCTTCATAATTCTTTCGGGAGGAAACCGAGAGGGCTTAGTGTTTATAGTGAAAAGAACATACCAGTGGTATGTCCTTTTCAAGAATAGAAACCTCAGGGCGATCAAAGTATAAAGCGCCTGTCAGATTACCTTTACCCAGCGACTGGCTCTGCACAGCGAATTTTACAAAATTGACGCGCTTTGTATCGATGCCTCGGTAAGTAAGGGAACGCGCTTCGTATCTGATGCCTAAGAAAACCTGATGCCTTAGATCCCTGAATAGCGCGCCACAATACTTGGTAGCGAATGGAACAAACAAGCCCAACTTTTTCGAACACGTAGGAGTCAAAACACACTTTTGGGTGAATCGAAGGAATCGATGAAAATATGAAAAAGACCGCCATATAAAGTGAAAAAGAAGGCGAAATAACTGAAAGATTTAACGAGAAAGACCGTTGAACCGGCGGCACACTTCCGAGGTGGAAGAGGCGTTCAAGGGCGAAATCAAGGCCGCCCCTGGAAAGAGGTCGGAGGCGGTAAAAGGAGGGTGAAATCCTCCCTTATATTTTTCTTCCGCCTCCCGCCACTCTAAAAATATCACCGGCGGCCTTGGAAAACTGAGTGGAGAAGAAAAGTGGTGAAAGGGAAGGGAAAAGGGACGCCTGAAGTGCGTGTTTCATTTCAACGTCTCGTTTCTCTCTTTTTTCGCTTTTACGAAAACGCCGCAAATGTTTTCACAATGGTTTATTGTTTTTTGTGTCTACGTCTACGTAACTACTGCTACAGTAAATTCTCCTTGTATCTTTGGGAGTGCCACAACCGTGTGGAATAATTAGAATAATGAGCTCAAAATTTAGCTAAATATACTTTTCTGTGTGCCAAATCATCAAATTATTGAGTTCTAGTAGCGTTGGCTAATCGTTGAATCTCTTGAAACGCATCTCAGTATTGTGCTAATCATTATTATCGACATCTTGACGTTTATTGGATTTCAATAACACGGCTAATGAGATCGTTATAATCTAGTTTGATAAAACTAAGCTCATTCTTCACTTTCAATGCGCTGTTATCGTTGACGAGTGATTCATTGGAAACGAGGAATTTACCTTGGAGTGGATTTTGGACGATTTATGAACGTGACGAAACAGGGGGATTTTCCGCTGTGAAGGGCTTTAACAACAATCTGCTGTGAATAAATGAATTTTTGAACAACCAGAGATTCCTTGTATAATTCACCGTTGAATTTTGCGCGGTAGATGATACAATGTTCTAAAGAATAAATTTTTATTAAAAGAACGAACTTGCGGAGAAATAACTGGTTTTATGTAAAATGTATCTATTTTACTGGTATTATAACCAATTTTGTCTCCTTTTTTCCGAGTAACACCTCAGTTTATAGATTTATCAACGCTGAACACTATGGTGAACTCAGAATTGAGTAGTTCCCCACGGTTCAACTGCTCTAATGTGATATCGACATTAGAGCAGTTGAACCGTGGGGAACTACTCAAGTAACAATCACGTTCAAAGTGTTCCAGTTAGAAACTGGAATAAGATATCGTAATAATTACGATTTCTTTAACGCTGAACACGATGGTCCATCGTGTTCAGCGTTGAAGAAATCTTCAAAATAGGCGGTCACTTGTCAGACTGTTTCATTTTGGAATTTATGGGTAATTTCCATTCCTCCCCCTTAAAATTCCCCTAACCCCCCCCCCCCCCCCCTCAGAGCAGCCCGATTCTGCCCATCTACGAACATAGTCTTTCGATTGCCAAGACAGATTTTTTGTGTAAATTTGAACTTTTTATATCAATTCTACCGAGAGTGATGAAAAACAACGGATCAACTCATTTTTGGTGTCTTTTGGCAGTGAATTTAGCTGTCTGTAACGGATTTTGGTACGAACATTTTTCGGAAATTCGAGTTTTCAAAATTTTAGACCGAGAACAATAGCTTCTTCCATTTCTTCGAAAATTCCCTAAAATATTGGGTGACAGTTGAAAATCATCGTCGACTGCCTCTCGTTGTACGGCATCTTGGAGTGGATGGATTGGAATTGGATAGTTTGATTTCGGTGTTTATTTAAATTCGTTTAGTATTCGGACAGCCCTGTGTTAGTACCATTTTGTAACGAAGTGAACGCTAAACTCCCCAACGTACCGTTCGACACCGCAGGTTTATCAGTACCGTATGAAAACACCCGATTCCGCAGTGCTAGATAACGCAAATGGTTCAACTGTACCTTCCGTGTGATTCACGACTCTCGTACCTCCTCATCCACAACAAACCTTCCCCAAGTTGACTGGATATCCACCGTGAATCTTGGAATCAGCCTACTATTCCCACCTTCCATTGTCTCCTTTCCCTCCCCCTTTAGTGATTATACTCACTATATTAATTACCAATTAATCTTCGGACCAACTAGTTTATACTCGTATCTCTCTTCGGCAACCGAACGAGTCACCTCTGGGGAGGTCTCAGAACTGCCCGATTCCCAAGATCTATTCGCCGTTTTAGTTGAGGGGGCATCCGAGGGAAGGGGAAATTTGTGGCGCCGTTTGGCAACTAACTCGGAACAACATGGCGTCATGGAGGAAGGAGAAGATGGATCACCAGGACTCATTACTGGCCTATAATTTGCGCTGGTTTTGAAGACATATATCATTGATTGCAGAGATTATGTTCCAGTTTTCTTCGGAAATAATTTTTCACCCGTTTTGTGAAGAAGATTAATGGTCACACATTAAATTATATTATTTAATTTTTAGTAGGTTCCTAAATTCGTCTATTTAGTAACATCAATTAATATATTGTGTTGGTCCAACGCTCATACTGTACATCGGGATCGTCACAGGGGGGTTAGTCGCTAATTTATTTTGAGAGCATTTATGCGATATGCCTTTCTATTGTTTTTTATTTATTTATAAATATATATATTTTAAATCGTGGGTCTCATAATTGAATTATTCGCGATACATAGTAGCAGCCCTTATCTATACTACGAGTATATAATAAAATCGTGTCTGTTTGTCTGTCTGTTTGTGTCATCATCAATTGAGAACGGCTGAACGGAGAAAGTTGCGGCTGGTACCATTCGACGCAGAATTTATCTGAGAAGGTTTATGAAAAATCCGCGTTTAAATCTGTCAATCCGTTGAAACGCTATGAATGAAATACTACTAAAAAACGTGTTATAATCACTTCTATGAGGACGTTTATGCTTATAACTTTTGAACGGTTGAACGTAAATCCGATTGTAAGAAGTCTCTGGATTCAGCTTGACGAGTACTTTCAAGTGGTACTTCAATCAGGATGTTAGTAAGAGGGGGCGGGGTGCAGGTTTTGAGAGGGTGGGGGGGGGGGTCTACAGGCATTCAAAACTACTTGACCAGTTGGAGTGCAAGTGGGAATTTGTTGTGTGAACATTGAGGAATGTTTCTAAACAGGTAGGGTGGGTCAAGAATATGGGGGGGGGGGGGGGGTTAAAGGCAGTTAGGGTAGGGGATGGGGGGTATTACCGGGATTTCAAAACTACTTGACCGATCTGAATGAAACTTCGGGAATATGTTGAGTGAACATGAGTGAACAGGTTTCTGACCAGTTTGGCTTGTTCTACCGTTGCGAAGCGCGGGTACACTGCTAGTTTATTTATAAATATATATATTTTAAATCGTGGGCCTCATAATTGAATTATTCGCGATACATAGTAGCAGCCCTTATACGAGTATAATTCCCTATAACCCCTCGGTTCATCATAGCCATCCAGTATTTGTACAAGATCTTAGGTCGTTATAATTTCTATTGATCCGATGATTTCGTATATTGTTCATAAGGCGTTCTAAAAATGCCAACCCTTATTTTTTCCCCTTTTTTCATCGTTGCCGACCTTCATTTAGTCATTATCTGTAAGAATGCTATAAGGAAAAAATTATTACTCTAAACGGACTGTGTGAATTTTTGACGTGGTTCTTTGCATGACCTTAAATTCTCGAGGGGGAACCGTAAAATACCACATTGCGGTAAGTGGGCAGAGTTGAAATAACGACGTAAGTATTAAAATACAGCAGTGTTATTTTTTCCCTGCGCTGTGAACAAGTGAAAGTGGCGCTCTTTTCCAGGGTCAAATGTAAAAATAATAAACCGAAAAAAAAGGCAGTGTGTTCTTCTTGCAATGATGGAGGGCTGTACAAAAGTGAAGGGGCATTAAGACTTGGAAGCTTCGAAACGCCTCTTCCTCCCGCCTAACAATTCGCATTTTACTGCGCCTTTCTCGGAATTTTCCGCTCGGTTTAAATAACCTTAATTAATCGCACATGGGAACGACCCCGAAAACTGTAAATCCTCCGAAGTAAAGAAATTATGGTAATCATCAACCTACCACTTACCCTCGCCAGTAGAGCCTGGAGGCTGTTGAAAAAAAGGGCGGGGAATTAAGTGGGTAAAAAAAAATCAGTCTCTCCCTTATTCTCTCTAGATACGTATACGTGTAGGATATATTTCTTTTTTTTATCTCTTAATGTGTCCCACCTTCATTGTACGTTCTGAAAATAATGTTGTTGAATGGAAATAACTCAGTTTTTAATTGTGGATGGAAATGTTATGCCGGGTCGTGCCAGGGACGGTGGAGAATGCCCATCCCCTTTAAATTTGAAAAAAAGGTCATTGTATAGTTTGAATGTAGGGCGAGTGGGAGGAAAACGGAAATAAATGAAAAGGAACTCCTTTTTTCCCTCCTCACCAAAGTTAATGTGGAAAAAGACGGGATAAAGGTTTGAGGGGGATTTTTTTTCGACAAGGGATGGAAATTCGGAGCAGTTGGAGTTATAGAAGGGCCCATGTACGGCGATACGATGACTGAGGGGGGAAAACTCAAATTCATGATAAACAGGTAAACCGAACCTTCGAGCATTCTTTCAACTCTTTCCCCATTCTCCTGTCCCACCAACGTTGAATATGTATTTAAAAAAAAAAAAATAAAATAAAAATTCCCACTCTTTTCCCAGTATGAAAACTTCGCATTCGGGAAAAAGAGGGTAGAAAAGAAGGGGGAATACAAACGGAAAAAAAAGCTCCATCCTTTCGCATTAATATGCCAAAAACTGTTCACCGACACCGCCCTTCTACGACCAGGCTTCGGTAGAGGCCAAAAAAATATCGTAATTTTTTTTAACCCTCTCTTGGTGTAGCTTGGGGAAAAAAAACCAGGACTACAAACACACCCGCGCCATATTGGCCGTGGAATTAATTAAAAATAACGAAGAGGGCGGCGGAAGGTTGGTGAGGGGGTTAATGTGTGTTCAATACCCTGTGCGTATTTTTATTTCTGAAAACGGAAAGAAGAGTAGTGAGGGGTGAGGGGGGGTCCACGGATGAGAGCTTTTGTCCGCGAGCTTCATTGATTGCTCTCGCTAGAGTTAAGGGGAACTCACGAACTGCGGGAGGGATAAGTGCGGGGAAGGTTTGAATTAATGAGGGGGAGAGTGGGGGGGGGTGGCATTAGCGATATATCATTTTTTTCACTCTTTAAACCCCTATGGAAGGAAAAACACCCTCACGGGGAAAGGGGTGAACGGCGGTTCCCATGTGGTGTTGTTAGTTCGGGTAAGGAGTGGTAGCGGGAGGGGAGGGGGAATGATTTTAACCAAGGGTTAAAAAAAATGATGAAAAAGAAGAAAAAAAGTGGTTTTTTTCAACCTCGTATGAAACAAAGAGTTGACAAAACTTGAGCCGGAACGAGCGGAATGGTTGGGGAATCTCGAGGGATTTGAAAAATTTTCACGAAATAGAGCCGCTGAGGGGTGAGGGAGAGTTGGGGACGTGTCCGTTAAGTGCTGACTATTCAAGAATAAAATGGTTAATCTGAAAAGCTGGAGATCCCATAAATCGTGGTTTTTTTTTCTAATTCAACTTTTTAGAGGTTCGGTCGGTCGTGAAGGGAGTCGAAAGGTTTTTTATTTTTATTTTTTTGGTCAATAGGAATCGGCATTTGGGTGAAATGGGCGGGCGCGAAAGGCCGTAAATAACTGCGAAAACGGCTCCTTGATTGTCCGCGAGAGCCCGCGTTATTAACGTTGAAACGTCGTCTGTTATAGTTTTTCGGTGAACAACTAGTGCGATTACGGGTCACTTTGTCTTCGTGCAGATGGTCCCTCCGAACACCGTCAGTCCCGAAAGTAGGGAGTTCAATCAGTCTGATTCTGTACACCCACAAACATTGATATTCATTAATGTTCGCTTCGCGGACCATTGTTATGGCCTAAAAATTAACATCTTCAAGATGATGTCAATGGTGGTTTTCAAAATGTTTTGGTACACTTTATTTAGCGATTTATGGGATTGCATTCATTTTGAACATATTTGGAAATATATACATTTTTTTAAATGATCAGTCCCCACAGATCATGTTTGTAGATCGCGTACTCTGCTCCGTTTTGAGTCCGCATTGAGCCCAATAAACGAGCTAAGACGGCGATCGAAATGGCTTAAAACCTGCTTGAGGGGAAGGAGAAAACCATCGTGAGAAAAGTTTGACGCGAAACCGAGCGTTATTGCGGTGCGTCATTGTGGAAAACAGGAGTGTGGAGGAGTAGGTAGGGGCGGAGAGGAAGGTACCAAGTATGGGGAAGTTTATTAATAAGGTAGGTATATGCGGTTGTTCCCTTGAAGCCAACACCCCTCTCTACCCCACCTACCTTATCGCCCCTTTACGAGCCAAACAGATTAAATACGCCACACTCCGCTCCCACCTCCGACTCCGTCCTCCACCTCATCATCATCATCATCGAACCGAAAGTGGTTTTCCGAGGAAGGTTTCGAGGCTAAAAACCTGATTAGCTGGATGATTTGGTAAAGTTTCCACTTGCCTGCAGAGTTGTGAACAATCTTGCGGTACAACTTTAATTCCTACCCTCACACCCTCATCCCCCTCCATCCTCCCCACCCTCCGCCATAACCCTTTAAGGGCGAAGGTTGTTTCGATAGCTTCGGCAATGAAAGGAGGTTCTCATTAAACCGTTGTAAAATGTTTCGAGAAACGCCTGCCTCGGAAACTTTTCTCCGTTGGTTCATGTAACAACGTAACGAATAATTCAAATAGTCCACACACGTGGAGTCATCAATTACGACATCTGGGACTTGACCTTAAGGAAACAACCGGAAATGAGGATTATCGACCAGATAATTTGATCGATTATCGTTTATTATCGATGCTTTCCCGAGGTGACATGGGAATTACAGTGGTGAGTCGTATGGAAGGGGTCTGACAGTTTGAACTCTGTAACTACTCTTAACCCGAAGCCAATTGGACGGGACGCAATAGGTGACGTCACAAACTATCCATATCTCGAATCTCCCGTGTGTCCGCCATTTTGGCTCGGTCCACTGCGATTTTTTGGTAGTGTTTGCTGATCCTTTTCGAATATTTTAGGTGAGTTTTTGTTTGTTATTATCAACAACAACTCCGAATTTGTGATCATCATTCCTCGATAGCTACCTCAGTATCATCGTTGGGCGAAATATTGGCTCAAAAATGGTATGAGATACCGAAAGAGCTCATAATAATAGTTAACCTTCAACTCGGTTTTCTATGTTTCTTTTTGAAATTTGAGTTTGTGTTCATTGCTGTTACGACCTTTCCATAGCTGCGGAAGTATTTTCCTCTTTTGAAATGCATAATTGCGCATATGTGGGGTGCAACAATACGTGGGGACGGAGTGGAGCCAGTGAAACGGTGCTAATGTTTGGCCTCCATAAAGTCATCACCAATCAGTGTGAAAAAAGAAAGGCATTACATGCACATTAAAATTTAATGTCACTAGAATTTTCATCAATTGTAAGTGAATTTTTGAATCTTCTTGGTTCTTCCAAACTCCCTCCTATGTGGTTCTATCAAAAATGAAATAGTCTGACGAGTGACACCTCATTTTAAAGGTTTTTAACGCTGAACACGATAGTGATGTCAGAATTACGATATCTTATTCGTTCTCAAACTGGAGCACTTTGCAGATGAAGAAACGTGGTTGATACTTGAGATGTTCTTCATAGTTAGTCTGCTCTAATCTGATAGCGGGATGAGATATCGCAATGCTCACTTTACAATCGTGTTCAGCGTTGGAAAATCTATAAACTGAGGTGTTGGTCGGCAAAAAAGCGGACACATTTTGTTATAAAACCAGTGAAATGGAGGCATTTCACATTTAAAAAAGAAAAAAAAAATTGTAATAGGTAGTAAACATTTGAAATTACTGAATGGACTGAGCCAAAATGGTGGACAGCCGTGTTATCACCGTATCTAACTATCGATATTCCCTCAAATAATCGATTTTTATGTCTCGAGAACATATAAGCACTGTAGTTTGAAAACGCACTACCTAGTAGTGAAAAATCTTGAATAGGTATATTAAGTACGTTTCTTGAATATCTTTCAAGACCGCCCAGAGCGTTGTTAGACCAGCCGTTCGTTCGCAATGAGCACTCAGCGGTAAAACCGGAAGGAAAAAACAATCAACATGATTGAATATTGATAACAGAGTCCTAAAGACGATATTTTTACGCGTTTCTGAACACCTTTCAAAATTAATCAGTGTACAAACTAGCAATCTAATTATGATTGCAATTTTAAAGTAAATTGACACTGCTGAAGGAACGCGTTTTTTACCTAAGCCATTGACTTATATTGTAACGTAGGCCAACCAAGCTACCATTCAAATAATGATCATTATTTTAATTTAATTTGTCCATGTAATTTAAAACATTTGTTTTGAAAACAATCTTCTATTATTTGTTTCATAGTTTTGTCTAAACAGTGTTCTGAAATAATTACTTATTATAAAAGGTATCTTACAGTTCATAAAATTGCCCAAAGTTTAGAAAAGGTTATGTTATGTCAGTGGGAATGGATGAACTTTGACAATGGCCGTCGAATGTTCATTACCTTACGCGAGGCTTCTGCGAGAAAACCGGATGAAATTCCATTATTTTATCGCGTGAGACTCGTGTTTTTGAAGAGCTTTTGAACTGTGGAAGTCATGTTTAGTAGAAGGTGAAAAGAAAGTAGTGTCAATTGAAACCCACTCGCAAAGCCATGAAGTGAGCGAGGGAGAAAAAAAGAACTCGCCCTGGAAGAAGTGGCTGAAAAAGGAGCTTATGTGCATTTAATACCGGAAGGAGGTAGAGGAAGTTTTCACCCCTATCACACCGCTATCCAACCCCTAATCTCCCTTTCACTTCCTCCCTTTCACTCCCCCCCCCCCCCCCCCAGACCGCCCACAAGGGTTAAACTGAATGGAAGAAAGCGAAGGTCGAAAGGGCGGCTACAGGGGGGGGGGGGGAGCGAAGGGGTTGAAATAACGGAGGAACGATAAAGTGCGAGGAGCCCCCGCCGCCACAACACCGCCCCCAACCCGCCGCCTCCCGAGCCCTTCAGCCGGTCTCGGCCTCCGTCTGCCCCATCCCAACCGTTTACAGCCCTTGAGAGGCAACAAGGAAAAGGGCTCGAGGGCTGGCGGCGGTCTTAAAAGGATTTTCTACCAACTTTTTCCTGTCTACCTGTTGCTTTTCGACGCTTCCCCCCTCCTCACCGTCGCCATCTCATCTCCACCTTCATCTTTCTCTCTTTCCCCTTCCACATCTTTTTCTCAAGTTTGTTGCTTCTCTCTTTTCTCCAGACCGCGATTTCTCCTTCCCTGAAGTGATTTTTTTCTCCCTCATCCTTCCTTCTTTTTTCTTTATTAAATCTGAGAAAACTCGTAATCTTATTACTTACTCCGTGGTGTTGAGTAGATGGTTTTCTTACAACAGATTTTCAGTGGTTCATTGCCGATTCGACCATAAACTCGCTAATCTCAATTCACTCTGCTACAACGAATCAATCGATATCATCATGACTAACAACTTTCCGATCCCTCCATTAATCATAATTACTCTAACAGGGATTAACATCCCTAAACGCAACCAAAGTTATTAAAGCCCTCACGGATGCTACATTTTCCTCACATACGCCATTTTCCCTACCTGTCTGATCATCGTTCCTACTCTGCAAAATTTATTATAATTGTTGTGATTAGTTACTGTTCTCCCCAATAAAACATCGGTCCTTCCAGTATGTTGTCCAGCCCCTACCTGGTAATTCATCAATAAACTTGATATTTTCTAGATCGATCCACAGAACTTTTGAGGCTTGTTAAAATTCCAAATTGTATACAAGGTATTTCGACCTATTTAAGAATCAATACTTATATATTTCGTGGATTGTCATCCTCAAATCTTCCACCCCCCAAACGTGCTTAAAAACAATGGCGAAGTGGTCCAATTTGGATGATTTTTGGATTTACCAAGCGTAATTACAAAATCAAGGCAATTACGAAGAATTCCACTATTTACCTGGACAAGAAATGATTTTACGTCTTTTATTCGTTAGAATTCCAATATGATTGATTTTGATGTCTTTGTTCATTACCAACGCATATATTTTCAAAGGACTTGTTGGTACTTAAAATTTCTAGACTGCCACATGGAGGGAGGCTTTGACCTAAATTTTTTCACGTGTTAGTCTACGTGATAATTAAGACAAAAGCAGACATCTACGGCCCTTCGTATTAGTCCTGGGCAGGCCGAAGAAAAGCACGATTGACAGGTAGAACTGAAGGATAACACAATCCGTGGATAACTCAAACCTTCTAAGATTTATCCGGATGATCCTGGTTATAAATGACCGTAAAGATTGGTAGTCAAACCCTCTTTAGGGCTAAAACAACTCCGCAACACGATGGAAACGAATTAAAACCAATTCAACCATCTTTTAGCGAATTTTCGAAATGAAGCTATTCTCGTTCCAAAATTTTTTAAACTCAAATTTCTGAAAACCTTTTACACCAAAATCCGTTCCAGAACATAGTGAATTCACTACCAGAGGACACCACAAATTCACTACCAGAAGACACCACAAATCATGTGGATACATATAAATTTATATAGTGGAGGTTTTTTTGACTAGGAAACAGTAAGTGCTTAGAGTACCTTAGAGTAGTTTGCGGGTGAGGATGACCAACACTAGTGTAGGATGCATGGTTAGGATCTTGTTCCAAGATTGAAACATTGCAATAAACCAAATGATAACAACGACTAGTGTTGGTCATCCTCACCCGCAAACTACTATAAATTTATATGTTTATTAATAACGTTTGATAGAATTGAGATACAAAGTTCAAATTTGCACACAAAAAAAGCTGTCTTGGCAATCGAAAGGCTAAGTTCGTAGATGGGCCGAATCGGGTCACTGTAAGGGGGTTTCTGGAGGTTTAGAGGGGAAAATTACCCATAAATTGTAAAATAAAACAGCCTGACACGTTTAAAGGTGCTTGTTTTACGGTGAACACGATGGTGAAGTAAAAATTGCGATATCTTATTTCGTTTTCCAACTTGAGCACTTTGAAGCTGAAGAAAAGTGGTTGTTACTTGAGATATTCTTCAGATTCATCTGCTCTACTCTTATAACGGAATGAGATGTCGCAATTCGGACTCAGCGTTGATATATCAATAAACTAAGGTGTTACTCGCCAAAAAATGGGGACATTGGTTATAAAACCAGTAAAATGGAAAAACTTTACATAAAAACACTCATTTCTTCTCAAATTCGCGTCTATAGCCATGCTGCATGAGTGTGGTTTTTTAAAAACATTTTTTGTGGAATTGACCAAATTTCGCACAATCTTCATAGTTGATTCGTTCGATGCCATGGCAGGTCATGACAAGGGTGTTACATAACGTTTTATTGTGTGATGGTGTACTGTATTGTTACTAGCCCATATCGGCTACTTCGAAAATTCGCTCATATGAGCGCAGGATTGAAACTTTTCTGTACGTATGAGTTTTTTGTGTTTATCAGATGAGTTAGAGGGTGTCCTAAAATGATTTATGATCGTTTATGAAGTTTTTTTACCCAAATGATGGAAGACGTTATTGTAGAGCTCGTGGGAGCATGATTCCTGGTGAGAGGCGATTGAAAGGGGGTGCAAATTCTTATCGGCCCTTTTATCAGGAGACCCGTCGTAATGGTGGTGAGGGAGGGGGGGGGTGAGAGAATCAGAAATTCCGGCGTTTCACATCGAAAGAGGTGAAATCGGGATGTTGAAATCAGAGCAGTAGATCACGAGGGAAAACAAGCGTGACATACGAATATTTACTGTAAACAAGAGGCGGAGTGATGGTTGAGGGGGAGGAGGTCGCCCTTACGCTCCGCTAGTTTCGACTCTCCCCCCGTTTTCGACCACTGGGCTTCCCTTAGCTCGGCGAAAGGGGGATGGTAAATCACTGGGTGGTTACCAAGGAAGGGGTTGATACGCGCCTGGCTATCTCCACCCCCACCGCCCCCACCACCACCTCTGTCACTGCGCCGCTTTTTTTCTCTCTCTCTGTGTCGCGGCCTCCCACGTACTTTGGTGGGGCGGAAGCAAGCGACGGAATATCTGCCCGCGCTTCTGCCGGGGGTTTTCCACCCCGCCCCCCGTTGCGCTGCCTCTCGCTCGTTTTTTCCCTACTTTTTGTTTTCTCTCTTCCCTTTTTGTTTTCTCTCACACTCCGCCCACCCTTCCCCCATCGCCCTGCCACTCCTACCAACTTCTGCCCTCACTCCCACAACTACCCAGTTTTGAAACGACATTTCCTCGTAACTGTCACAACGACCTCGTTTTCGTAGGTTCCTCTTTCGACGCCCCCGCGGTTATTCGAGGGTTAACCTCCGACTTTCCCAAGGATTTTTGACTGCTTTAGAGAAACCCTTCACTGCACACTGAACAGTATCAGCAATGAATATGCAGAAATTGATAATTCGAGGAAACTACTGCAGTTTTGATGCATAATTCCACCACTTCCTCCTTCGATTTCCTTGGGAAAGCTTCTGAAAAGGGGATCTCACATCGACAAACATTGTTGCACAATATTATTAAGATGTCGTGTTTGCGCAAAAAAAAAAAAATTGAGAGTGAGGTAAAATATTGTGCAGAAAAAGGCAGTTCAACGTATTTCTGGAAGATTTGACATTTTTGCGGACCCTTCAGTATTTCGTAGGTGAGAGCGCGGTGTGAGGGGTTTCCATTGCGAGATGCATCTGCACCGGAATATTTTGCAGTATTTGTGAATACTGCCCAATATTTTTCTAAATAGTCTGAGGACTCCCGACATTTCAACGCTTAGCTCAATATTTTGCACAAGATTTGTGCTCAAAATATGAAATCTTTTTTTTTTGCCTATGTGAGGACCCTTAATACGTCTGAAAATACGGTTTTCGGTCCTTAACTTTCTTATTTATATAACAGCCCCTTAGAAATCGAACGAGACAAACGTATTTTCTAAATAATGATTTCCTGACCAATTTTCACAAACTCTGTTTCCTTCAGTTCAATCCCAACAATTCCGATGAAAGTGTCTAAAAATCGGCCAAAATCGAATTTAAGCTATGAGTTCCCACGTCCCAAAAATATCGTTGCCGGTCCCAGTTGTTACCATGCTTGACAGCTAAACAACGGATTTTCAACATTCGGATAAATCTTGTGTAATCAATTGGATTTTAAAAAGTATTTGTGTTTGCTAGTTTATTCCTTTCATTTTGTATTATTTCGGTAGAGTTTGTAACAAAATGGGGGTCATTCTAAAGTTTGCGTGATACATGCGTGGCTTCTAAAGCTATTTTCTACGCTATTCGCTCTATGAAGCTGTAATTCGGTATTGAGCCTCCTTAGGACTTTCAGTAGAGGCTGTCCAGGCCCTGGATCAGCTGAGTAGCTCCTGAAGCTAATTGCTATGTTATTCACTCTATGAAGCTGTAATTTGGCACGTTGCCACCTGTTCATAATATATATGGTACCTATATTCATAATATAGTATAATATAATATGGTATCATATTATGATACCATATTATGGTAAGTATCCGGATTTAGTAACTCTTGACCCCGCCCTCGGTGTTGAGAAAAGTGTGCTGCTCACAGAGCTAAAAACAAATTCTCATATATTATTTGCACCTCAATAGTTCGCCAATTGTTCGGACTGAGAAGAATATAGAATAGATGAGATGGCGGGTTTCCATTTATTGTAATTATGTCTGTATTATAGCCCTTGACTAATACCTACCAATTAATTACATGCAATGCAGGTAGGTAGTCAAAGTAAATAAGTTCATAGTAAAATCAAATTAACTCAATATTGATTTGATCAGTTGTTTCGTACACGAGAAAAAATGGTGGGGGATATGAAAAAAGGAGCCTTCTGGTACGTAAATGGAGTTGAGTATGTACAGCTGGATAGACTGTTTAATCGGAACTCGAGAGATAGCAATGGGACGGTACTTGAGCGATAAGGACAGTTTCCGATGTTTCGGTGGAATTCTAGGATTCCTGAGGGCAAGTCTGCTGTTGTTATGATGTACCAAGTCCTCTCCACCTATAAAAACTCGAACTTAGGACAAAAGTGAAGTAACAAAGTTAAGAATGGAATAAGACGTAAAATCGTTCAATAATCACTCGTTCTTCGAAGCTTTTTCAAGTCATATTCAAACATTTCTTGCACACATTTACAGCTCGACTGTTGGCCCACAACTTGTTCTATACGTCAGGAACCTCAAGAAAACCCACGAGCTCCAACCGGATTTCAGTGTTCGCTTGTTTTTTTTCCAGTTCGTTCCTCGACAAGGTCAATTTGACTACGACACAGAACTAGACCAAATGAGGTTCGGAGGGGGAATTTTCAATTCGCCATGATTGATAATGACGGATCAGCCGGATAATTGGACTTAGTTAACGTAAGGGCGGGTGATGATTGATTAGCTCATTTGCTTCTAATTAGCCTTAGGACTAACGTTTGACGCCGACCCCTCAATCCCCTCTCAAGTTCAGGTGACCTTTTATGATGCTCCTCGCAGCCGATAACGTTTAAATTTTGCCCTCATTTGACATTCGTGATTTGACGTGACTTCGTAGTGCACTCGGAGCGTTCGAATTAAATCACAAAACGTTGCAAGTCACATATCGTTACCACCGCGTCAACAGCGCCGATCCGATTTTTTGGTCATTTTCGTTTTAGTTTCTTTTTGGACACCCTGAGTTCAGTACACAATGCCAGAGTTTCATATGCAATTCTCAGTGGATTTTTTGAAAAACAAGAAACTCATTTTGCGTAGGTACCTGTGGATGCACTAAAACGAAAATGACCAAAAAAGCAAATTGGCGCATATGTCGTGGTGGTAACAATGTTTCAACGCATGACAACTTCTTGATCTAAAACATGAACCGAAATAGTTCAAATTGATATTGTGTCTAGCGTGTACGTGTGACGAATCTAGAGGCTAGTAACAAACTGTACCAATCCCTTTTATTATACTTTTGGAGCATTTTATAGCTTTTAAAGTAAAATTTTTCAATAAATTGATTTTCCCATTGTGGTTTACTCTAAGAAGTACCTATTCATGTATCTTTTTTAAATCAGTTTTCTGGAGAAAAATTATGAATGACGAATATTTGCATGAATGACTGAGTGTACTAATAATGTTACACGTTTCAGTACCAGGTAAGTTATGAGGAGAATCATAATAGTACACCGTTCCCTACTCTCCTCCTCATTAGCGCTTGAAATTCATTTTGAACACCTACTGTAATTATCTCACACTCCTTCCTAATATCACATGGAAACTTGACTTTATTCATTTCCGTTGATACTTTTACCTTAATTAAATTATTAATATCAAAATTGAAGGGAGCTCCGAGGAAAATGAGAGTGGCTGGGCGGGGCTTCATTGGTGTCATAAATTTTCTTTCTGTTCCCCCAGAAGTTTCAATGGAACACATTTGCTGATTTGACCTCCCCACTGAGTTACAGATAAACTCTTGCGTCACATTTGACTGAGAAAACTTGACAATGAACGCAACAGGACTTCGATGGGAGACCTACCACGATCTTGAGTCTGCCGTCGAATTTTAATCTCAACTGATCCTCGACTGAAGTTGCGGATTTGTGTCAAGGTTTTCCAACATGACTGACGTAGAGTATTGAAATCTCGTCACTGATCCAATTCGTGGATGAAGCCCAAAAAGCCAACTTGTTTACTGGTACCCAACCAAAGATATATGCGCTCAATAAAGGGAGATTAAGCGTGGCCAATGCGCTCCCCCAATTTGACCCCTTGCGACTTCTTTTTTGAGGTTTTATGAAATCGTCCATAGAAGGACCCTACAAGACGTAAAAGACAACATCTTGGCAGACATTGCCACCATACCCGCTACCATGGTGTTAAGAGTGATGACATACGTCAGAAATCGATTGATTGAGTGTACCTACACAAAATAAATCACCTAACTGACATGATTGTCAAGATTGACTAAACTAAACTTTAGATTTGTACCTTGATTATTTAGATAAACAAAAATTTTCCGAGGCATAAAATTTTCCGTGTACTGTGACGATTAGAAACGAAATTATACTGCTAAACTAATCCAAGTGCCCTGCTGAACAAGTTCCTGTATTACTTGTTTTTAACGAAGTTAAAACGGGGATTGAGAAATATTCTAGTGCGTTGGTGGCAAGCCTAAGGCAAGTTAACGAGCTTAACTAGGTTTGTGGGCTCTTATAGCATTTAAATAAATATTAATTTATTGATAATTTGCAAATCAATATGCACTCAAACATTAGAAAAAACAGCACTTATAGCTGGCTGGAAAAAGGTGAGGCGCCACTTGTTAAAAAAAAAAAAATAATAATAATAAAAGAATAATAAATACCTCCACATTTATAAATTATTTGCTGCGTAGATCACGTTACTGTCCGGAGCACTATTCTGTGTACAGTAGTAGTACCGCAATTATAAGAAACAATTGGAGTGATGAGGTTTTTAGGCCCTTTTGGAACGGACCGCTGGTATCAAAAAACACTGACATATACAAAATTGTCATTCACCCGAGACCGCCACTCAGCCATTTACCTACTACTCCTCGTTCGAAAAAGACCTACTGAACGCACAATATTTTACTTCATTGCTCCCGTTATTTCTTGTAGTTATAGGACACAAGGATTATACAATATTGTATTGTCAAACATTACTGTGCCGCGACAAAATGTGTAGCAATCGGATAATTATCATGTATGTTCATACCTTTATTCCATTCATAACTAGTTTGTAAGTCACCATTTCTATTTAACCATAATAACTCTCCCACATTTCTGTTTTGAAGGATGCATATTAGGATCTTGTTCCAAGATTGAAACGTTGCAATAAACCAAATGATAACAACGACTAGTGTTGGTCATCCTCACCCGCAAACTACAATATTGTATATGTCGGGAACTTGATAGTAATCTATACCTACTATGAATTCATAAAATGTTCTATTTCAATCAACAAATAAGTAGGTATGGGTACTCTATAGAATGTATATACATATAATACATACATACATAGTACATACATATATACATGTATTATTTCATTAACATCATCAAACGCTGGTAAAATGCTGGAGCTCGACTTATTTAGAAAATGTTTGCGTTCTAGATGAGAATAAGATATTTTTATATACCTGTACTTACAGGTTAACAAAAAATGAGCAACATTGGTGGCACAAAACTGAGCATACAGCAATGTTGTTCAGTTTTGTGCCACCAATGTTGCTCATTTTTTGTTAACCTGTAAGTGCAGGTATATATAAATATCTTATTCTTATCTAGAACGCAAACATTTTCTAAATAAGTCGAGCTCCAGCATTTTACCAGCGTTTGAAGGAACAACGCGATTTTTTTGGATTCAGATGACATAATATTATTATGTCATCTAAATCCAAAAAAATCGCGTTGTTCCTTCTTCCTCTTCTTCATCGAGTTCCCTTAGCCAACTCAGATCGCTTCACTGTCATCCATATTTAGGTACAATGAAGTGTACCAAAATTGATGTGTATCCGAATTCGAGCACAGCTAATAATGAACGTACGTACGTACTACACGAGTTGAGAGTCAGTGCAATAATGCATTAACTAAGACGTGGGTGAGTTACGGTACCTGAGGTACCTACCGGTCCTACCCTCCTTCGGCCAACTTGTTCATCACGGATTATGCTTAAAATAGACCATTTCACTCTAAAAATTAGATGCCTGGGGGCTAAAATTCGTAACTAAAGGTGTTCTATTATTGAGAAAAACTCGACTGACTTGAGGGATTCCCTCAGGACTCACTAATGGCGGGTTAAAGATTGTCCACATGCCCCAGACGCCCCAATATTTATTTTGCGATTCTAATAATCATTCAACGAGGCCTCTATTAAATAGGCCTCTATCAAATTTTGAACTGTCATAAAACCGGTCTTAACCTCGTGTACAGCTCGCCGAGAGCTACCCAGCACCTTCAGCTGGAAATCGACGGTTTCGGACTTACACCAGTATCACCCCAAGCGTTCGCCGATTTTTTGGTTTATTATCTTCGATAATGAACCATTGGAATCGCCCAAAGAAAAAAAATTTTTAACCCCCCTCAAAATTTGTTGGTTTACGTTTCAAGATACGTAGATTCAGAAAATCGAATTAAAAAAAACTCTGCCAATTCTTGACACAACGGTTCATTATCTTCTTTGTACAGATCACCCTTCTGTCTAGATCACTAGGTCTAAATGTCTAGATCCTAAATGTTAGATTAATTATTATTATCATTTATCACTAATTATTAACAATTTTATCAAGTACCTAGTGAAAATTATTATAATTTATTGTTAGGTATTAATAATACGTATTTACTATTAATAATAATTATTATTAATTATGATTAATTAATACGATATAATTCTGGGGTTTTTAATACTACGTCGGTAATAATTTTTCTATAAAAGAAGTACCTACCAACAAACATTCGAAATTACCTTCATTTCCGTAGCATGAAACGCACCTCAGAACAACAAACTCGACATCACTTCAGCCATATGATGTTCCAAAGAGCTTGTTAGTATGACATAGGCTCTGACGTACTTGTTGGCCTCCTGCCAGCCGTCTTACGTCATACGCTCGTGCGTCATAGGCTCTGACGCACTTGTTGGTCTCCTGCCAGCCGTCTTACGTCATACGCTCGTGCGTCATAGGCTCTGACGTACTTGTTGGCCACCTGCCAGCCGTCTTACGTCATACGCTCGTGCGTCATAAGCTCTGACGCACTAGTTACCCTCCTGCCAGCCGTCTTACGTCATACGCTCGTGCGTCATAGGCTCTGACGTACTTGTTGGCCACCTGCCAGCCGTCTTACGTCATACGCTCGTGCGTCATAGGCTCTGACGCACTAGTTACCCTCCTGCCAGCCGTCTTACGTCATACGCTCGTGCGTCATAGGCTCTGACGCACTAGTTGCCTCCTGCCAGCCGTCTTACGTCATACGCTCGTGCGTCATAGGCTCTGACGTACTTTTTGGCCTCCTGCCAGCCGTCTTACGTCATATGCTCGTGCGTCATAGGCTCTGACGTACTTTTTGGCCTCCTGCCAGCCGTCTTACGTCATACACTCGTGCGTCATAGGCTCTGACGTACTTGTTGGCCTCCTGCCAGCCGTCTTACGTCATACGCTCGTGCGTCATAGGCTCTGACGTACTAGTTGGCCTCCTGCCAGCCGTCTTACGTCATATGCTCGTGCGTCATTGGCTCTGACGTAATGGCCCGCCGGTCGCTTGTGTTCTGACGTGATCTGAGGGAAAGGGTGAATCAAGGGAACAAATTTTTCCCGTTTCAGTTTATGTGCCAAAGCAAAGACATGAAAATGTCAAACAAAAATATGTAAATAGGTACCTAACCCAACTGTAATGTCAATTTTCTGACAATGAGTTTTCGACTATAGTTTTCATACCTTTTTACTTGAGTACTTTTTGCAATTTGAGACTGATAATGAGCTGTTTGCAAATAAAAAGTCTGATAACTACTTTATTACATCTTATTAATCTATTTTCAAGTTCCGATTCACAGTTGAATGTATTTTATTTAGATGTCGTAAAATTCGAAAACGATGGAATGACGAAACCTGTCGACTACTGACTCAAGTGATACTGTCGACTTCTAACACATGTAGGTCGACTACTAGTGCAAAACCATGTCGACTACTGAAGAAAATGTTGGTCACTGGTATCGACTACTACCTAGAGCATTGGGATTTTTTACAAAACTTGATTTTCCCTTTTCAAACCATGTTGAATAATATTTCCCGCTGCCAGGTGTTTTAGGGAATGATCTTGGGTACACAATAAACAGGTTTGCAATGAGAAAAAAACCGAGTGAATATTGAAATGTCATCCATTTCTGACCTATATTTAAAATTTCAAGTATCTAGCTCATCATCAAAATTTAATTTGTTTAAACAAATAGGTATTATTTAACCAATTTTACAGACAAGAAACCGAGTGAATATTGCATTGTGATCCAGTTCTGACCTATTTTTAAAATTTCAAGTCAATAGCTCAGCATCAAAATTTAATTTGTATTATTACAAAAAGGTATTATTTAAACAATTTTACAGATGAGAAACCGAGTGAATATTGCAATGTGGTCTATCCCCGACTGACGGTTAAAATTTCTAGACTGTAGTTTACCTGGAAGATGAAACACTAGGTCTAAATGTCTAGATCCTAAATGTTAGATTAATTATTATTATCAATTTTATCAAGTAGGTACCTAGTGAAAATTATTATAATTTATTGTTAGGTATTAATAATTTGTATTCATTATTAATAATTATTATTATTAATTATGATTAATTAATACGATATAATTCTGGGGTTTTAATTACTACGTCGGTAATAATTTTTCTATAAAAGAAGTACCTACCAACAAACATTCGAAATTACCTTCATTTCAGTAGCACGAAACGCACCTCAGAACAACAAACTCGACATCACTTAAGCCATATGATGTTCCAAAGAGCTTGTTAGTATGAAAATGGACCTGTATTTCAACAGTTTGAGTCACGATCGTGTTGTGAGGCACAATCTTTGAGCCGTCATTGTGAACGAACGGCTGGTCGAACAAAGCTGCGGATGGTCTCAAAACATTCTACGGAACAAACTCTATCTAAACATGAAATAAAAAACATACCGTTCTATATGAATTTTTCGAGATATGAGATTTTCAAATTTTCAAAATTCGTTTTGAACCCCTTCCCCTTGACCTAGGGTTATGAAAAGTTTCGAAGACCATTGTGGGGTTGGTCGAAACCCATAAAAAAAATTTCGTAATTTTAACTCAACGCTAACTGGGCAAAGTGGCGCGGACGGCGGACGGCGTACGGCGGACGGCGTACGGCGGACGGACGGATTTTTGGTTTATTATCTTCGATAATGAACCATTGGAATCGCCCAAAGAAAAAAAATTTTTAACCCCCCCTCAAAATTTGTTGGTTTACGTTTCAAGATACGTAGATTCAGAAAATCGAATAAAAAAAAATCCGTCCGTCCGCCGTACGCCGTACGCCGTACGCCGTCCGCCGTCCGCGCCACTTTGCCCAGTTAGCGTTGAGTTAAAATTACGAAATTTTTTTTATGGGTTTCGACCAACCCCACAATGGTCCTCGAAACTTTTCATAACCCTAGGTCAAGGGGAAGGGGTTCAAAACGAATTTTGAAAATTTGAAAATCTCATATCTCGAAAAATTCATATAGAACGGTATGTTTTTTATTTCATATTTAGATAGAGTTTGTTCCGTAGAATTTTTTAAGACCATCCGCAGCTTTGTACGACCAGCCGTTCGTTCACAATGAGGGCTCAAAGATTGTGCCTCACAACACGATCGTGTATCAAACTGTTGAAATACAGGTCCATTTTCATACTAACAAGCTCTTTGGAACATCATATGGCTTAAGTGATGTCGAGTTTGTTGTTCTGAGGTGCGTTTCGTGCTACGGAAATGAAGGTAATTTCGAATGTTTGTTGGTAGGTACTTCTTTTATAGAAAAATTATTACCGACGTAGTATTAAAAACCCCAGAATTATATCGTATTAATTAATCATAATTAATAATAATTATTATTAATAATAAATACGAATTATTAGTACCTAACAATATATTATAATAATTTTCACTAGGTACTTGATAAAATTGTTAATAATTAGTGATAATTGATAATAATTAATCTAACATTTAGGATCTAGACAATTAGACCTAGTGATCTAGACAGAAGGGTGATCTGTACAAAGAAGATAATGAACCGTTGTGTCAAGAATTTGCAGAGTTTTTTTTATTCGATTTTCTGAATCTACGTATCTTGAAACGTAAACCAACAAATTTTGAGGGGGGGTTAAAAAATTTTTTTCTTTGGGCGATTCCAATGGTTCATTATCGAAGATAATAAACCAAAATCCGTCCGTTCGCCGTACGCCGTCCGCGCCACTTTGCCCAGTTAGCGTTGAGTTAAAATTACGAAATTTTTTTTATGGGTTTCGACCAACCCCACAATGGTCCTCGAAACTTTTCATAACCCTAGGTCAAGGGGAAGGGGTTCAAAACGAATTTTGAAATTTTGAAAATTTCATATCTCGAAAAATTCATATAGAACGGTATGTTTTTTATTTCATATTTAGATAGAGTTTGTTCCGTAGAATTTTTTAAGACCATCCGCAGCTTCGTACGACCAGCCGTTCGATCACAATGAGGGCTCAAAGATTGTGCATCACAACACGATCGTGTATCAAACTGTTGAAATACAGGTCCATTTTCATACTAACAAGCTCTTTGGAACATCATATGGCTTAAGTGATGTCGAGTTTGTTGTTCTGAGGTGCGTTTCGTGCTACGGAAATGAAGGTAATTTCGAATGTTTGTTGGTAGGTACTTCTTTTATAGAAAAATTATTACCGACGTAGTATTAAAAACCCCAGAATTATATCGTATTAATTAATCATAATTAATAATAATTATTATTATTAATAAATACGAATTATTAATACCTAACAATAAATTATAATAATTTTCAGTAGGTACTTGATAAAATTGTTAATAATTAGTGATAATTGATAATAATAATTAATCTAACATTTAGGATCTAGACATTTAGACCTAGTGATCTAGACAGAAGAGTGATCTGTACAAAGAAGATAATGAACCGTTGTGTCAAGAATTTGCAGAGTTTTCTTTTTATACCAGTATTGCTCCCAGCATGCGATATACAAAACTGTGATCACAGAGATTTTGTATTTTCGTTTTTGCATTACATGAATTTAAGAGTAGAACGTTTCCCGGTGCACGGACCCAATTCGGAGTCGAGATTTGCAAATGGTTTGTTTTCATTTCGCGGAATCGAACAATAAAATATTTCTCCCGGGAAAACAGGTGTGGGATCGGAAATAACTTTATATCATGCGATTTTATTTCTACGCGTTTCCACGCGTTACCTTCGTCCTGAAATACCTGAGCCGTCCTCCCGCAGACGCGGAGATAGTGCGACCAATCAAAATTTTATGGCTGGAGATCATCCGCAGGTTTATTATCGTACGTTATTACTACGTGACATTATATTGTTCTTATGCATCCCTCAGCGGAACACAGTGGATCGGCGGGGACTGGGGTATCAATGCCGTTTTATGGAATGAGACACGGTCTTTGAAGACGTTTAATTTATTTTTTCTGCTCCTCCCCCTCCACCGTTCGTTTTATTTTATTTTAAAATTGTGTTTGTTGGGATGGCGCGGGTATATGATTCTTTAACGATCTCAACGGTAGAATAACAATAGTATATTTGATATTATAGTCCTATCCTTGTTTTTTGCCCTTTTCATATCAGTCGTTAAAAAAACGAATATGCAAAAAGGAGATTATTTATTTTTATTTTTTTCTCACTTGGTTGGTTGCAATGATGTGCACATTCTATGATAAGTTACTCATGTAGCACACACTCGTTCGTGTTCGCTTTAGTTCCGTTCGCTCGCCTCTTGTACCGCTCTCATTTTCTTGTGATATCTCCTGAATTACCACATGATGGTGAGTTGATTTAAGCATCAGTTTAATCATCATGCAGACATCAGTACCGATAAAAGTGATTCATGATGATTTACGGTTTAACCCCGCGATACAGGGCACAGAAAGGTGTGACATCGTAACTGACGTCACTCATCGCATTTCCCGAATCGTTTTCACCAGAGATTCATGTGACCGGCTCCAGCTAAAGGGTACATTCGAAAAATCGTGTTTCCGGCCACTTTAAAAATTTACTGCCACCGTTGGGTTTACCAGTTATGCAGTCAGTAGGTCGGTATGTGATCTACTTACTCATAGAAGTATATCAAAAATAAAAAATACACCCCTATCATATCATTAAAATGAATACAGAACAGTTTGATAGTCGAGAATAAATCAAATAACGTGGAGGCAACCACAACTTATTTATATTAATTTTTTTCAAGAATCAAATTAGCTTTCAACTTTACCAACGATTCTACCATTATGTAAACAGTATAGTCACAGTGTAAAAATTGTATATTTCTGCAGTAAATTCGATATCCTTGAGGTGGATGACATATTACATCGGGACGGGGAAACCTCGTTTTATTCTTTGACTGAACCTCATTCATTATAATCATCAACAGTCAAAATTCCCATGGTATGTGCTTTTATACATAAACATCCGTTGTCCGTAGCAAAATACTATTAAATGAGTATGGGATAGAGGAATTTCGGAACCATCTTGATCATCAAGACTTGATGTCTCAATTTGTTTGGGGATTCCACGTGGAACAACCGAACGGAATGCTTTAGAGACTGCACATTTTGATGGATCAATATGATTTGTCATTGAAAGCCGAATCGATCATTATTCTTTACAAAATACATCAAAATGGTGATGGAACCAGTGAAATATGATGCTTTTTTGGAACCAATCTTCATGGTCTTTGAATTACTGAACCGATTTTTGAACTAACTCGAGTAAAAATAATCGTGCCGCCGATGTAATGAGATATCGGTAATAGTGCGAGTGAAATGTACTTTTTGACGATGGGCGAGACAACCCATATCCCATTTTTTCGCCAAAATGTTTTTTTTTTTTTTTTTCCTTTTTTTCATAAATGAGGCATTTCCTAGCAATTCTGAAGTTCATAGCGGCGAAAATGAATTAAAAATGTGTTTTTCAGCGTGTAGTGATCTCCCGAATCCGAACACGTTAAGGATGAAGAAGTGAAGAAGAAGTTTTTTGGGTCTCCTGTAAAGTTGAGTTTTTGGAGTTCCGGGTTGTCCCTCGCCCACCGTCGTTATTTGGTGTCGTTTTTTGATGAATATTAGTAATTCACAATTCAGTGACAGTAAAAGGTTTAGAAGTGGTTAATTTTGATTTATTTTTTGAAGGTTGAAACGGTGGATAATGTAGTGAATTGATGGGTATATTGAGGTGGTATGGGTTTGTATGTTACTTCGAAAATTCGCTCTTTATTTCCAGCTGCATGACTGGAACTTTTATATTTATCGATTCGGAGGGTTCGAAGGCAAAGATAGTTAGCGGTGGTGGGTGGAGCGGGGGGATGGTGACGTCATAAGAACTGGAGATTGGAAGTTAATAACATCGGAGCGGGTTCGCTCCCCATTAATAACTATCTAATTAGTAATCAGGGGCAAGAGGAAAACCCCTTAATTACTTGTATATGTAATCTTGATCGGCCCCCGCCGCCCCCGTCATGGCCTCACCGGAGGGGGTCCGCCTCCTGCTCTTACAAGCTCAGGCAATCGGGTTGAAATCTACTTAGGCGTCACTTGGAAGAGGTTCGCATCCTCCGGGGCTGGAGGGGGGGGGTGAAGAGGCGGTTGTGGAGGGGAAGGTGGTACAGATGGGAGATGGGGGGGGGAGCGAGGAGGATACTGTTGGGGCGTTTTAGCAGAGCTAACTGGGTTAGCTGAAGGGTTGGGATAATTACGTATTAGGAGGGTGAGAGGTGTGGTAGGGGGTGATGGTGGTGGGGAACGCAAAGATGATCGGAAGACCTGGCTGTGGTGAAGGGAGGAGGGAGGATGAGAAGGAGGGGGGGGGTTGATTTGGGAGATGGTGGTTGAAGATGACAGCCTACCGGTAATGCTCAGAAATCAAAACTGATTTACACACTAATCAATTCTGCACACATTTTTGGTTTTGTATTGATTTCGACTGATTCCCTCGAAAGAGTGAAACGGAAACTTAATTTCATTTCCGGATTTATATGCACTAGAACTGAAACGTATGTATGTTATCTTCAAAAGTATGGAATAACTTTGGAATCTTGCAGTGGATTACTGATCAACCCCTCTGATGCTGGAAATACACAAAAATGTGGAGAAAAAAAGAGAAAAAAAATTTCCTTAAATGTAATCTTATATATTATAAATTTAGTTATAGAGATTACACTATGGTGTGTTAAATTACTACTATAATATATATTATATTATGATATATTACGTCGAATAAATCATTAGTATGCTGTCTCTGGACTAATGATTTATTCTATGTAATATTTCTTTTTATACGTTTGTTACCTTAAAATACATTCGATTGTTACATCAAATAATTATTATGAAGGCGTACTCCGGCTGACGGACGTCCAATGCCTGAGGGTGCTTTATAAAATGATGTAGATGAATAAATTCAATTCATAAGTAGGTATGTACATAACATACTATCGCCGTGTAATAAGAACCTCTCATCTCCGCTTGGACCCTAGAATGATATCCTCTCGTCTCCATACTACCCAACTTCCCAGGAGAGGGAAAAAACTGCAGTTGATTAATTGCAGTTGACAGGGTAATCGTAGGGGGTAATCGCAGTAGGACAAGTCCCCAGTTCAGCGTGTTACCCGACCTTTCGAGTACCCAGCTGACGTCTTGAGTAAAACCCGTACTTCCTGCCCCACTTCGAATTCCCTCCTCTTGGTTCCCTTGTCCCGATTTTAGTTTTTGGTTCATCAGAGCCTCTTCCACGTTCCATCCTATTGAAGGCTTCAAGAGATTAAACTGTGTTCTCATTCGATGCCGAAGCAGTAGCTCTGATGTGGGACGTTTCCTCGTGCTGTGTGGAGTAACCCGATAGGCTATCAAAAATGACATCCCGTCGACCAAACTGTAGTGACTTCACATTTGTTTTGGTCCGAAATCGCCTTTAAAAAACTTTCTTTACATCATTATTATTTGTGATACCGTTAAATCAACCGAGGTTCACTCCTTCTGGAGAGGCTTTGAGAAATGGGCCCCGAAGACAATTTTACGACCCTTCATGTTGAACTTTACTTGAACTTTACGAGTTTGAACCACGGATTACTATTTTATCCAACAGAAGATTTGAACCTTGATCAAGTCATTGGTCTAATCGAAAATTATGATGTTTTCATACACCTCATTGATTGACAGCGTATTTGTTCACAGATGAAATAGATTACTTCGTATAGTGTCATCGGAAAATGTCATCATGTTATGGTGAAGCGTCGTTTTGTTCAAGTAACATTGACATTTCTCACTGTATATAGGGTGTCTTGCATAGATCATGAATAGGTAATATTTATGTGCGTTGTGATATCCTGGTATGAAATTGATACCCTGGTCTAAAATTCATTCTGTACTACGTCTGTCCATTCTCTTCGATAGTTACTCACCACAATTATGTTTTGTTACAGGAGAGTGAAGACGAGTGTAGCAGTTTAGACTCCTGTCAGGAAGGAACGATGGGGGTGCCCGGTAGCCGGGGGCATAGCCCTCCATCAATCCATGACTCCAAACACCACCTCAATGGTAAGTAAATACACCGCAAGAACTAGACGTCATAGAAAGTCCATAATTTTGCGATGCTTCGGCTACAGAGTGAACGCTAATAAATCGGTAATGGTGAAAGTCAGAATTGCACAAGTGGGTAATAACTGTCTCGATTTTTGAAGTTAGTTTGACTGTTGTAAGAAGACGTCTCTCTACACAACCCCCCATTTCTGCCCTGTTATCCGCCCTGTTTCGCTCATTTTCTTATCAAATAGAAGAAAAAAACACCATCTACTGACAGACATTTCCAATCCAGTCTCACCATCATGAAATGCTAGAGGAGCAATAATTTAGTCAGCTGTAATGCACCAATTTTGTAGGGCTACAAAATGATTTTTTTTTTTTTTTGTTCATTGTAACGTACCAAAGAATTTCGTGGAATACGATTTTGGGGTTTACAGTTCAATTGTACTTGTTCCGTCTTCTTTATTCCTGCCTCGCCCTGTTCTCCAATCCGGAGGAAACCACCTTTGAAAACCCCCCGCGTATTTTAGCAGTTCCTCCTAATTACGACCACCTCAGCAAACCCCACCCAGTCGGGGACTATGCAAATGAAATGCAACGCAGAATTACACTAATGAATTATGCCTTCATTAGGATGCAGTCGGGTATTACTTAATGTATTCAGGGTATCTTAAGAAGGGAAGCTTTCCGAGCGTTGATTAAACTGGTTGGAACAGTTGAGCGAGATGTAGTGAGGGGAGTGGGGGATAAAACAGACCAAAGTGGCGGAGAGAAACGGCGAAACAATAATTTAAAACAATCGCCTAGTGAATAAATAGGAACATTATCAAACCTAATTTGCAAATCCCACTTCGGCCGTTTCAAGGAGCGAAGGGGATGGGGGTAGATCAATATTTCGTATCTACATTGTAAATGAACCGGCAGACGCTTGTTTTGCGTTTTGAGCGTCGTTTTGATTCGAAAGGGGTTTTGCAAAGTTCGGTGTTGGGATTAGTTTTTGACGCGGATTTCGTTTGTTAGCGGCGAAGGGCGGTAGGGAGGCGGGAGATTCATTTGAATTTCCATTATTTGTTCTGCGGTACCGACAGCACGACGCGACGGGCGGTCTTTCGTTATTTCGCCTTTGATGAGATCATGGGAGCTCCTTTGCGAGCTCTTCAATCCAGTGGCTAGTTTTACATCAACGCCGCTGAACTCTATATTGCAGTATTCGAGCTGTCTTATGTTGTTGGGGTCAAGTGGATAACCACATACTGAACCGAGTGGAACAAACCCTACTTATCTCAGCCTTCTTCAGAAGCTCTAGCTCCTCAGACTCCTTTGAACTCCTCTTAGTGTAGGTTTCCCCTGCTAAATAGGGCAACTGCGTGAGCACCTCTAATTTTTTACTCTAATTATCTCATTTTAACGTGGGGCAATGTGTGTGAAGGCCAAATAGCCAAAGAAACAAATTTGTTCATTTTATAGATTTCCAACTAGGTAAATTTTAAGGCTATATTGGACAATTTTAAAATCTGTAGGAGGAATTAGCCTGTACCATACGCCATTTTCTCACAATTCTCGACTCAAGAAATCAAAAAACTCATCAAAAACTCAAACTCGCCCCTGCGTAGACTGAAAACTGACGCGACGTCAGTTACAACACAAATTATGTAGTTAGCCGATTAAAATGAAACGGTTCGTTTGAAGCAGAAAAACTGCGATAAATTAATCATTGATGTGTGATAGAGGGAAGGGGCCTTCATTTGGGGGCGCTAATAACACGATCTATCCTACTGATAATTACGTCTGACAAATAATTGGCCGATAAAATATCTAGGAAGTTGAACAACTACACGGACGATTTCACCGTGTAATAACAAGCTTCCTAACCCCCGCCCTCCCAACACAGAAAAAAAATAACGCCCCCATCACGAATATACATTACCGTCTACTCTCAATTTCCTCCGAGTGCAATTAGATAAGAAACGCTTAATGATAATAATTGTAATTAGTATTTCAACCGTTATTAACGAAATCGACTTGGGTCGGATTGAAGGGAAAAATAGTAACTGAACAGATCTCCAGGAATGGTATTAAATAATTAAAAAAATGAACAATGGGAATTCACGTCGATGATGTGAGAACGAGGTGGGTTGCCTGTATTTCTTAATGAGGAAAGGTCGGCGGTCATTGCGTTTTCCTTTAGGCGAAACGGGGTTAGAAGGGTTTAATCGAATTCCACCTTCAACTTCCAAGGTTTCGATTTCGAAATATTAAGGAACGAATTTGTCATCGCTTATTTCCACCGTCATTTAGATGAGATGCGTCCTCGGTCTACCGAACATCGAGCGTGCTACTGAATCAAATTGACGATTATCTTTTGGGCCCTAGTGAGAAATCCCCTCTAAAAAGGCCCTAAACAGGTTCTCCGTTCTCCAAATATTTGCCTATTGCATCAATGTTTTACCAACTTGATGACCACAATACTCGACGTCTCACTAACTACACCTTAACCTATTTAGGGGTTAGACAGGTTAACCCAGGTGTACGTATTAGCGAAAGCAATTTACTGATGATGGTTGTAATCTATGAATAGTGATTAATTGATACTTTAATAAACACTAATTCGCAACAGGGCTGATCCCCCAAATATATCTTTGATGGATTCAAGTGTCGTTTTAATTAGTCTTCTTCAATAGAACGGAGCTAAAAACAGTTATGTTTACCGATGTGGTTTACTTTTAAAATTGACAATTGGTAATGATTTCGGTTGTTGGTTAGGTCGCAAACGCCAAAAACCAAAAAACCAAAATTTACTTTATTTCACATTAGAAATCAGTCTACTCAAAAATCACTCCCCGAAATATCCCGCTAAGTCAAAAAGCCTTACATTGGATTTTTACAGCTCATAGTACACACATTAAGTATATTTTTTCAACTCCACATACTAGAATAAACTAACGTGGGATAAAGTGAAGGAATGGAGGCCAGTGGGTAATGGGAGCTGAGAGGAAGTTTGAGGAAACCTAAGGAATTCTTGCCTTTTGTCTTGGGCGCTCTTATCGTATTTCGATCTACTGCGCCAACTAAGTTCTACAGTCTTCCCGATACGGATATGGTTATCGCAAATCTCTCGGAGAGCGTGATTTTCTTCTGTTTAATCTTATGTTGGTTTCGTTTTAGAAGCAAGTTGATTTTCTTGGAAATACTGTGTTTAATCTTTTCGTTCGTCATATGCAATCATAAATTGGATCAATCAAGGAATAAACATATTTTAAACCGATAATTTCGACGTTCTCAACTTACGTGTATTCCCAATATCAAATAGATTAGATAGATCGGGGATTACGGTTCACTGATTTATCTAAAAATAGGAAATTGCAGCTCTCAAACAATAAACGCCGTACGAAGAACAATCATCAGGGACATGGACGGCCGGCGGTGTCGGAATTTAAATTGAAAGCGGTTGCCTACCCGTTGTAGCCTATCGTTAAAGTCACCCCAACCTCATTAGCGGCTATTTTTCTCATTTCCTCCCAAGCGAATGGGATTTCGCCCCTTTCCGAGCGTTGAAATTAATTTCCCTCGCAATCAGGTTCCTAATGCATCCGTGTCTCCGATAATTCATCGAGAGGCCTTCCGCTCTTGATGAATGGCCCATCGCTGTAATGCTGTGTGAATCACATCCGCCCTCTTATGAAAATGTTGCAGTGGAAAACGATTGACTGATCGTCATGTTGTATCAGCTTTTATGCGTTTTCCTACTAATTGGTGCCTGCATGTTATTAGGCGGTGTTCGGGACCAAACATCACCACGATTTTAAATTCCTTGAAGCCCCCAAAAGTATGGGGATTACAAAGACGTTTACAAAGACGCTTACTGGCGGTAACGAAGACCGTGGCGGAAGGGAAGTTTTTAATTCTGATAATCACACTAAAATCTCATCGACGAGTATTTCATTTTCTTTCACAAATTACTCGTCTCATATATTACAGAACAAGCTCATCATCAGTGAAGATGATCGTGATCTTTTGTGTTTCACTTAGGCAATACATTCCGGTCTAGTGTTCCAAGGAGCAAAATATTGATTGCTGTGGGTCTTCTAAGCCCTTTGCTGAGTGGAATTCGAAAGGGACGAGGTATGAGACTTGAATTTGTTATTATTGAACGATCCGGGCATATACTCCAAAAGATGTGGTGCCCAATCTCTTTTGTATGGACAGATTTGGGTGAAAGGAAGAAGGCAAAAAGAGTGACGAGCGTTCCAGACGATAGTCCGGTGACAAGCCTCGAAGTTTCGTTGGTCGTTCAATGATACTTTGATTTTCCATTCACTCTGATTTTCGCGATAGCCTTCAGAAAAAAATGTAAGTGTAATTAGAAGGGACCACTCTGAGCTATCAACCAATAATAAATTGCTACCATACCAGCAAGTAATCAAACCAAATTGGACTGACGGGTGCCAACTGAGGGTCGCCCAAAGAAATGCATTATTGAACCTCTACAAACGTTTCAAAATGAAGTTTTGCGGTGCATACGAACGGCTGAACTCCGTCGTGACCTACAGATAGAGACAGTTGGCTAACGATAAGAATACATGCGATGGTACGAACGTCGGCTCCGCAAACATCCATCGTTGAAGGATTGAACCTTCTGGGCAACAGCGGTGATGTTACTAAGACTAAAGAGGACCAAAGCGATGGTTCTCACTCTGGAGTGATTTGCAGTGAGTTTAGGTGATGATACTCTACCTACACAAAAATTTCAATAAACGCTCTGAAGTATTTGAAAAAAGTTGCTTAATGTTGTATTCCAAATGTAGCACAAATAAACAAATTAATTAAAAAAAAAAAAGTACGTATACATACATGTATGCTTGGGAAAAAATTAAAATAAATTACGTCGTAAAAAATTAGGTCGTAAATAAATTACGTGTTTTTTCTCTCCAGTATGAGTAAGCTTGGAGGCCTCTACGATATACCGGTAATGCTTCTAGTGATCAAGTTGAAATGAAAATTAATATCTCTTTTGGAGCGTCGGTGTGGGTCCTGTGAGTGGTTGTAACCATAAATCTACTTCGAAACGTCCAGAGAAAAGCATCTGCTTCGGTTGTCTTCATTATGGCAGTTGCCAAATGATCGTTTTCCCCTTCAGTTAATTTCCGAGGGTCCTTCTCGACTGTTTACACGGGAGGAAACGTCAAATTCGTTTTATCTCGGGAACAACAAGCGCTGCTTTTGTTGGATTGGGTAGCGGAGGATGATTAGTCTCAAGTCCCCAAGTGTTGAAATGGGGATGAGAACCCCCATTGGGGAACGTTGAATTATATGAATGTTTCGGGTTCACTCAACGCAATCATTAGTTTTTATTTTAAGACATCTTATCGATCGACATCATGGATAATAATATGAACTACTAATAGTCCTCTCAAGTGTTTACAATTTATATGAAATAGGTGTATGAGTCATATCCAAAAAGTATATGGGTCATATCCAATCAATTGGTTTTGTTTGTAAAAAGTCAATTAAACTCTTGCCACGTTCCTGAGTCATGAGACTGTGAATTTTGAAGAACAGTAAGAGTCGTAAGGGTTAAAAAATTAATAAACTGCTCATGAGCAACATATAATTCACCCGAACGTACCCTTCAGGAACCGTCTACTATCTAAATGAAACAATATTAAGTCCTCCGTTTCTTCCGAAAATGCTTTCAAACTACTCGTCCACCGCCAATTCGATATGCACAGTCGAGCTGGAGACGTCGCTATTTCATAGTATTGTAATATTCAGTACGAACGAGCTGTGACTACAATACTGATATTTACAAACGGAGGTGTTACTCGGCAAAAAAAGAGACAATATTGGTTATAAAATCAGTAAAACGGAGACCTTTTACGTAAAACCAGTTATTTCGTCGGAAATTTGCTCTTATAGCCATGCTGCATGACTGCGGGTTTTTATTTTTTAAGGATGTATGTAACTGCATGTACAGCATGCATATTTTATTGTCATATTTTGTCATATATTGTCATATAATCTACCCACTCTGAAATAAATTAAACTTAGCTATTCATTTTAGTGTAATAATATTACACTATGCATACTATGCTTCTTTTGTGTGTGTGGGGAGGGGGGTTACCCTCCAGCGTGCCCCTCCTTAATCAAAAGGCCTGCGCATGCCTATGGTTAGGTACCCATTATTTTGCTCCACATATTTCGTACAGTTACGGGACTTAGAGGGTGTCGTATAACGAAAATAATAAACAGTTGGTGGAAGAATTTGCAGCGTTTCGCACAGCATTCGGCGATCCGTATCTAATTCTCTTCTGCTTAACCCTCCAACAGATGTGAGCCCAAAGCTCACTGCGCGGCTTCACCATCAAGTCAGCCCGTAAATCAAAGTTTCATCAACGCCGTAATAATGGCCGTAATTAAAAACTCCGCCCCCCCTCCACTCCTCCCCCTTTCGTGGGACTTCAATGGAAAAAAGACAAAAAAAAAGGGTAAAAACGTCACGACGAAAATGCATTTTTACCCTCGCGGATTTCGTAATTAGAGTACAGACGGGGTATGAAGTGGGGGTCAAGAGAGAGGGAGAAAAAAAACTCGTAGTGGCGGTGGTGGGGGGGGGGGGATTGAGAGAGAGAAACGGGGAAACGGAGAAAACATAATATACGGAGGGGAAAACCATTTTAACGTTTGGTGGGGTAGGGGTTGGGGGGCTACGCCCCTCCGGCCCCCCCGTCCGTCTCGATGGGATTTATCGAATAAAAACAAGGACGGTAAAAACAGTTCTCATTAAGTGGACGGGGCAATCTGAGTAATTCACTGTACAGGAGGCGCGAGGACGACGGAGAGGGGGGAGGCTTGGAAAATTAATTTCGGGGGAGGACGGACCGAGTATGACGATGTCGGAAGGGCCGGAGGGGGCGAGCGGAGGGTCGAAACGGAGAAAGAGGAGAAAACAAGGCCAGAAGTGAAATGGAAACCGCGCCGTTTAAACTAAACTCCGCCCACTTTTTTCCCCATACGCGAAAATATTGAATTATGCGACTGCTGATTGGTGGACAGTGTTTAAATGTGGGCGTTAAGTTGATAGCGATTTCCCGGACGAAATGGAACAGGGAAATAATTACGCCTCCTCCCTCCACCTTTGATGAGGATTCACTTCTTCATTTTCTTTCCTATAAAGTATCACAAGTTGCACTCGTCACACTGCATACAATAATACATTATCACCGACATACAGGGACCATCAAGCACCATAAACAACACTTGGGTCAACTACTGGGCCACGGCGAAGCATACAAGACTCGTACGATGACGATGACTTATTCGATTTTTGAATATTTCACATTTTACATCCCTATTTCACACTGTTTTTCGGTTTTTCAGGTTTGCTTAACTTGAGTTCGATGGCGGGGCTGGCGGGGACGCCTCCGGGACCATCAGTACCCCCGGGAATCATCAACAACCAGCCCATTCACACGCCTCTGAACCTCAGCCTCAACGCTGCCAGTGAGTACCACAGTAATACTTTTTCACAACATATAACCATTCGGAGATACTACCGAAATACTGCCCTATTAAGGTAAAACACCTCAACCCAAAATTCAAAACATTACAGAAATTCGCCTCAAAGTTTTTCACCGAAACCTTTGATGTAAGTTGACTGCAACTCATTATGAAAACCCCATTTTTTGGTGAGATATCGATATGACTTCAACCAGTTCAACAGTGGAAAAAAAATCGCGAATTTATGGATTTATAATCGATTAATTGCAGTTAATCGATTTATAATCGATTAATTGCAGTTAAAGCGATTTTAAAATTTCCAGCTTTCGTTTTGGGATTGTTTGTTTACGTAAAATGCCTCAACTTGCTCGTGAGGCAGTCATCTTAACGTAATTAGGAAATTTAGGACATTTTAATTGAGTCCGTCTACCGAAATCTGATGCCAAAATAATGTAAATTTTCGTAGGTAAAACGCCTCATCTTAATATTTCGGTGGGTTGAGGCTTTTTACCTATACACTAGTGCGAAAATAAATTAGTTTTGAGGCATTTTCATCCTAGAGTTGAAGCGTTTTACCTTAACAGCGTGTTGTTGAGGCGGTTTACCCAGACATTGACCAATCTTCGTATGTTTATGGTCAGAATTTCCCCCACTTCCGGTTCAAATTTGGAAATTTATAGTTCACCATCGAAGAGGCCAGGTCCGAAATAGGGGGGTTCCGTTAAAATCCCATTTTCGTAAACAATGGACATGAGGCGTTTTTATTTAACAGGGCAGAATAGATTTTCACAGTCAAATCCGAGTAAAATATTTTTGTTGAATTTTTCTTAATCCGTTACTTTTTCACAGAACGTGAAATTTTGGTTATTCGTCACCCCTTAAATATTTTGTTGAGATATACAAGCATGGGCGTCCTTGTCCCATATGCATCACAGTAAATTTTATGTACACTTGAGGCCCAAACCAATACCTCCTGAATTACAAGGTGTAACACTCCGTAATTCACTGTAATCCACTGTCTAATTCTGGCTCCACGATACCAAACTGTCTAATAATAGTCCATATGAAATTTCAAGTTGCTGTCTATTTCCCTATTTTAGAGGTTATTAGTTCCCAAGACCTCAACACTAGAAATTGTACAAATCTAAAAATCTCAACTTGCTTTCTATTTCCCCGTTTTAGAGGCTATTATGAGACCTCAACACTAGAAATTGTACAAATCTAAAAATCTCAACTTGCTGTCTATTTCTCCATTTTAGAGGCTATTAGTGCCCGAGACGTCAACACTAGAAATTGTACAAATCGGTTGGTTTGTCGTTATTACCCTCTTGTATTTCTCCCCTTCCTGTAGAAATTTTACACAAAATACTGAGTTCATCAAACTAACAGCTGCGCAAATCATCTGTGTATTTGGTATATAATGAGTGTATACACATTCCCCTATAGTGTATACATTCTCTTCTCCTGCCCTTGGAGTGAACGGATGGTGTTGAGAACGGTAGGAAACAGTTACGCGAATTCCTCCATCTTTACTACTTGAACTACCTCAACACTCCTGTACGGAATTAATTTAATGTATAAATTAATTCCTGTATGGCAGAAAACTTTCCTTATTGTTGCCGACTGCAATGAGCGAGGAAAACCAGACCATTACTCGTATTGGTATCAACAACGGAAAATTTTCCGCTCATTCCTTTCAAAATGATCACCACCGTATTTTGCCCTGTCGCTTCGGAAAGTGGTAATTTGAGTTTGTGACCTCATTTGTGAGAGTTGAAAAAAACTTGGCAGCTTTGCATGCTCATTATTATAGTTTGAAAGCTCTCTCCCGGCCGAAGTTAGTTCGTGTTGAGATCTTTTTCAAAGGAGAGGGGGCTTTTTTATTAGAGGCACACGGAACCCATTTTATGAGTTTAGTGCTCTCTTTTGCCTTCCCTTTCGTAAAGCCTTCTCCTTGTGTTGCGGTATTTCGTAATTAGGCGCAATTATCGAAATTGCTCCCGTACGACCGAAAAGGTGGATACAGATGTGGCGAACGGAAGAGTCAGCGGGGTTTTGAAGAATGGGAATTTCTCCAACCCCTTCTTGGTTGTTTCGTAATAAAAGTAGGGCCGGGGCAGCTAATTAGAGCTCACATGCTTGAGGAAGGTTCTGAAACAATACCGGATAGAGTTTGTTCTTCGTACATATTTCTTTGTATATAACTTATCTTCAGTCCCCACCACCTGGTTCATCGAATGAGCGACCTAAAACCTGATCCTTAAGATGCATAATGTCGTAGGATGTAATAATTACTATTCTTTATTATTCTATACATTTTGAAGCTTCGTTGTTTTAATAATTCGGGAGACCCCTGATCTCACTCAAAACTCATCGGATCTTCTGATTGAGTCCCTACTTACTTACCTCTACCCACCTGTTCATCTATATCAAATACCCGTTTTTCAACTTTCGGCAAGTCCAAAATGTCTCCATTTTGGTTCATTTTCTTCAATAATGAACCATTGGAATCCCCCATGGAAAAAATCCCCCCTCCCCTTCAAAAATCGGGTTTACGTTTCAAGATACGTAAATTCCAAAAATCGAATTTAAAAAACAAACCTGTCCGTATGCCGTCTGATGTCCGCCGTCCGTTCGGACCACCCCTACAATGATCCTTGAAACTTGTATAACCCTAGGTCAATGGGAAGGGGTTCACAACGATTTTTGAAATGTTGATAAATTCATATGACCAATCCCTTCTCTAACTTCTTTAAGTGCTCTTCTGTTCTGCTTTACAGCATTATCAGCTTCGGAATATTAACATCCTACAACGTACCCCTCGGTTTCATTGTCAATCAATCACTCGGAGAGCTGTAGAGTGCTAAAACTTGGGAATAATCCTTTCCTTTCTCCTCCAAAAACATCACGTCTTCATCCAAATGCCGATAAGTTGTCATGTTTCATTCAAATTGAAGGTTATAGATAGAAACATGATCTTCAAACCACTTCCGTATTATCTCATAATATGACTTCATATTATGATGTGAGGACAAACTCATTACCCAGCCTAAACCGTACAACAAAATGTTCTACGTCTCATTTCTTGAAATGTATGAGGGTTCCCACTATATTTTACCTACATTCAACTAGGTGCTAATCCATTAGTGCTGACAGGGATTTACCATAAACTAAAAATGTGAAAAACACTGAAAAAATCACAAAATAGAGCGAAATGATATTGATTCAATCTCAAGAAATATACTCGATTGAGGTTAGAAGGCTTGGGATAGACTCACTAACCCTCCTGTTAACGACTTATTCAGCCGCCCGAGGTCCCGTTAAATTTTAACCCGGGTTAGGCTCTAAACGGGAATTAATAAAGACACCTTATAAACGGTAACCGAGTTCCAGAGGATAAATCTGCCTCTACGGTTCTAAGATAAAGTGACCATTTGTCGCCAACGGTCAGAATGACTCACATTTATCACACAACAAAATTGAGAGGGGCCTTAAAGGGGGATTTTGACAGTCGACCTTTCACAGTACGGCTACGTGAGACTAAAGAACAAGGTTGAAGGAGGGTTGACGGTGAACTGCACATAATTTTAATCTCACCGAGCTCATTGGTCAGATTTGAAGAAGTCGATATCGTATGACAGGAATGTATTGCGCCAGTTGGAATAGACGCGTTATAGTCCATCGACGGTTTGTCAGGCCCACCCTGGAGCAGCTCCTTAATAAAACGGGGTTCAAGTGACCTGACCCCAAGCGCTCCCGATTGTTGATGTTTTCGTATAATATTGGCAACGCGTTAAGTTTATTTCAGACTCTTTGATTGGCATCCGAGGTCGCAAATATCGACCCGAGTGCATGAGGTTGACCGCTGAATAGATTTTATGGCTCCGGAAAAGACTGCGTGTGGATATGTTATATAATGAGACAAGCTACAACGTCTTCCGAACGCTTATCTTACTCTACAACTTTTGTGGGCTATATGGATAGTGGGCTTGGGAAGTGTGCTATGAATTGGTCAACGATCAATGGATATCATACTCATACTCCTACTTCAACTGGGCATCGATCTGTTATTGAGAGTAGCAATCAACGACGTATTGAACCCCTTGAATGATTACCTCATCTCCATGATGTGATGAAGAACCCACTACCATTCACCTCGATTTAATTATGCATTCGGTAATTATATTTATGTATTCTCTAGTCTCTAACTCAGTTGTACCTCGTTAACTGTTTTTCTGTACAACGTACAACTTTTCGATCGTTTTCAAAGGAAACCTGGGTATTCATTTTCCGTTGTTTAAGCTTATTTTCTAACTGCGATGATACAGTGAGTTGCTCACCTGATTTTTTAGACGTGAATTCATTCATCATTCGCTTTAATTGTTGCAAGAAGTTCATCCAACTTCACAGTTCGCGAGGTTCCTCCTTCACCTGCGCAACAAGTGGTTGATATTCACTGCTTCACATTCGTTGGACTAATTTTTTTCGACTGTTTGTCTCTTACGAATCGGTTAAACGATTCGGTAACAAGTCGTGATAATTTATCACAACGAATACAATATAATATAATAGTGTGACAACTGTCCGGTAGTTGTTTTATTTATTCAACGCGAGCGCTAAACATGTAAAAGACCACTCTTAAAGACTGAATTCACCGAATAATCAGGTGATACCGGATCGAAAATTCGGTTATACATCAAAATGACACCGGTTATTACTATGTAGGGGACATTGATTAAAAACCCGATCGGGACCTTATTATCAATAATTATCACTAAGCCCTCCGGTTCCGCTCCAACGCCCTAAAAACGTTATTTTCCGTGTTTTTTCTTTTGAAAAAGCCTCCAATCAATATAATTAAGAGTAAAAAACTTTTCCCACTAACGAATCACACCCCTGTAATAAATCAGGGCGGCGTCCATTACATCGATGTCGACATTTTTCCTTCAACCTTCGCCATGGTGGAAGTCATTTCTAATTCATGTCAAGACCCCTTTCCAAAGAGGGTCTACACTAAATTAAAATATAAATCGACAAAGTTTGAATTTATAGCTCCCGAACCTACCGGCGTTCCTCCTTTTTAATCACACATCCGAGGTTTAATCACTTGTGATCACCCTTAATAAGCTACTAGAGAAACAACTTATTATATCGCCTGTGTAACCTCAATTTCACATTAACCGAGTGTGATGAATGACATCAAATTATAAGTTGATTTCAATCCCTCATTATAAAACCACCGTCAAAACAACGTTACTCCTTCGGCCGAATGAAAGATTCACCTGTACAATCTGCTTAGAGGTTTCGTTACATCGAAATATTGACACTGACACAAGTCCAAACACTGCAATGACTGGTTGTGAGGAACATTCGGCCAATTATTTGTTTAATCCGCGAGTAACATGCACCACAATGTACAACGACGTTGCAGTACTGAAGATTTTCAACAGTTTAGCACACATCAAGAAGATACAGATCACGGTCCTTGTGGCCTTTTAAAGGTTAACGTTTCGGTTGGATTGCGTAATAAGATGATTATAAACAAGATTACAAGTGAACAAATACAATGAATAAATTCATAGCGTACTGGAGAATCGAACCCCACTGAGGAACTAGAAGGGAAATACTCGTATCAATCACACGGCCTATCATTTACAACTACATCAGCTAATGGCTTCACTGGAAGTACTAGTAAATTATAACGTTTAATTGAAAAATAAAAATATTTTCAATTTCGAAATGTTTACAATTTAGTTACTATTTTACTTTCCCTCGATAGGGAATAAGAAATACACCTTACACCAGGAATACCTACACAAAATACACAGCAACTTAAGAGAGGTCTGCACATCGAAACTATAATGTTAAATCAGATGACAACCCACAAGATACGTGGTTTAACGATTTTTCACAAATTTTGACGAATTCGGAAATACGTGGTTTTACTTTAAAACGGCAGAGTTGCAGCCAATAAACGATGGAATAATGCTTGAAATCGCCTTGGGTACTCTTTTTAGTTCGTGTTTTCAACCCAACTGCCAATTCTTAGGATGCTACTGTCAGGAACCTTGAAATCTTTGGCGTGTATAAATGTCGGACCAGTGAATCTGCGATGAATTTCAGAGATGTGGATGTATAGCAGATGAACAACGGAGTTGCCTAGTGACAATATCTATTACAGAGTAGTGAATCCGTGATAATTACACATTGTGACTGATATAATATGGTTGGATATTGAAGGGCCTTTCCGCCTAACGTCTAACGTCGTTCGTCCCAGGTGTTCCGGTTATGTATTGTGTTGGTGGTGTTGCTCAAGAAATAACGACTATTTCTCTACTAACGTTGCATAAAATTAAGGTCACTGGTGGTTGGTTCAACGCTCTAGCCGTCATTCCGCTCTACCCGTTAATTTGTAAACCATTCAATATTTTTAGACATCTCCATGTCGTTTTACAGCCGAAGCAATAATCTCTTGACTAATTCCATTCTTCAAACTGAGATTTCGCTGTTGAAATATTACTCTTTCGCTCCTCATCAAAAACTCGTTATGTTTGATATTTTCGTTGAGAGCCTTCTTCACGTGGCCTTTTGACTTATCTATGACATCACCTTTGGAGAGGAATCGTGACCAATTTTGATTTACGAATTGTTTCTAGTAAATATGGATCTATGATTATTGCCCTGTAATATATTGGTTCATCTATCTATTATCCGAGTATTTCATCCATCCATCCAAAATTGAATTCATTTCTACTACAAATAGTGCAATTTGTTCACATTTCAATAAGCCAACCAGGCCAAATACTGAATACAAGATGAACAAGCTGATTTCTCAACTACTCTTCATGATTAGAAATAAACTTTGACTAATGGTGAACATTCTTCTTTGCAGACAATCTGAGTACGAGCAACCTGATGTCTTCGGCACAGCAGGTGGTAACTCCTTCGCCAGCTGCAATGCCTCAGTTGATCCTGGCGTCCGGCCAAATCCTCCAGGGCATACAGGGTGCCCAACTTCTTATACCCACCTCCCAAGGTATAGTAGCTATAGGACCTATACCTGGTATAGTTCTCGACCTGCAGCCTCCCCGAAGCTAATCACCATTACCATTACCCTATAGATAGGTTCTTTCCTTCCCATTCAGAATTCTGATGATCCATACCTAAGTGAAAAAAAAGGGGTTTGCCTATTGAGGAAGAACTTATTAGAATGTAAATTTCAAACGGTAGGTCGTTGTAATTCCTAATTTTATTCAGATTTTTTCTCCGCTATATCGGACTTACTACTCATCTGAAAAACTAATTTAAATAAATATCGCAGTAATTTTTTTTCCTCAAGCGAAGTTAAGAAGTAGCGATTAATAACAAGTTTTTCAGCATTCCCATTACACAGTCTCTTGATCCGAAATTTTGATTGCTGATTATTAATGATGTACCTTATGGAAATCACCATGCACGGTTCTTCGCGTCCACTAGAATTTCAAGACCCTGGCTAGGGATTTTTCTTGTGAAAAATTACTCTCAACACAAAGCCAGTCTAGCCTGGATTGTTTCTTTTCAGAGCACCTGTGATCTTTCCTAATTCTTATCTCGGTCCAACAATTGAGTAAATTCCTTTACTTAACAGTGACTTTCTAAGAATCGGTTTTGTAATTCTTTGAGGCCGTATCGGTTGACATGTAATTCATCTTGATTGATTCGTATAATTGGATATTCTTATAGCCTAGTGATTCTGATGTCACGGCACGGATTAGTAAATTCCCTCGGTGGATTCCTATTATCTTTGTTGTAAAATTAAATTTACAACGTAATTTAAGAAATAATCTAATAGAGAACAATCACAGTATTTACGTATGCGTCGAATAAGTCGTTGAATATGCATAACATGACTATAAATATTCTCCTTTAATACCTTATATCCACCTTCAAATAAGAAGACGAAAAACGAGGGGATTTCCGTTACTCCGACAGCCCGTTTCCAATTGATTGCATCATGTGTTATTATTTTTTAATTATTGTTTGAAATTACTATTCGTGACAAGATAACGACACTAATCAACTCGTTTTTTTTTTCAGGTATTGCTACCCAGACGATACTTACGATTCCGATCAACGCCGTAACCAACAACCAGATGGTGAATATGCCCATGACCAACGGTCAGGTGATGACCACCACGCTAGCCAATCTCGCGCACCAGTACGCCAGCGGTAAGCCCTCCTCAGTAGAGAACTACCTAGTATTGCCTTCAACGCCCTGTGTAATTATTTATATTTCGGCTGAGCCCAACATTGTTTACTGCTAAGATGGAGTTACCAGTTGAAATTTCACGCCAAAAAAATTTCGGTGAAATTTGAAATTTCGGTGAAGTTGAAATTTCGGTGCATGAAAATTGTTCTCAAGAGTTGGTTAGTATTCATAAAATTTAGTTTAGGTAAATATTTTTCGTTGAATATTCGGTTTTTACTAGTTGTTTCGATGACACAATTGGCATAAAATTGGAGTCATCTAACACCCAGTGTGGTTCTCGCTCTTAGCTGCATCAAAGCTTCCGTGGGATATAGGTATCGTTACCGCGGAGGTTTTAATTTTTAATTGCCAACTCAGTCGAGGATTTCAAAAGCGATCAATCACACCTCTGGAGACGAATTATACGGTTGGAAAAATACGTGGGTCGAACGCTTTATAAACAAAAAATGGAAATCCACCAGACGTCTAAATCCTCTTTTAGAGCGCTGTAAGTCTCGAGGAAGCTTAGCTCACTACTCCAAGGTCAATGTTATTAGGGCGTGATTATTAGCCCCGCTCATCCTGCTACGTTCGACGGCTTAAGAAATGAGCTCGTAAAATATGTAATGCCCTGCTATCACAGCAACTGCTACCTAAACTTGGTTGAGGAATTATTGCACGGTTCACCATTAATAAATGAATTGCCGATTAAGCAAGAGGCGATTAATTGAATCACCTCTTTATTGACAGAAGTTTTGTTCTTCTGCTTACCCCGGAACGTTGTTTCACTATTATCTTTATTCATTTTGTACTTGGAGTCTATGATTCTTTGAAACACTGACTGTTCCTCTTAGGGTGGTTAACAATAATTCAATAATTATTGAAAGACCCTGGTAGTCATAAACTACATTATTGTTTCAGGAGCTAGTCCAACGCCTGGCAATATCGGGCCAACTTTACCAACCCCGATGCCCCATCTTTTGAACGGGCATTCTCAACATCAGCAGCACCTGCTGAACGCCTATCAACAACAAGCCCAGCACGCCCAGCAGCAAGCTCAACAGGCAGTGCAGCAGCAACAAGCGCAACAAGCTCAACAAGTGGTGCAACAACAGCTGGCTGCGGTTCAACACCAGCAACAGCAGGTTCAGCAGCAGCAACAAGCTCAACAACAAGAGCAAGTACAACAGCAGCAAGTTCAGCAACAGCAACAGATGGGACAACCGTCGCAGATTTCTCCAATGGTGCATTCGCCTTACAATGTAAGTCTCTTGACTGGACAACATTTTTTATTCTTCTAACAACAAAAATTTTCTTTGAGGACATTATCGTGGACAGAAATTTATAGACACATGACGAAACAAGATTCAGAAGTGAAACGTATTCAACATGAAATCCAATATGGATTGACCACCCTCAATTGGTGTTTCCTCAATCTAGGCGATTCGTGCATCGAGCCCACCCCGACGCATGCAAATTAGTTAGGTACCCATATCCGCTATCCAGACCAATTCGAAAATCAGACTGCATTACGCTAACCTAAATACGAATATTAGGGTTTGGATTTAGACTAAGGATTATCCCTCATTAGACTCCGTTTCCCGCCGCGATAGCTCCATGCCCTGGGAGGCATTACAACTTAATCCCGCGGACCTTCTCACCGCCGCTGACCGCCTCGAACTCAGTGAGACTTGCAAAATCGACTAAATGAGAAACCCTAATTGCCGCCTCATTAACTTTTTAACAACTTTAACATCATTGAGGACGTAATTTGTGTTCGCATCATTATCTCTCAGTAACTTTAACCGCGGCGCTGTGCCCAGTAATTTCCTAGTTGCCTGACGTATTACGGTCTGACTTCCCCGGATCTCCACGAGAGATTGCAATCGTTGGAAATACCCGAGCGGTGCCACATCTGAGATGTCCTTCAGCTCGGTGAAGTACCTATCGAGTGCCCCCTCGTAAACGTCGAAATGGATGTCGAGAGATGTGGAAGATCGATATCTTTTGGTTAAATGCTAGTTATCGTCATTCGTACCTAGTGACGTGGTACCTGATACGTGGGTACTAACCAGAACTACGATTTCATGTCGACATTGAACACACAAAATATCCCAAGTTCCATTTTGGCCTAACTCCTCTGTGGTTGCTATCAAATCTAATCCATCCTCACGTCTAATTTCTGATCGTTCAATTGAAATGAAATAAACCAAACGGGTTCATATATTTCTATTAAAAACAAAATACACTATTATACCGGTGTCAGTTACTGTTACAGGTGTAAGTAACCAACAACTGACGATGGTTTGCTCTGTTTTATGTTTGAAATGAGTTTTCATGACTTGATGAGATTTGACCCATTATCTCAATCTAAAAAAAATTTTAGAAACAAAAAACAGACATTTTGGGCCAATTGTATCCACTAGTGACGAGACTACAGCGTGGGTAACAGGACCAATCGACTTGAAATTTCGACCTTCTTTATAACATGACCCACTGCAATTCTAAAGATTTAACCCATTATCGCAACCCAAGAAAATTTTAGGATCAAAAAACTGATTTTTAGTCTAGTTTTGGCCACATTGACGGGTCCATAGCCGATCAACTTGAAATTTGGTCTGGATCTTATTAATGTGGATAATTGAAAAAAGGCCTGAAAGTTCAACCTCTCCACCTTCACCTATTGACCTAACTGAATCATGGATTTAGGTGCCTTCCATATCACCCTTGTTGTTTGGTACATGTCCATGTTTCCACTGCAGGTTCAGGAAATTATTTAAAACAATCTCTTTTAGTTTTGTTGGTGGTTTTTTGTTGACAGTGATTATATAGTTGATTGTGTTTACACCAATAAGCCCCACCTACCTCCAATACTCCTAACCAACCAGCTCATGAAAAGTGTTTCAATTGGTTGTCGTATATTTCAGAGTGGCCTGCAAAACTGTTCCAAGTCCCCACCCATCAACATGAACGGAGGCGGTAGCTCGGGTCCAGCTCCCCTGGGGGCGGTCAACGGAGGCTGCCCACCTCCCGCCCCCTCCGCCTCCCCTTCGTCACCCATTAGCCGCCTCGCCGCCTCCAACAACGACCTGACGATCACGACGTCGCGAGCAGCGAAACGACGACATGATGGGCCTCTTGTTGACCTTATGGATGATCCCAGTGAGTACATTTTATGGGTATCTCAGCTCTGTATTTGATGTCAACTACAAAGTCAATCAGTCAAACTCACTACAGTAGGTTTGTGGAAGACCACCGAATCACCGCAGCCTTTGAATGAATATTTCGAATCCCAACGGTTTATTATTTTTAGTAAACCACCCTTTTTTAGCGAATTCTCAAAGAAAAGGAAGCTAATGTTCTCGGTACATAATGTTTAAAACTAAAATTTCCGAAAACTTTGTATACCAAAATCCGTTTTATACGTTTTATACTGCCAAAAGACACAAAAATCATATGTATATATATTTATATATACCTATATTTTCTATCGAGAGTTATCGCCTGGAATGGCCCATACGTAAATATATTATATTTATGTATGGCCATTCCAGACGATAACTCTCGATAGAATTGTGATAAAAAGTTCAAATTTGCACACAAAAAATCTGACCTGGTAATCGAAAGGCTAAGTTCGTAGATGGGCAGAATCAGACCACTCAAAGAGGGAAGAATTCGTAGATGGGCAGAATCAGACCACTCTAAACCACTCTAACCAAAAAATTCCTAAAATGGAACAGTCTCACAAGTGACACCTCATTTTATAGGTTTCTTCACGCTGAACACGATGGTGAAGTCAGAATCTTATTCCGTTAAAAAACTGAGCACTTTGAAGATGAAGAAACGTCGTTGTTACTTGAGGTGTTCTTCACGGTTCAGTGTTGAAAAACCTATAAACTGAGGTGTTACTCTGAAAAAAATGGAAACCAAATTTGTTAAAAAATCAGTAAAATGGAGACATTTTGCATAAAACCAGTCATTTTCCCGAAAATTCGCTCTCATAGCCATACTGCATGACTGTGAATTTTTTCTAGAGCTTGTTATGTGTACAATATCGTAGTGAGTCCAAAATGAAGTCAGTCATGCTAATTAGTGGCACCATCACTGACTTCATTTTGGACTCTATAATTATAATTCGTCAACTAAATTCCGGACCGATATGAATAATTCACGAGTTATCATCGAATTTATTTTATATCAAAAACTTCCTACTAACAAACGGATGAATGATATTAAAAATCACCTCCTAGACTCGAAAATTGTCTCAGAACGACAATTAGGTATCACCAAAACGATGTGTAGTTTGAGTAAAATGTTCCCCAGTAAGAAAATTGGTTTGAAGTTTCGCCGTTTGATTTACGCTTGTGTTGATGGTGTGTTTTTAATGGAAACGCGAGTGGTCCTAAAAAATGGACTAAATCCAAATCCATTCAAATTTCTGTTTAAAAAATATCTAAATCAAAAACACCTGTTTTGTACCATTCGAATGTACGATCTTTAACCATATTCGGAATCATTGTAGATCAACCAATGATATCGGAGAGCCGCGGTCACACGGTCGACGGCATCAACCTCGACGAGATCAAAGAGTTCGCCAAAGCCTTCAAACTTCGACGCCTCTCCCTCGGTCTCACCCAGACTCAGGTGGGTCAGGCCCTCAGTATCACCGAAGGACCGGCCTACAGTCAATCAGCTATCTGCAGGTAAATTTTCCCACCTTCCCGTCTCGTTGACTGTGTTATAACCTATAATCACCCATTCTCGGTAAAATAATAATTGTTACATTATTCATAGAAGCAGACAACCGCACATGTCAATGAACTCTATCCCTTCCCTGTGTCCATTTTCTTTGTCAAGAGGAGAAAAAAAAAAATCCCTTCGAAAGTATATCCAAGAGCTGTGTGCCTTTTCAAGATAGAAATGATCCAAGAGTTTACCCAAAATTTTGGGATTTGATTCTAAAATATCGTTCTTATGTAAGAACAAGTTGTTTCATGTTGATCTCCATCCTAATTATGCGTTCATTTTTCTCCTGATATCAACAGTAATCTGTGAAACTGCAGTCCTTGTAGAGCATGGAGCTAAGTCGGTGTCATTATGAATATTTTCAACGGCTCTGCGACTCAATTATTCTAATTAGAAGAATATTTTAATACATTTGTCCCTGAGAACGAAGGTCCTGCTAAATTATGAAACTCAATTAATTGATGACGTTTTTCTGCGTATAAGTTGATAATTATTTGTCACGGAGGGGGCGAGGGGGGGTCCAAAGGAGTTTGCACCTAATGACTGCGACAATTGCTCAGTTACATCATCTATATAACTAAATTTAAAGACAATTTTCGTGTTCCTTGGGTATTTTCGAAAAATTTAACTACAGTTATTCGTTTCGTGCGAAATGGAGTCGAACCATGCCGATTTTGAATTTGGTGTCTGTCTGTCTTTTGGTTTGTTTGCCCTTCAATCACGCAAAAACGGCTCAATAAAACGGCCCTTCTCCCGTATTTAAATGTTCCGTGATCGGGGAAGGACATAGGGGGGTTCACTTCCGGATCCGATGCATAGGGGTGGGGGTTTATAGGGAAGCAGAAATATAAAAATCTTAATTTCTTCCTTCCTGTGAGACAGATGAATATTAATTTTGGTATTTAAGATTATAAGGGTTTGTAAAGGGGCATGTAAGAGGTATAATCCGTAAAACGACAGGTGAGAGTGGCAGATGGATCCATCCCGAGTTCTGCCCGTCAGCTAGTTGTATACTCTTCCTAACCTCCTATATTTCCAGTTTCTCAGATTTCCGCTAGAAACCAATACAATTAAATAGTCCCACCCTACAGAAATGAGCTCTTGGTTGTACTGAATATTTCAAAACTGCTCTCCCCCCTCCTCCAATATACCGACTCTTCGATCTACTTATCTCTCACCACATCATCCCACTACTGTGATTTCGGAAAGACATTAATAGCATTTTTTTCTCTTTTCTAAACCTTCCCAGTGCCCTGGCAACTCAGATGTACTGCGCGGCCCAACTTGCCTCCCAGCAACAGTCCATGTATGTTATCACTGTACTCTTTTATTTTTATTTTTATACTTCTACCTCTATTACTACTTCTTCTTAAACTTTTTCAAGTTCTCTATACATACTTTTTTTTGTGTTTTATCCTCATATTATGTTCTGTTTTACATTTCTCGTTGTCTAACCGCTCCTTTAAAGACTCATTATTTTCAATGCGTACCTATAAAAAGACGTTGCACTTTTTTGGTTGAATTGTTTGAATCAGTCAACACGAAACTCTTGCTACTAATTTGTCCATAATTTTCCCATACAAATATTTCCATACAACGTTTTCCCACAATTTCGTCCTGAATAGTATAGTTTTTTCTTTAACCGAATGTTTCCTTCGCTATTACTTTTGGTTAATATAACGCTTCTTATCAACGGGAGTAATTTCGTTCACTGATCCTAAATCTTTCTTTGATTTTTCATCAATTTTATATTTTCAGTTGCCATTTTTTATCAGTAAATTTTTTTCAATTCCGCTCGCCTTACCCTTCTATATACACACCATTACCCTTCTCCATTGATGATTTCACTGTAAACTTTCCTGCAAGATAATTGTGTTGGGTGATTCCAGATTCATGCACCGTGTGGGCTTTTGTTTAATTTCTGTTTCGTCTAATTTATAATTTATCTGTCCCAGCCACTTAGAGCTCTGGCGCTTTGAATATCGATAATTTTCACTTGAACACTGCAATAAACTATCACAATGAAATTACAGTGTATATCGTACTCTTCATGACTTGAAATTCGTGGAAGTTTTTTTATTTACTTTTCATCTGCTTTAGGAGTGCCAGGGCGCTGTGGCTTGATGCATGCTTGTGATGAATATTTTGTGTGGATTTTTGACTAGGAATAGATGTTCAATATTTCAAATTGGTCCGTCCTCACCGGTAATTTGTGTTGTTTTAGGTTTGAAAAGTTGGACATCACTCCAAAGAGTGCACAAAAAATTAAACCAGTTTTGGAACAGTGGATGAAAGAAGCGGAAGAGAGGTAAGGTGCTCAAATGTTTCAACTGTTTAGCCAACAGTGTCATGTTTCTGATCGATTCTAATGGTCACCCATACTGACTCACAAGAATGGTAAATTCAATACTTTTTAGATCTAAAATTCATTCAGCGTTTTTACAATCGGGTCTAATTTGGTATTTTTGCCTCTTCGAGCAGGTACAAGAGTGGCCAAAACCACTTGACGGAATTCATCGGTGTGGAACCATCGAAGAAAAGGAAAAGACGAACGTCTTTCACTCCTCAGGCCCTCGAGCTCCTCAACGCTCATTTCGAAAGGAACACTCACCCATCAGGTATGCTATAAAGTTCATTCGATGTAGAAGAAGGGAATGAAAGGTTTAGTATGTACAGATCCGCGTCCCTCCTCCGCCCATAACTTTTGGCCAATATAAGTCACCCTTGGGGGTTGTTGGACTATTGGAACACCCAGCACAACAATCAAGCACCGACCTGTACGAGTCCCATTCTTCATTCTCAATATGGTTCAAGAAGAACTGTACTACTCAAGACATGGGCAATACTAGTCCCATTCTTCATCCTCAATATGGTTCAAGAAGAACTGTGCTACTCAAGACATGGGCAATACTAGAAGCTAGTGACATATTGTAGGAATGGTGTAAATACCCTGTCATATTTGTAGGTACTCCAGTTGTAGAAAGAAAAGAAATTGAGTCGGTAAAAAATCTATACCTACTATTGATAGGAGTAAAGCGAGAATTATTTAGAGGGCGGGTTAAAGCCTCGAACACCCTGAGAACAACGTTTTAGATTTACTGGCTTGTTTCCCCATGACCTATTAGTAATAATATGGCGACTTTGAAGATTTTCATGCTTGAATTCGAACACTCCCGCTACAAAAACATAATTTGCAACTGTTTACTTGGATTTTCTTAGTTTAGTTGCAAATGTTGTTTTTGTTGCTGGTTGCATGCATTCTAATTCAAGTAGGTGTTGCGTTGAAACCCTTGAAAGTCGCTATACTATGTTATTATTACAACTAATTATTCAAGCTAATGAATTTAAAACTGACTGCCAGTGAAGTGGTTGGACCATCGAATTAGAAACTAGCTTGTTTTACCCGGTATAACCTGATCGCCTCCCAAGGGCCAGTTGGGTATCCAGTAGACCTAAATGTCAAGTTATTATTTCTCTTCAATCTCGTTCACAATACCATCAGACCAATTTTCAGCTCGAAATTCTTTAAAGTTCGTTCATAAACGTTTAGGCGGAAGTCCCACAGGTCGGTGGCGTCAGAGTATCCAAATGAACTTGAAAAGACTCGCCCGCTTCCGACAGTCGGACCTATCGAATTGCCACTTGTTAGGAAGCTCTCACTAAAATCAATCAGGAAATCGAATTTGAGAAATTTAGTGGGACACCTCGTCGTGAAACAAAATCAACTTGTATAAGCGCCTTAATTGACATTGACTTAATTGACTTAATTGCCAACGATAGTAATGTTTACCATACAAATCAACAGAAATTAAGAAAATTTTACTCCTAACTCTCCTATCTCATTTTACGGTAAAAATGTCGATTCTCGCGAAAAATTTTACTTGTCGACTTTTACCGAAAGATCCACGATTATTTGGACGAGAACGAGGATTTTACACTGTGAATCCACTGAAAACAAAAAATCTCTCTTGGCAATTGACAGGCTAAGTTCGTAGATGGGCAGAATCGGACTACTCTAAGTGGGGGTTTTGGGGAGTTTTAGGGGGAAAACATTCCTCATAAATTCCCAAGATGGAACATTTTGACAAATGACACCTCATTCCAAATGTTTTTTTATGCTGAACACGACGTTGAAATTAGAATTGCGATATCCCATTTCGTTCTCAAACTGGAGCACTTTGAATATGAAGAAACGTGGTTGTTAGGGGGGGTGGTTCACTCAAAAAATGAAAGTCTGACAAGTGACACCTCATTTTAAAGGTTTTTACCACTGAATACGATCGTGAAGTCGGAATAATTCCAATTATTGCGATATCTTATTTCGTTCTCAAACTTCAGTACTTTGAAGATGAAGAAACGTGGTTGAACCTTGATATATTCTTCACAGTTTGTCTGCTCTAAATTGATGACGGAATGTGATATCGCAATTCTGACTTCCCCATCGTGTCCAGCGTTGAAATGTCCAAAAGCTGAGGAGGGTTTTAGGCGTTCGCGGGGGGGGGGGGGGGGGGGGTTCACTCATAAATTCCAAAAATGAAACGGTCTGTCAAATGTCACCTCATTTTTAAGGTTTTTAAACGCTGAATAAGATGGAGAAGTCAGAATTGCTATATCTTATTCCGCTCTTAAACAGGAGCACTTTGAAGATAAAGAAACGTGGTTGTTACTTGAGATGTTCTTCATGGACATCATGTTCTTTAATGAAGACGTTTTACATAAAACCAATTATTTCTTCGAAAATTCGCTCTTATAGTCATGCTGCATGACTAGGGATTTTTATACTTTCTTGCAGATTTTGTTTTCTCCAATTTCAATTTCAATGTCGCTTTTTCAGGAACGGAAATCACCACCCTCGCCCACCAACTCGGCTACGAGCGGGAAGTCATCCGGATCTGGTTCTGCAATAAGCGGCAGGCCCTCAAAAACACCGTCCGGATGATGTCGAAAGGCTGCACCTAGCTGACGGCCCCGCCGCCGTCTTGGCACCCATGAGACGAACAGAGCGCTCCCCTCGGCCCGTGGACGCCCGAAGAGCAACATCCAGCGACGGCGACTGCGCTCCATAACCCACACGACGTCAATCTTCCCCGACAGTGAACCGTTCCGGAAGATGCCGTTCAGTGAATCGTTTCGAAAAACTAACGTGTTTTGAAGTCTCGTGGACTTTGTACGAGTACATTTTCTCCCTTGTGTCAGAGAGGATGCCATCACAATACGAACTCATTTCACGTGTGCGAAATTCCCACCACCACAGTGCAATAAACATTACGCATTGCTGTTACATTTCTCTTTCATATTGAATTTTCTCAATTTGGTTTCTCTTACATTTAAACTGATCTAGGTCCCTTGCAACCCTTGGGATCAGAAATAGGCATCACGTGGCTCTCAACAACAAACACACCATTCATGATTTTAACTCTTGTGCCATTTCCTCAATTCGCAGATGATTTGAACATTCCACCAAAAGAAGATCATAGTAAAAAAAAAAAAAAAACTACTTCATCGTAAATCCCAAGTATTTTACACAAATTAAATTGACATAATCACACAGCTGCAACAGACTCTAAACAACCTCTCACTCCATACCAGTCTGTTTGGTAATACTTACCTACGCAGGTGCATGTAAAATACTTAATACAAGATATGATATACAATTTAATTTCGTTGAATTTGGATAGGAATACCTGTCGCCTTACCTGTGGCTAGTTCATTGAGTGTGGTGTTTATTCAAAAGAAAAATTAAAAAAAAAGGTACCAAATCCGATTGATGGACATCAGAATATAAACGTGACTGTTACATACCTTATTATGTAGGTATATGTGAAAAAACGAAATGTGTCCGCGCGGTATGCCCATCTTCGTACAGTATTCTTCGGAGTATTATTAAGGATATTGTGATTCGTCGCAAACTATCAAATAGTATTGAATCGCAACTCAAAGAGTACGAAACCACTTACGGGGAGATTCAAAAAAACAAATTTTATATAATTTTATAATTCTGTAAAATAAGTACGACACATCATTTAATCATCCTGTCTGTCTAAACAGGCGACTTCTGTGCATTTGGTGTTGTCATTATATCATGTTGGTTCTCACAATTGAAATATTTTATTAAATCCGATTTACTATTGCACTGAAATAGATCATCAGCCAGAAAACGTATTTTATCTGTTATATACTTGTTGTTATATTATTGTTGACATCCGAATTGTATAGGTAAATAATAGTTAGAAATGAAGGTCCTTAACAGTTTTATTTCCTTTCGTTTTTTTGTTCAGTAAATTTTGACATCACCAAATTTTGAAGAAAAAAGTATTTATAAGGAGGTACGTTTAAAATTTAAAAAATCAATGATTTGATTCTACAAAAATGTAAAAAAAAAATTGTCATTTTACCCAGTGTTACCCCTTTTTATGATTGTTATAAATTATTGATAATGGAATAAAAGAACTCATACAAAAATATCCAGGGGTAATGATCTGTTCCCTTCAAAAATTAGTATTACATCATTGTACATAGATTATAGTGGCACTCAAGTGCAATATTATTGCTATTTGAATTTGAAAAATCATGTTTTCGTTTATTGTAATTTGTCTTGTTCTTGATCTCATTTTCAATCATAAAATTTATTCAAGAGAAGTTTGCACATTTCGTCCAGGAACTTTAGAGAAAACAAATCTTCAAATTTTCGCGCATTCAAAAATGTGTGCTGCAATTGTAAATAGTTATATATACAAACGATCTTGAATGTACTATATTTGACTAAATTAGATGTGTACATATTAAGGGACCTAACTAGGCCTAGATTTTCTTGTACATTCAATTGAATAATTTATTTTACTAAATACTCGAAGTTTCGGGTTTTTTCTTTGAATGAAAACAATTTTCACTTCTTTTCTCATTTATTTTTGGAATTTATTATTTTTTTCACTCGGTTCTGACTTTGTGTCAAAAAGTGTGATAAAAAAAAGTTTCAAAAAGACTCTTTAAAATTTAAAAAACCAAAACGAAAAAAAATTTTAAATTAACGTTTCGAACTATCAAAATTTTAATATGTCGCGGAAAAAAAGAGGGAGGCGAAATTCTAAATTATTGTGATATTGTAAATTTGAATTTTCGGGCAAATGTTTCGACCATGTGATAAAATTCTGGACAAGTCTATAAAATTTTAATTGATTTTTTCTTTATGGTGTTGTATTTTTTAGTTTTAAACTGTTATTATAAATATTTAAAAAAAAACTTTTTCTTAATTATACAATTTGCAATTTGTTTTCCAACAAAATGGATTGGCTAAGTAGAAATTGAGTTGTAAGCAGTTGTTCACTAACAATATTTTTCGGTGACGTAAAACTGAACTTTTACCACTTATGGTAAGTGTGTGTTTGAGAGCGAATTTCATGGCAAAACGAGATTTAAAATATATACAATGCTTTGTTAAGGTTTTCCCAGTTCATAGAACAAGAAAATTCTTTATTTGTTTTGCGTGCGTAAATTGGTCGAAGTTCCATGAGCTGGCGAAACCGCTGTGGACATATAATAATTGAAAGAAACCAGTACATCTGTAAATATCTGTATAGACCAGTTAGATTTTGGTTGAAGAGTAAGTAACTAAAGTTCCTACTAGACTGTTAAGACAACTGAGATGGTTGTTCGCCCAGGAACCTGTTCTGCTGCCTCTTGCAAAACCCTTCGTATTCCGGCCCAATTGGTGTATCCAAAATCATTCACTGTTGCATCATACACGTGATTGATGTTAGGTATTAGCACAGTTGGGATCTCCCAGTTGTTCATAGGTATTGTAGATTTCCATGCTCTTCTTTCCATTTTCATGCAATAACAGTAAGAATTTCGTTGTAAATTCATTGCTGAGGTGTCATACACCTCTTGCAAAACTCTACATGCCGCATGATAGTGATCCTTTTAATCAAATGCTCTCTCTATACTACACACTGGTTTTGATGACAAATCATCTGAAGCATTCCTCTGTAAATTTCTTTCCTGAATAGAAAATACTGTCTCGCTTAAGAATTTAATCTGCAAGTTGATCGTGCCATAGGTACGTGTTTCTTTCACTACCACAGTCAAAGAAAGAATATTCGTACATACCTACAGATGAAAATGGTAGTCATTCCATCACGTTAAAACTATGAGTTCTTTGCTTCAGCGGTTTCACTACATTTACACAAACACTCATCGCTAGTGGATCTTGGAACTCTTCCAACCTAATGAATTAGAAGAAATTATACCATTAAAAGGTATAAATTTTATAAATAAACAAATTTTGTTTTTAAATGCCATATGTCACAATCCCACTACCCACTTAAAGCGCGGGCAGGCAGCACTACAGCGCTCCTGGGGGTGAGACTCCAATAAAACTAACTGCATGCTCCCTCATTGAAAGAAATACAAAAAACCTGTCAGATGTCTCTATCTGTTTTTTGATGTTGTCGACTAACCGTAGGCCAATATATTATCTGTATACACTCATTTATGTGTTTAATAAAAATGAAATATATGTAGAATATTTATAAAGTTGATTTTTTTTGTTCGAATTGCAATCCTTCATCTTGTTTATCCAACACATTTTTTTCACTGCTGTTATGATACCTGTAACGTCATAATCTATCGTAACCTAACAAAAATGAATCCTCATTGTACCTGTAGGCAACATCAGATCGCACGATTCCTTAGATCCTTGAGAAAACATGGAACATTCACAAGGTTGTCTCATGGTTGTTCAGACCCTTGAGGCAAAATCAGGTCGCATGGTTCCTTAGATCCTCGTGGCAACATTAGACAGATCTCGTTACCCTAAGCAACATCATATGTCAGGTGTACTCTGATCCTTTCTGAAAATGTAGAGAACTATCACATTTGACTCGGGAGCATGAGAGTAGTACTACATTTGATCGATGTATGAAGTTACAATTAGATGTTATAATATAAACATAAAACTGAAAAGTAACAATAAAATAATGAAAAATATCAACAGATCTTAAATATAGGAAGTGATAAATTATAATTTCAATCAAAACAAATGGATATAATAATATTATATTATAACAGCGGCTAGAACCAAAATCAACATCGGCCTAATTTGTTGATGAAGGTGGGTTTATGGAACCAATCTGTAATGGAAATCTGATAACATTAAAGACAAAGATTCAATCTCTTGGCCCACGCAGTGCATTTAAATACATGGAGCATTTACAAGCAATGTCCCAGCATTGCAACGTCCTTATAGATAGGTCCTTGAATTTAAAAGTATGAAGTCGATTATGAACACAAATTTTATTCAGTAGACCGCTAAGCATGTACTCGATGATATTTATGCTCCACATTTTATAACACATCATTTTCACACACTGCAAGTAAATTCGCTAATGCTATACATTAAGATATATTTTCAATTATCACACTCCAGCACTTTTCGAAATGACAAATTTTGACCAGTAACGTTTATTGCAACTTTGAATAGTGGAGCCCAAAAATGTTGTTCACGTTGTTTTTCAAACGTTTATCATAGCGAGTAAATGGTTGAGGTATATTGAGATATTTATCTTCCGGCAGTTTTGATTAGACTTGAATAAACCGATTTAGAGACTCAATTTCCTAACATACAATGGCGGGGATTTGTAGCACATGTCACGGGTATCTGTTCTTACTTGTATTTTGATGTAGGCAGATGCGTAAATACATGATATTTTCATTGGAGATTCGAGCACATCTACACCGGGCATCATTTCTCGATACACCCGGAATTTTACATAATTATTATATTCTTCAAAATCGATACCCGACAGCGTCAATAAATAATTTTTTACAAAAGTATTGCAAAATAGTTGACAGATACTACACCTTCCAGGAAGTCACACACTAATAGATTCCCAATTACTCAACCTTAATATACAACGTATTATTTGTTCATTAAATCCATTCGCACAGTTCGGTGCTGCAGAACTTTCAACTACTGAAAAATTTAATGTTTGAGATAGGCCCTTGATAGTAGACCGAGGAATGCCAAGAACCTGAAGCCTACCATGAGCATCGTTAGGGCCATCAGATCAATGTACCAGTTGTTCTGAAAAAGAAAAAAAAATCATGTAATCACTGAATTTGGTGCGGATCTTATAAATTTGAGACAGTTTATCTTTTAGGAGTTTTTCGCCCTCATTCTAACTAAGAGAGCGGGTAGATGTATTTGACTGCTCGTCTTGCTTTGGCTACAAATCACTACTACAAATCATGTTCTGACCTGCTGATATCAGTTGTGTAAACAGGAATTTAGTTATGTGATGAGGGGAGGGGCTAGTACCCCCCCCCCCCCCCCGGAACATGTATGAAAACACGGTACTAAATAGAGGGTTTTAAACTAATTTTAACACTTTTCTTAATTTACAAAAACTTCATTCTAAAAGGAAATCTTTTTGACATGGATATGTCTTACCGCTGGGGGTCATGAAAAAATTTTGATACACAGGAAAAATGTATCGTGATACTAATAAACAGCAACGGGCAATTTACCGGCAATTCCGTCCACTTTAAGCAAAATAAACCCAGGATCAGTTACGTGGCTCCTAAAGCTAATTTCGATGCTATTCACGTACGAAGCTGTAATTTGGTATGTAGCCTCCTTAGGACTTACACTTTAAGCACTTTGGGCCCTGGATTGGCTTAGTGGCTCCAACAACTAATTTCTAAGCTATTCACTCTTTGAAGCTGTAATTTGGTATGTAGTTTAAATTCACGATTTTATTAATTTTTCAATACCTAATATTTTGAAGGTCAATCAATCTTTTCCCCACTTCTCACGGAGGCTTCTTTCTGAGGGTTTGTTCCCGTCGATTCTACCCTTGTTTCATTTTTGGGAAAACCGAGTTAGGCCTTGTGGGATCTTAAGGGACGATATACTGTAGCCATGGAACATTCCCAGAATCGTTCCAAGACCTAAGTGGTGAATTTAATCCAATTCGCTTTGATTGGAACAAATAATAGCATGATAGTAAGGAAATGGAGTAGACCAGGTCAACTAAATCTAGAGTCTTGATAGAGTCTTTTGGGTAGGTACGTAATAGGCAAAAGTAATTACGCTCGATAATATCAGTTCTTACCTCAGAGAAATTGAAAGTCTCCAAGATAATATGGCCGTCAGCTGGGCAAGTTGTATTCATTCTGGAACATGCGATGTTTTCTACTCCTTCCCACTGATTGATGAGCAGAGCTTCGTTGCCATACTTGAACCACGAGAGGTTACTTAGCCACGTCAAATACGCCGGTACCGATCTGAAACGGGACAGAGTACTTATGTAACGCCAACTGAACAAGCCTGCACCAACTAACTTGATCTAGATCTCGATACTAAACTATAATATCATATTATGATCACAACACTACCTATTGATATAATAAAAGCAGCAGTGCAGTGTAGTAATGAAGCACAGCACTTGTACACTCACCCAGCATTGAGGAAGAACCCACCAAACAGCAGGAATGGAATGACGATGGGGGGTCCCACTGACAAAGCTACCGACATGTTTGAGCTTATGCACGATATGAAATAACCTGGAAAAAAATATTGACTTGGAAATTCAAAACTGTCCTCGAGCCAATAAAATAATGGTGCACTTATATTATAAAATAATTTATATTATATTGATGTTACCGAAAGAAGCAGCAACGTTGCTCACGAGAGTCATGACAATCAGGGCACAGAGAAACCTAGTAAAAGGAGCATTCAGTCCCACCATGTAGTAAATGACGGAAGTGAATATCAATGGGACTGCTATGAAAATTGGAACTTCCGCCATTGTTTTAGTTAAGAAGTACACGTCCGTTCTATACATTCCGTTTAGATGTTCTCTCAGAAAGACTGGAAGTTCCCCACAAAACACCTGAAGAAGAGATGCAAGTTAAAAGTTATGATTGCTTTAAAAAGTTGAAAAACCTTATAAAGAAGGATTTTTGGTGAAAACTCACGTGAACAACAGCAAACATGTTTTGAAAGGTCATATTGGATAGGCAAACGAAAAGAGCTCCGTTAATGTTCATGACGCCGTCTTGATCGATGGTTTGCCCAAAGTAAAGGATTCCAATAAGCATAGCGACCATCTGGAATTGTTAATATTTTGTCAATGATTTCATAATGCTGCGATTTTATATAATCATATTAAACAAATTTCACAATTCGCATAGCTGTGGTGTCAACAACTCAATCCATGTAACCATCATCAGGTTGGTTGATTCAGAATCACGCATTGACCCATTGATTACCAATTAAACGGTCATTGATTGGTCTATTGATTATCTAACGATAAATGGTACTTACGAATGTTTGAAGCATTTTGATTTTGACGAGATTCGGTTCTTTGATGACGCTCAGCCACGAACGCCAAATTAAAGCTCTGAACTGAGCCCACCATGACGCCTTGTAGGGTGATACTCGCCTCTTGGAAAACCAGGGGGAAGGCAGGCCGGTACTTTGAATCTATAGGGCAGAAAGAAGTGTAATTAGATTTGGGAGATCCATACCAAGTAGTATAATAACGAAAAAGAAAGAAGGATTCACGGAGTTCACCTGCTGTTCTTGTGGTTGTACAAGTGACAAACTCAACTCAACCATGTGTGTATACACTTTTTGGAAGACGTAAAAACAACCTAAAGGTGTGCATCGACAGTGCGAGGCATGCGGAGCGAGGCATGCCGAGCGAGCTGCCGCGCACTGTTGCTACTAGGCTTACTGTCGATAATAGACTATTGCAAACATGCTTTAAAATTCCAGAACATTGAGCTTGCGGCTGTTCTTGCATACTTGGTAAATAGGAATTATCACCTTGATACACATCGTAAAATTACTACCAAGAAGCCAATGATCTAAAAATAAAGGAATTACTTCAGTGTTTTTCTCTGCCTGAAGCAACATTTTGGCACCATGCGATGATGACTTGTAGGACTCACAGACCATCGTGATCATATTTCTACAAGCTTCTTCTCGAGTGGGGACGACTGCCAGCAACTGGATGAAATAATCGGCCGGATTATGGTTGGGGGGACATGGAGCACCAAGTCTGAAATAAGAGGTACCTAATCATTACCGATACAACACAAAATTTCAACGTAGATTAGCCTCACCACACAGATGTATCATGCGACGTTGAAACTGTGGGTACTGTGAATCTAAAACCTTGAGTAGGAAGTGTATGCATAGAGACGTTCCAAATGGATTGCTTTCCATATTCCAAACGGAAACATGCAGCATGGCTATAAGAGCGAATTTTCGCCAAAATTTTTTCCATTTTTATTAGCTGAGTAACACCGAAGTTCATAGATTTTTCAATTCTGATCACAATGGTGAAGTCAGAATTCCGAATGAGATATCGCAATTCTGATTTCACCATCGCGTTCAGCGTAAAAAAACCCTTTAAAATAATGCATTTACACTAATAGGATATCGTCAGTTGCTCACACTTTGAAGAACTCGTTCGCTTGACCAGGAGTTCCAAGAAAAGCCAGTTTCCCTTCAGCCATGAGGCAGATCTTGTCGAACATGGCGTACACCTCCGAACTGGGCTGGTGAATGGTGACTATTATAGTTTTCCCTTTGCTCGCAAGGGATTTGAGGACAGTGACGACGTTTTGCGCCATGAACGAGTCCAAACCGGATGTGGGCTCGTCACAGAACATCAATGGTGGGTTGGTAAGGACCTGCAAAACAATAAGTGATCTCATAATGGAACTACTTATGGATATAAGAACATCAACTGATGTTTCAACATCAGATTAGCTAAAACTGTTTTCGATCAAGGAGGAAATCCACGTGGCTTTATTGATGAGTAAGGAATTCAAGAGTTTCTCAAAATATTGGGTCTTCAGTCAAGTTGGGAACGCCAGTGCCAATTACCAGTACAGTAGCAATTATACACAGTATGGCCATGAATACGTTGAAACATTGCATTCGGTTGGGCACCTGCTTTTTTCTCGTTCTCTCAAGGCGCTTAGGTCTTCAATAGTTTTTGATATATTCAATTTCGGAACGTATATTATAAATACAATTATCATCTCCTTGAGACTACTGGTAAAGATGAAAGCTTTAAAATGTCTTACTTCAGATGCGAAGGACAGTCTTTTCATTTCTCCGCCGGATATCCCTTTCATTTTTCCTGGCACTCCAATGATCGTGTTTTGACACCGTGTTAATGTAAGCTGTTGACAAATAAGCACAGGTTTAGTTATCAAATTGGATCTGAATTCGTTAGATCAGATAAGAAGTCGTTTCACTTCTTATGTCTAAATCATACTGAATGTGATCGCAACTCTCACCTCAGCCATTACTTCTTCTACCCTTTGCATTCTGTTGATATAAGGTATTCTTCGGTCCATTCGAACTAGCGCCTGAAATCACAGAGGCATAAGTTACTCATAATTTCATTGAAAAATTTAAAAAAATCTGCTTTAGTAAAATGTACATTGTATTGAAAAATACATTTTATTAACACGGATTGTGCATCATCATGTGTGCACAGAGCAAAGGTGATACATCTATGTCAGATATTGGGTGAGTTCGTATTCATGTCACAGCACTGGTATCATATTATTTACAAAGTTAAAATGTGAAACTCTTGATGCATTTATCGCAGTTATTGCATATGAGAAAAACCCCAGAGCTCAGAAAAGCATCACAACGATATCATAAAAGAGGTAGACATAAACACAGTCCTGTCTACTTCCATCGTGAGACGGTTTTCATACAGTTCATTTATCTAAAACTACTATGAGAGGAAACTGAGACTGATTATCAGGAGACTGGGACTTAATGCAGAGGAGATGTAATACAGAAGAGATTCAATATAAGAATTCTCTCATTTTACATCTAATTCGTGATCCTTCTTCGTATGAAGTTCACGACATCATGTTTATCTTGATCAATTTTAAGAGTATTTAATAATGATTCAAAATACCAATGCAATCACCTTATGATCATGTATTTATCTAGTGATCTAATTATTTATACATTTATATACTCCGAATATCACCTAATGTTCCCGAATTCTAGATCATAGGGACTTCATCGACGGCTCAAATGAAATCCTAAAATCCTACCTGGAATATGAGATGCTCCTTGACGGTGAGGGTTCCAATGAAAAGATCCTCTTGCTGCACATAAGCCGACAAGGATGTCAGCGTATTCTCGTCTACTGGGACGCCGTTGATGGACCTGTGTCCAGTCAGCTCCATCTTCGAGCTTGTTTTACCCGTGAGGGCATTGAGGAGGGTCGTTTTCCCCGCACCGCTCGCTCCCATCAGCGCCAGGAGTTCGCCAGGCCTTCCAATACCCGTGACTACAAAAAAAAATTAACAAACATTGAAACCACAAGTAAAACACATTTGGTACGAGAATAAGACGGACAATACTAAAGAAGTCTGACAGCATTGCTAAAACAGTATGATATTCGATTTTTGATTGGCTTGGTTACCTGAAAACATTACTCATGATTCTTTGTACTAAAACGGCTTGCATGACCACATTACCGAAAGCATAATTCTATCATCGCTAGACTCCTTCCCAGGGGCGGATCTAGGCTTTGATTTTGGGGGTGGTTTCTAACCTCACCTAAGTCCCACTTGTACATGGCCAAATCAATCTTGCATGTTTTTTACAAAACACTTCTCGTACGCCAATGATGTCCATGTTTGAATTCAGCATAGATATGTAGGCCTACCTATTGAGCAACCCCTCGAAATGACCCCCCTTTGTAACCACACCTGCTCTTCCTCATGACTGGGTGGCAGGCATGAAGGCTTGATCATTTTGGCGGTTTTTCGAAGAACAAAAGCTGTAACAATTTTTTTTTTTTTTCACTGCTGAAGAAATTTATTACATTTAAACAAAATAGGTATAGAAAGAAATTTTGAATGAAGCTCGGGTCAGTCTAGTGGACGCATTTTCAATCCTCGGATTGGTAGTGGGGCCCCATCTTCCATCCCCAGCCCTGCTGCCTCTCCAAAGCTGTGGATCCGTCTACGAAGCCCCCTGACGCGCATTGAAATGGCCATTATCACAATATTTAGTACGATGTCATGATTCGTTCATCTTGAATTTTTCATAGTTTTCCTCCCAAGTGGAACTGCGAATCTCAATACTTTCAAACAGATTGACACTAAGTTATGCTTGTTTTTCGGCAGCTGCCAAGTCACAAATTACATTGATTCGATCATGTAGTTTTGCGAGATGTTAACATTCATGGAACGTCGAAAAATATTTTATTCCCACGTCAATGACCCATTATTATTAAATTAATATTATTAAATGTCTTAACAGCATATTTCGGTAGGTACCTGCTGCAAACAAATGATTCAAACTATATCCTACCTCCTTTGAGAATGTGTTTGGGCGGCGTGAGGTACCTCGTTTTCTTGGGACAAAAGAACCTCTTCAAGTACCCCGTACACCCGACTTTGTCTTCGGCGTAGACGTTGATATCCCTCCAGGTGTAAGTGATATTTTCCGGGGAGAGAAGGCTCGGGGCCAAGGATTCACCTCCGTTTCCGGGGTCACCTCCGCCGCCTCCGGTACCATAGTATTTGACCCCACCAGTCCCTCCGTTGTCGAGACCTTTCTGTATCAACCTGGAGTCCATCTGTATCGAGACTGAGCCATCGTCCTGTGGAATTATAGAGAAAGTAAATTAAAAATCGTTCAGAGCTGAGCAAAACGCAAATATAACGCGTATATTACGTTGTCAACAATTTCCAACCAACTGTCTTGCTTCCATTGCACTGCTAGCTTGTGGAATAACTGTCTTTCACATTTTTGCCTATTTAGTTGCCTTTTTCTCAAATACGGTTTTGAGCAGCCAATAGAACAATTTGGCATCACAGTACCTACCAAACAGTGGCGGTTCCTGCCCTGACACTCTGGGGGTGCACACAGTTCAAGAGGGGCTATCGCGAAGTGAACGGGAGAGGTGCTTTTCTCCACCACATACAAATTTCAACCACTTGCAAATGGGATAAGCTTGTAAGCTTTCTCATCTTCAAATTACAATCGCGACTAAATACAATAGATACAATAGATACGAAAAATGTTCTCTAATGGATCAGTTCTCTATGGCCAGATTATGCATCTTAAAAGTGATAAATCACTTATGCCATCTTTAACCCAAGCCTCATTTCGATTATTACAACAAAGGACGCAAACAACACAAAATAATTTGTTACTCGCCTCACATCCGCAAAGCCAGTTCACTTTTTTGTAATATTTGGCGTTGAACTTACGACATGAATCTGAACCAAAGTTCAGGAAGTGACGGCAAGGGGCAGCCGACATCACGAATCTTATCTTCCACGGACAAACGGAAATAGTTGAGTTTGATGAACTCTACTGAATTATTTATCCCCGGAAATCAGTAAAAGGAAGAAGACTAGACAAGAGAACAACGGGCAAAACGAAGAAAACGAAAGTACAAACGAATACCGGATGATTTCAGATAACAGATGATAATGCATGAGTGCAAGAATGCATTGCAGCACTTCTGACAGCGGAGCAAAACGTTATTCATGCTCCTTTAAAGAATTTTCACGCTCTCTGATTGGTCAATACCACAGGCCCGCCGCAATTAAACCGAAAATTGTCAGGCAGAAGTCATAAGGAAATATGATACAAGGGAAGGGTTCATGAGCAGGTGCTCCAAGGCGCTTCTGATAGGTCAGGTTGGTCCTTCCCCCCAGGTACCCGGTGCGACTATGTTTAGCGCATCGATTCAAATAGTAAAATCCTGTTTTCTGTCAATAGCCAACTTACTCTTCGAATGGGATGGGAGAATTTGGTTATTATCTTTGGATTATTGACTAGGGGTGCACATGCTCCTATACTTTTTATCCGTAGCCGCCACTGCTACCTTTCCTACAGTAAATTATTCAGATATATGAACCCAGAATGTATCATCCTTTAGGATATATATATATATCCTTTAGGGATATATATATATATATTTCCTTTTCCCAGTAGTCCAAATGGGATTTTGTTCTTTCCGTGTTATCTTAGGCGTATTTTACGTATTGAAGAAAGCACCTTTACACTATCACACTGCCAACAACCATGGAAGAAGGGCAATTTTCCATGATGGTAACAAATAAGAAATATCTAGAAATCACATGGCTTTGGCGACAGACGATTTCTTTTTTATATTAACGATAGTATCATAATACGATCTCTCGTGTCTATAATCGAAGTGCACCGTAACCGTACTAAACTAATTATTAGGAACCCAAAAAGAACCACGCACAAGTCAACAACCATTTTCACAAGGCTTAGCTGACAACAGCTCAGGAAGAGAACAGCGCCGCGAGAACGTGCTGCTTCTTGTCTGGTGGTTGAGGGAGATGGGCTGTACTTATATAAAAAGATTCTCTCTGACAAAAAAGTGTGCCAATTTGAACGAAACTCGCTCAGGATTCATTAAGAAATGGAAGTAAGCAGTTTTGATGGAACAACCAACTTTATCGCAGAAAAATAGAGGATTCGACCAATTTGGAAGAAAACTGTTTAGTATTCCTACCTGACAAAACCGTATAAGGTTTATCTGAACTACCAAAAAAAAAAAACGCACTTTGCGAGAAGGTAGAGTGATTTTGGGGAAACCTGAGACATTATTCACTTGAATTTTAATGCATTTCTGAGAGGTTTATCCTGGGTTCGATGAGAGGTTTTTTTTTTATCCTCAAGCGAGTTTTTCGTGAGGTTGAATGTTCTTACGACTGAAGGAGGAAAATGGAAGCAGTTATCTTCATCATAAAATATATCCAGTTTTGCACTGAGGTGGGCGAAAATCGTATATCTTTGACAAAACTATTTTCTTTAGCTTATGACGTATAGCTATTAAAATGCACTACAGAGATTTACGATGTTTGTTTCACAAGTTCACTTCATTTACATTTTATTTTACACGTGTAGGTAAGTGTGTGACACGGATTCTGCTTGGATTTTATTAGTATTTTTACTACCTAATCAACTCTCAGTGATTCACTCAAGGTGTACTGAAATTAACCCGCGTATTTCAATATTGGTCATATGACCTTCATCAATATTAACAATCTAATTTATTATGTTTACATCTGCAGATTAGATGAAATTCTGCAATTGGTTTCATTCATGAGACGTTCTGCAAAGTTGTTTACCTTCACATCATTCAATGCCGCGCAGGACTAGCTTTAGCTTCTACTGGAGTTGCAACGAAATACGAATAGTTGGTATACGTTGTTGGAAACCTCTTACATAACACCAGACATGGTACTGTACTCAATTGATTCGGTACGTATGGAACTGTAGAAGGCTTGGAATAGTCTCACAGGATTAAAACAAAAATCGTGACTTCAATTATCTTAATGCTGTTGATGCACAGATTTGAGGTGATGGTAAATAAATTGCATTACCAACACAACTGAGGGATCGAATTAACTTCGACGACTGCGCACGCAGATTACCGATTCCGAAGTCTCTCGTCGGTCGTGAGTTAGCATGATGTCCGATCGCTGTGTTTTGACTTCAATTTATTATACAAATTTCTTTTTACAGATTGGAGAGTGAAGAAGCTTTTATAGTTAGGGTTGTTCCGATATCGAGGATCTTTTGATATTTGATATCGATAACGATATTCAACGTCGATATCAATACAGCGATATTATCCCTACAAAATATCGATATGGGCAATATCGAATGATATATTGCAAAATTTGTACGATTACTCAGAATTTTTTTACAATCCCCCTTTCAATCAAGTGAATTTATTCACTTGATTATATTACTACAATCTATGACTGAGATCACCTATATTGCAGATAAATTAGGTATATTAATTTTCATCACGTGGAGTAAAATTTAGTTGAAAAACTCTGCAAATTCTTGACACAACGGTTCATTATCTTCTTTGTACAGATCACCCTTCTGTCTAGCTCACTAGGTCTAAATGTCTAGATCCTAAATGTTAGATTAATTATTATTATCAATTATCACTAATTATTAACAATTTTATCAAGTAAGTACCTAGTGAAAATTATAAAAATATATTGTTAGGTATTAATAATTTGTATTTACTATTAATAATAATTATTATTAATTATGATTAATTAATACGATATAATTCTGTTGTTTTTAATACTACGTCGGTAATAATTTTTCTATAAAAGAATTACCTACCAACAAACATTCGAAATTACCTTCATTTCCGTAGCACGAAACGCACCTCAGAACAACAAACTCGACATCACATAAGCCATATGATGTTCCAAAGAGCTTGTTAGTATGAAAATGGACCTGTATTTCAACAGTTTGATTCACGATCGTGTCATTGTAAACGAACGGCTGGTCGTACAAAGCTGCGGATGGTCTTAAAAATTCTACGGAACAAACTCTATCTAAATATGAAATAAAAAACATACCGTTCTATATGAATTTTTCGAGATATGAGATTTTCAAATTTTCAAAATTTGTTTTGAACCCCTTCCCCTTGACCTAGGGTTATGAAAAGTTTCGAGGGCCATTGTGGGGTTGGTCGAAACCCATAAAAAAAATTTCGTAATTTTAACTCAACGCTAACTGGGCAAAGTGGCGCGGACGGCGTACGGCGTACGGCGGACGGACGGATTTTTTTTTATTCGATTTTCTGAATCTACGTATCTTGAAACGTAAACCAACAAATTTTGAGGGGGGTTTAAAATTTTTTTTTCTTTGGGCGATTCCAATGGTACGCGGTGTGGGTGTGGGAGGGGGCGCAGAGACATAAAAGGTCTCGTCGTATGACGCACTAGTTGGCCTCCTGCCAGCCGCATTACGTCATACGCTCGTGCGTCATAGGCTCTGACGTACTAGTTGGCCTCCTGCCAGCCGTCTTACGTCATACGCTCGTGCGTCATAGGCTCTGACGCACTTGTTGGTCTCCTGCCAGCCATTTTACGTCATACGCTCGTGCGTCATAGGCTCTGACGTACTTGTTGGCCACCTGCCAGCCGTCTTACGTCATACGCTCGTGCGTCATAGGCTCTGACGCACTATTTAGCCTCCTGCCAGCCGTCTTACGTCATACGCTCGTGCGTCATAGGCTCTGACGCACTAGTTAGCCTGCTGCCAGCCGTCTTACGTCATACGCTCGTGCGTCATAGGCTCTGACGTACTTGTTGGCCTCCTGCCAGCCGTCTTACGTCATATGCTCGTGCGTCATAGGCTCTGACGTACTTGTTGGCCTCCTGCCAGCCGTCTTACGTCATACGCTCGTGCGTCATAGGCTCTGACGTATTTGTTGGCCTCCTGCCAGCCGTCTTACGTCATACGCTCGTGCGTCATAGGCTCTGACGTACTAGTTGGCCTCCTGCCAGCCGTCTTACGTCATACGCTTGTGCGTCATAGGCTCTGACGTAATGGCCCGCCGGTCGCTTGTGTTCTGACGTGATCTGAGGGAAAGGGTGAATCAAGGGAACAAATTTTTCCCGTTTCAGTTTATGTGCCAAAGCAAAGACATGAAAATGTCAAAGTTATGTGTAAATAGGTACCTAAGCCCAACTGTAATGTCAATTTTCTGACAATGAGTTTTCGACTACAGTTTTCATACCTTTTTACTTAAGTACTTATTGCAATTTGAGACTGATAATGAGCTGTTTGCAAATAAAAAGTCTGATAACTACTTTATTACATCTTATTAATCTATTTTCAAGTTCCGATTCACAGTTGAATGTATTTTATTTGGATATCGTAAAATTCGAAAACGATGGAATGACGAAACCTGTCGACTACTGACTCAAGTGATACGGTCGACTTCTAACACATGTAGGTCGACTACTAGTGCAAAACCATGTCGACTACTGAAGAAAATGTTGGTCACTGGTATCGACTACTACCTAGAGCATTGGGATTTTTTACAAAACTTGTTTTTCCCTTTTCAAACCATGTTGAATAATATTTCCCGCTGCCAGGTCTTTTAGGGAAGGATCTTGGGTACACAATGAACAGGTTTGCAATGAGAAAAAAAAACCGAGTGAATATTGAAATGTCATCCATTTCTGACCTATATTTAAAATTTCAAGTATCTAGCTCATCATCAAAATTTAATTTGTTTAAACAAATAGGTATTATTTAAACAATTTTACAGACAAGAAACCGAGTGAATATTGCATTGTGATCCAGTTCTGACCTATTTTTAAAATTTCAAGTCAATAGCTCAGCATCAAAATTTAATTTGTATTATTACAAAAAGGTATTATTTAAACAATTTTACAGATGAGAAACCGAGTGAATATTGCAATGTGGTCTATCCCCGACTGACGGTTAAAATTTCTAGACTGTAGTTTACCTGGAAGATGAAACACTAGGTCTAAATGTCTAGATCCTAAATGTTGGATTAATTATTATTATCAATTTTATCAAGTACCTAGTGAAAATTATTATAATTTATTGTTAGGTATTAATAATTTGTATTTATTATTATTAATTATGATTAATTAATACGATATAATTCTGGGGTTTTAATTACTACATCGGTAGTAATTTTTCTATAAAAAAAGTACCTACCAACAAACATTCGAAATTACTTTCATTTCCGTAGCACGAAACGCACCTCAGAACAACAAACTCGACATCACTTAAGCCATATGATGTTCCAAAGAGCTTGATAGTATGAAAATGGACCTGTATTTCAACAGTTTGATTCACGATCGTGTTGTGAGGCACAATCTTTGAGCCGTCATTGTGAACGAACGGCTGGTCGTGCAAAGCTGCGGATGGTCTTAAAAAATTCTACGGAACAAACTCTATCTGAATATGAAATAAAAAACATACCGTTCTACGACCTTCTTACATACCTTCTTCTCGTATATGAATTTTTCGAGATATGGAATTTTCAAAATTTCAAAATTCGTTTTTAACCCCTTCCCCTTGACCTAGGGTTATGAAAAGTTTCGAGGACCATTGTGGGGCTGGTCCAAACCCAGAAACCAAATTTCGTAATTTTAGCTCAACGCTAACTGGGCAAAGTGGCGCGGCCGGCGGACGGACGGATTTTTTTTTATTCGATTTTCTGAATCTACGTATCTGGAAACGTAAACCAACAAATTTTGAGGGGGGGTTAAAAAATTTTTTTCTTTGGGCGATTCCAATGGTTCATTATCGAAGATAATAAACCAAAATACACTTTTGAGAGCTTTTGTTAGCTCTTTAAGTCGAAAGGTTCAGGATCTTTTTTTTGTGCTGTCTCTTCTTCCGACTCGGATGGTACTTCCTCTACACAGAGCTTTTTCAACTTTGCAATAGCGTTTGCATATCCAGTTGGATTTTTAAAACGATGGTCAAGGATGATGGACATGGCAGTTTCGGAATCAAGTTCAGCGTTACCGAATCTTTTCTGTTACAGCTGTTCAAAGGGATAGTTGCAAGATTTCTGAGCGAGTCAATTTCAACTGCATTTGGCATCTCGGGGCTTGAGGGTTCTTCAATCAATTGCTGGCCCACTATTTTAAGACGATAAATCGTTCTACCGTGTAGTATGTTGAATTCCATCGTGTTTTCACATCCAGAATCATTTTCTTCATCTTGCCTTCTGGTACCATCTTCTGGTGCCTTCGTTGTCCATTTGGGCTTTCCTCAATTCGTCTGACATTATAACGCTGTTCTTTGTGAATTTAACTACTCCCCGCCCTTGTTCTCTTACTTTCTGCATTATCACTAATCGCATTACAATTGTCACAATTAACTTGAATAATGTCCCCCCCTTATTTTGTCAGATCAAATTATCAGATCGTAATCAACGTAGTAACACAGTAGTAGTAGTAACATAATTTTAGTTGGGTGGAACACGTTGTCCTGCCGTTTGCCCACCTTCTTTGCTTCGTTTAGAATCAATTAGATACCTAATTTTCTTTTATCGAGTCATGGGTTTCACACAAATAATGTACAATATAATGAATAATACAAAACGTGCTTTTATTACCTTCCACTCAGTAGCATTTTTACGTTATAGACCAAGAAGAAGTTTCTAGGAAACCCTTGACTATTGATTCACTAGTGGAAAACAGGTCCTCATCGACGGCTACAAAAAACTGGTTGCTGTCCCACATAATATCTCGCGAAGAAGAAAATATCGGGCGAGCACACCTTGGACTGGAAAAAACTTCTTCGTTCGAAACGTTAACGGGTGTATTTGATTTATGATGTAGATGTAGGACACCTGGTAACTCATGTGTTATTGTGATTTCTGCCTAATTTATGTACCGGTAATCTAAAATGGGACTAGGTAGATCAAGTTTAATGTGATCATCTTTGAGCCGGTTGTTGCTAGTCAATAAAAGATTTGGTAGTGATGGTCATAACTTTGAAGTACGTCCAAGACTCTAGTAACTTACAACAAGGTGTCTACAGGGATTGAACGTACTTTCGCTTTAAATTTTCGCACGTTTTCCGCATATATGCGAGTTATATACATATAACTCGAAAAGTACGCATTTTACACAAAATGTCACTCGTTGCATCAAACCGGTGGATGGGGGATAATGAAAGAGGTGGAGAAGAGAGGTATTGAGGAGGGATGTGAGGGGATATTCATAATAGGTGAAATATAACATAGATATGCGTGTAAACATAATTGTACAGTCCCAAACCCTTCATTTCTCCACATTTAAATGTGGAAAAATGAAGAGTACTGGCGGTCAAAAATGGTAAAATTTCTCAACTTTGAGAAAAATTACCTTTTTTGACCGCCAGTACCTACCTTAATTATTATTGGGCCAAAAACAATTTTGACCAAGTGATTTTAAATGAAATTGAATGCTATTTCACGTGGTTTACCCTGTGATTTTCGATCAATCACATGGCTTAGAAGATATGACCAAACAACCAATAACATCCCGAGAAAATCCACTACTCCCTCCCCCCCGCTAATTTCACTACGACAATGCAATGTTGTAATTTTTCTTCACCGTCCTTTATAATATTGTTGCGACCACGCCAAAAGTACCATTTGTAGATAAGCTAAACGAATTTCCTATTTTTCAAAAACTCCACTGGGGATTACTTCCGCTGTGGCGTGGTGTGCCCAGCTGAAGGTATCCAAAAGTGCACTATAACGAAAATGAGCAAAGAAGCTGATTGGCGCTTTTGGAGTGGAGATGACGATACCTAATCAGAATGGTCACATCTACTCGTGGCAAATCATGATTAGTGAAGGAATTTGCATCGTTATGGTTCTTGGAAACCATTGGAATCCATGAAATGCCTTTGGGGGCAAAATGAAGCCGCTGATTAGTATCACCGTGCGTGTTGATACCTTCCCAACGGATCAGTTACGTAAGGCCAAATTCCAAGATCGGCTTACATTTGCATAAGCAAACAAGAGAACTCCAAGTATCTCCATCCTGAAAATACCAACTTGTCATTTATACGGCTCGACTCTTTTTCATTCTGGCGGACACTGTCACAAATAAATCGTGGGGATCCAGTCAAGATATCAACCTGGAGCTAATCAATTGATCCCTCCAAAGACTCCTTCGCAAATGCATTGAATACATTACATAGGTGATTATGATGTATGTGAGGTCCATTATGTCAATTGACATTGTGACAAATGATTCGGTACCTTCTTAATAGGTGTGTCCCCATGGCTGGGTCCGCTTACGTAACACCGACAAACTCGTTCTCACAAATATCATGAAAAGTAATGCGTGCGATTGAATCTTATTTTTGCTAAATTGTACCGTCTCCCCTAATTGCACATTATTTACTTTGCGATGTAATAACTAAAACCCTAAAAAAATCTCATTACTCATTGTTTATAATAACGTGAATGTAGTATGTTGAGTTGAATAGAATAAAAGTTGTAATTTTCCAAACAAATAGACGAGTTGAAATAAATTTTAGATTCCTGTAATTCAAATAATCAAACCAAAGTAAGGTGCATGCGTATGTGGTTGCTCCCACTCGAGATTCTACTGTTACATACTAGGAACCATGGTATGGTGGTATGTTGGTGGAGGGTTATACATAAAATTCTTCGTAATCCTCAATTTTAGTGGACCTTGAAAGACTTAAAACTTATCAAATTTCTGAAGTAGTTTTTTATTGGGGGGCGGGGGGGGGGGGTGTACCTATTCAACAAAACGTGTTTGAGGGGAGTTGCAGTGGATTTGTTGATCTGATTCCAATTTTTTCCAATCAAAGAGATTTTGCTCAGGTTATGAAATTTGAATGCACCAAAGTTCGAAATTTGACGAAAAACACCACGTATTTTTTTTTTTTTTTTTTTTTTTTTTTTTTTTTGGAGTAAGTAATTTCACTGTATTTCACTGCATGAGGTAATTTTGAAGTCAGTACATTATGTGAGTCTGAATCTGTTGAATCCTTTACGTAAAATTTCATAGGTGTTACGTAACTATTCCTTATTTCTAACTTAGTTGAGAGCTAAGTTACTGATCAAGTAACTTTGAGACTAAGTGACTGTTTGTGATCAAGTACCCAAGTATCCATAGATGATGATTTTCAATATTTTGAATATTTCAGTTATTCATTGCTAGCGGTTGCCTTGAAAATGAAGACCTCGAGATTCATGAGAGAGTTCAATGTGATATGATGATTAATATATTGGTGTATATACCAATATGTATGTATACGGTATATATACGGATTCCTCAAGTATTACAGTAAGTATGAAGAACAAAAATTGTACTATGAATATGTGCAAATTTAATCATTCGTTGAGTTCAAGGTTTATTGATTCGAAATTGGTCTTGGAGCATATCTACAGTTAGATTTTGAATGTGAATACCTACAGTTAGATGGAATATAAGTACCTAGACTCATTGTGCAAAGTTACAACAATTAAAACCTACCTAATGGAACAGGGATTACAACAAATATTTTGGTAACGTGAATAGGACGCCGGAATTACGAGTATTTTTAGTATCTCAACCCGTGGTATTTGTTTGGAAATCGAATTAACTTCTACATAGGACTTACCGAGACGGTTTTGTAGGATGTTTTGCTGGAACCATTGCTTTTGGCAGTGACGAGAAGCGGCTCAGACTCGTCTGTTGACACGGCCATTTGACTTTGGGGGAAACACCGAAACACTCACCAAAGTCACGACACTGATGAACTCCTAAATCCCGGAAATAGTTTTTCAAAAACACTGTATTTTCTGCGGTTTTTCGACCCGAAATCGGTGTCCGCGAGGTCCGTTACGTAAGAAGTCGGAGTCGGCAATGAGGAGCCCTAAGGTAGAGAATGATCCGCGTGGTGGAGAAGTCAAGTCCGAACGTTATATAATCACCCTACCTCGAGAGGTTCTGTCTAACCTGGAGCCAGCCCCGGAGGACCAGGATCGCATGAACTTGAAACTCTCCACGCACTGCCCGGCATACATTTCGATGCTAATTTTAGCTCTCCGATTTCACATTGCCTATTGCGAACACTCCGAGGACATCTCCCTATCGTTGTCACTCCCTTTTAAAGTATCCCTTTTCAGATTAAGTGATAAAAGTAATAAAGTGCTCATAAATGATGCAAGTAGAACTGAAAACCCCGCGCAATAAAATTGAGGATCTCCTATTTAGGTAAGATCAAGATCAAGATCATCCACCAAAAAACTACTGATATGCTTTGACGTGTATGCTGATATATTGTTGCCTAAATAAAGTCGAAGTAAGGTATGCACCTACGTACCTATGATGGCATTTGTGAGATCAAACAGATTTCAAAACAGAAGTTGTTCTAAACGCAACTATGATTGGTGCTCCCGTTCATAGTTGCATTTAGAACAACTTTCGTACTACTCGATTGACCTTTGGTTCAAATTGATAATAATTCTAGCAATATCCAAGGAAGAAGTGCCAATAGCTCCTATTTTTTCAAAAAACAGTTGAACAATCCCACAATTAAGAAGCCCAGGTGTATTCATGAAGCAGTTTAAGTTGGGCTGTCTCATAATTAATCATTATAATATAATTTCATATATTATATCATTATATTATAATTTTGTGAAATTTTCTTTCTTCGGCAGGAAGGACCCGCCGGACAGTTCACTAAAATTCGTAGACGCAGCTGGTGGCAACACAACATGAGCTCCTGCGGTTGGTAGAGTATGCTTTTCAGCATTTCAGTGCGGTATAACATGTTGATATCCAACTGGGGTCCCCCCTGCAGGCTATCAACATCGTTCGTTGACCGACAAATAACTGTTGAATAACGAAAAACTCAAGAGACCATCTACTCGTATCATAAGTCGAATGGAATTAAGTGAGAATATTTATATCTCTACCCTCCACCCCTCGATGATCGGTACTTAGATCGCTAACATACCGTCGGCATAACTCATTAATTCGGATTAATATGCTACGTACATTAATTTTTCATGCTCTTTTGAATGGCGTCGTCGGTTTCTGCTGTCTGGAACAGCAAACAGCAGACATTTCTCCTGACTCGAACAGCAGACGACGATCGACTTAATGAGTTTCTCCACGCTATTATTATTATTATTAAATAATGATAATTTCAAATTTTGTACCAACGAAAGTTTCGTTACAAAACCCCCTGGTGGTCAAATTAAAGTTTAAAAAAAGTTCTTAATAAAAGTACTTAAATAAATGTTTACTAATAGCATTGATATTGATATTTTTTCAACTTTCAATACCGTACTTAGGTACTCAATTACTTTTAAAAACTCTGCAAATTCTTGAACGAAATTATATATGAAACACTAGCTCATCATCCAAATTTAATTGAACAAAATTTGTTTAACAAGATTTGGATAATAGATATTGTTTAAACAATTTTACATTTTTTGGTGATGGGTGGGAAGGGGGCGGGGGTTGTCTGCAACATAATGGTGCCGGGAGGAGGGTGGTGGGATGGAAGAGGGTGGTGGGTGGAGGGTGGTGGAATGATGGTGGAGGGCGGTGGGTGGTGGGTGTAGGGTAGAGGGAGGTGGTAGTTCGGCCCCCGACAGACAATGCCGTACACTAGCCATACAGCTAGCCATACAATCCAGATTCTATGCGGAGACTTGCCCAAGCAGGGTGCCCAAACTCTACCGAATCCCGGTGAGGAGCGAATGGGAATCCACCTGATGACGGCAAAGCGCATGCGCGAGGACTTGGATTAACTTTTCACTCGCTTTATAGTTGCCAAGCACTCTAGCGCTCGCATCACAAATCTTTGGTCGATTCCAATGGTTCATTATCGAAGATAATAAACCAAAATAGTTGCCAACTTGAAACTTTTCTGCAGAAAATAAAAATTAATGCCTTTTATTATAATTTAAAAAATAACTCAATTATTATTAATGGTTAAAATGAGTTATTCTGAGGTATTTCGATGGGAAAACATCCAAAAATGGCAAAGAGAAAATAACTAAGTCGTACTATATCAAATTTTCATCCACGAGAAATTCATTAAGTCATCGTAGTCTGGATAAATTCATCAAATCAATTGCCCTTTTCAGAAAACTAGTAATTTTACTACATTTAGTACATCTTACATGATTCAGAAAGGTCATGGTATAAATAAAACATCATGAAGGACCACTGGCTCAAATTAGGGTTCTCTTGCTATTTCCGAGCCAAAGCAATACAACTTCTAAAATCAGAAGAACTTCAAACTCTGAATCTGAACTTCACTTCTCTAAACTGCGTTTTTTGACTTAATTAGTTTCTCCTGTAAGCCGACGATACTATCCTCCGACTTCTCTGTATACTTGGGAAGGAAAAAGAGGAAGATGCTGCATGATTCTTTTTAATATTCATTGAGTTATCATTAAATGTTATGTGATTAACTATTAGGCGATAATTTGATTAGGTACCCTTGTCAACTGTACATACATTTTGAGTATCCACAAAAGTACATACCATTATTTATATTTAGTAAAGATTACAAAATCATGACTCCCCTAAACAGAAATGAAACAAATCTATTCGATTACAGTATTGATTAAATAATAATTTAGTAATCATTTGTACTACACATTACGATTATAGGATCACTACTAAGTAGTATTACCAATTCCTGGTAATACTAATGTAACAAATTTGCTACTTTTCTAACTATTAATCAAACCTCTATAAACCTTTCATCTCTTATACTCACTAAACCAACGATAACGAACAATAAATATATTTGAATAATAAACAAGATAATTAATAAAATATTAAAATGTGTGACAAACACGGAGAGTAGCAAAGTACATTTAAAAGCGTCACTTCTACTGATCCTCAGGCGTGACTGCCAGTCTCGAAATTCAATTTAATTACAAATTCTGTTAGGATTAATCAGGAAACGTAAGGCACAGTTCATTAGGCCGCGATACATTTCGAATCACATCCATCGATATTTCTTTAGAATGGGTCTACTTTACTACGAATAAAAATAATTAGCCCATCAACCCTTCAGAAGGTACGATAAATGAATTACAACCATTCGGATCATGTCCCAGTCTATGTACACGATAGCTATAGTCTTTATGAACTTATCATTTAACGGTAGTAACTATGATAATCTTATGGTAGTATTAATTCATATCTAACATCCAATACTACATTACAGTATATTACAGTACAATTAGTTAATAGGGGCAGTATTTTACAAAGCTGCTTATTATAAGCCCGGATATAATATACAGGGTGTCTAGGGTTTCGATGGGACAAACTCAGGGAATCGATTCTGCAGATAATTTGCAACAAAAAGTGCCTCCTAGAGTTTTTTTTTTAGAGGCTTCATTTTGGAGTTATTTACGATTTAAGATTTTTTTCGTGTTTTCGACCCTAACTCAGTTAAACGGCCATAACTCCCTTAAATAACTATGTAAAGTAAAAGTTGAGGATACCGTTGGAAAGAGCATTAAATTTCCTATCTCCTTGATTATAAAATCAAATTGTTTCGATTAGTCCTCATTGGTGAAAAAATGGTCAAAGTCCAAAGTGTGAGCATTTTTTAAGAATCACCATTTTTCTTTCTTTTTTTGCGCTATTAGTACGAAAGTGTTTCAGTGGGCACTCCTCGGGAAAAACTTGCCCAAAACCTCAGCTTTCGAATGGTATAAGAAAAAAAATTTTACAGTGAAATTTGACGGAGAAAATGACGTTTGAATCCTGAAAAACGTGAGTTTTTAGTTGAAATCAACGTTTCTCACCAAAAGCCGACGTGCATCATGAAAACGAGTTCGATATCGCTATTTATGCGCTATTTAGCGCTATTTATCTATCTCAGAAAACAGGAGTGGACTTATGTTCAATCGAGGAGCTTCCAAACTCATGGTAAGTGACCTTTTATTTTGATTACTGTTCTTGGACTTTCGAGTACCTACCTAAGCTTTTTCAATAGGTCGCATTCACGATGAATCTTGTCTGGTCATTTCGATAAATCCAGATAACGAAGACGCCCGAATGCACTTAATCGGCATTGTGTCAAATGTATTCATTGTCTCAACATCATGCAGGTGTATTCAAACCGGGAGTTAGCCGATATCATTTTTTTGTATGGCTTTGCGAATGGCAACGCTAGACTTGCCGCCCGCGAGTATGCTATAAGGTTCCCCGACCGAAGACATCCCAATCATAAAACGTTTCCTCTCGTATTCCAGAGGCTGATAGAAACAGGTTCCAGTTCGTACGCCGTTCGAGAGAGAAACCCAAGACCCAGCCAAAATGAAATCCGCATTTTGGACGCTGTGGACGACGATCCGAGAACAAGTACGCGGCGAGTAGCCCGACAGGTCCGAACTAATTGATTTTAGGCGCAAAGATAATGAATGACCTTATGCATGCATGTACCCAAATAAAACGTTTTTTTTTGTCTCTCAGGTTGGTGTATCGCACCAGCGTGTTCACCAGGTTCTCCAGAGAAATGGTTTATACCCATACCATTTCACTCGGGTCCAAAGCCTCCTGGCAAGGGACTACGCGTCCAGAATGATGTTCTGCGAGTGGCTTCTGTCTCAAAGACCCGGATTTGAGGATAACATTATTTGGACAGACGAAGCTACCTTCACCAGAACGGGTGTCTTCAACACCCGAAATACGCACAGGTTGGTATTAGGACTTCATTAGCTTAGGCAGGTGTAACTGCAATGATACACGTCCTCGCAACTGATGACAAATAATATTCATCAACAGGTGGGCAGAGGAAAACCCTTTTGCGATCCATGAGAGCCACCAACAATATGAATTTCGGGTGAACGTTTGGGCTGGGCTGGTTGGCCAGCACCTTGTCGGCCCCTTCATACTTCCTGCAACTCTCAACGCACAGAGTAAGGACAGAAAACCGAGTTTAAGTGGCCATTTTTATAAATGAGTAAAATTTGAGTTCAAATAATATTTTTCATCAATGATTTCTTCTTCCAGACTTTGAGGCACTTCTCAATGAGGAATTTTTCAACTTCATAGAGGACATTCCGCTAAACCGGAGGGGTCAGCTATGGTTTCAGATGGACGGTTGCCCAGCCCATAACGCCCGAATCATCCGTGATTGGATGAACGTCCATTTTCCAGGGCAGTGGATCGGTCGTTATGGACCGGTAGCCTGGCCACCCAGGAGCCCTGATCTGACCCCCATGGACTTCTACGTATGGGGTACACTAAAGTCCTTAGTCTACGCAGAAGCGGCGGACACGAGGGAAGCCCTCATCATTAGGTAAGTAGATTCCACGCAATAAGACAATTTTCAAAATAACAAAAAACCTACCAAAATTTTTGCGGATACAATGACCTAACTCTGCTTCAACCTAAGTGATTACTCAAACTAATACTATCTGTTTTTTCCAGAGTACAGGAATGTGTCGGGTTAATGCGAAATGAGCACCAGTTACGGAATGTCTCGAGGAGCGTGCGTCGGAGATGCCGCCTTTGTGTTCAGCAAGGAGGGGGGCATTTTGAGAACCTACTGTAATCACTAAATTAAATTAAGATGAAAAAAAAACGAGTTTCTTCTTAATTGCGGAGGCAAAGAGTGTCACCATTCGATTCAGCGTCAAAAAATGCATAAATAGCGATATCGAACTCGTTTTCATGATGCACGTCGGCTTTTGGTGAGAAACGTTGATTTCAACTAAAAACTCACGTTTTTCAGGATTCAAACGTCATTTTCTCCGTCAAATTTCACTGTAAAATTTTTTTTCTTATACCATTCGAAAGCTGAGGTTTTGGGCAAGTTTTTCCCGAGGAGTGCCCACTGAAACACTTTCGTACTAATAGCGCAAAAAAAGAAAGAAAAATGGTGATTCTTAAAAAATGCTCACACTTTGGACTTTGACCATTTTTTCACCAATGAGGACTAATCGAAACAATTTGATTTTATAATCAAGGAGATAGGAAATTTAATGCTCTTTCCAACGGTATCCTCAACTTTTACTTTACATAGTTATTTAAGGGAGTTATGGCCGTTTAACTGAGTTAGGGTCGAAAACACGAAAAAAATCTTGAATCGTAAATAACTCCAAAATGAAGCCTCTAAAAAAAAAACTCTAAGAGGCACTTTTTGTTGCAAATTATCTGCAGAATCGATTCCCTGAGTTTGTCCCATCGAAACCCTAGACACCCTGTATAATATATTATATTATGTATGATGAAGTACTTCAATTATGTTGACTTAACTAGCGTTCAAAACACGACATCATATTCCATTATAGGTATGATTCTTTCACGACAACGAAGCCATCTAATGAGCATTGGGCGATTTCTTCTTGTGTTGAAGAGCGGCGATTCGCTTACGATCTGCAGAAGTCACGTTATTGAAATCCAAACTTTTGAGACTGGAAAGAGTCGCGATCACTTTGTTCCTGTAGCCTTTCCTTTCTTCCAGTGGGTTACCGTGCAATGTCAAACTGTACAGGCCCTCAATCATCCTGGAATCATTCGAGTTATCAGAAAATTGAGTTGATGTCCCCATGCGTGTGATTGAATCTATGAGATGAATACTATTGAATCAAGTTGGCGCTAATTAATACGATTTCATAGAATATTATTGACCTATTGAAGCCATGGCTGCCATTTTAAGTACTGATGTAGTTCGTATGATTTAATTGATTTTTCGCCTGTAATCAAACTGACAAAATAGGATTGATGTGCTAGAGGATGTTCGATATGAAAGACAAATTCAATTAGACTTTCAGTAAATAAGTACTTGAGTGGTTTTAAAACGGATAGAAGGTCCACGAGAACGTTTCCATGGAGGTAGATGATCTTCAAGTTTCTGAGTGAAGCAAGCTCTGGAGCTACTGATGTAAGTTTGTTGAAAGACAGATCCAACCACGTGAGTTTTTCCGGAAACTCCAGAAGCTGTATGAAAAGATAGCAAGAATTAATCAACAAACTTGCGAATTAACTTACCTTCCCAATCTCCCTTTCAATTTACCACATTATCCAACATATTCCATCGTTATTAACCATATCAAAATTCAACGATATATTGCCCAGTAAACGTTTTTGTTTATCACAGTAATTTTGAGAAAAGTGGAATTTAAATTAGAAAGGCCTTTTACGTTTTTTTTTTGTTATTGAAATAATTGTTTATTTCGTATCCTTATGCCACCAATTTCGTATTATACAATTCCAGAGTGTTTTAGCCAATTTTCGAAGAAAAGGAAAATTTTAAAACTCACGAGGGCACCCCAAAAGAAAGTGATCAAAATCCGAGTATACGTTATTTTTTTATCAGAGCACTTCAAAATAGGTTTTTCCCAGAAATGCCATTAGTGAGTTGTGTTGTAGGTAGTTGGGAATCGGCTATAAATGGTCTTACATGTAATTAAAGAGTTTCACAAGACCAGAAGTTGACAATCCCCATGGAATAGGTTTCGCATATTTGGTCGGCAAAATGACTTCATTTATAAACCCAGGTTAGTCCTCAATGGAATTTCATTAGATGTAATACCACAAATTTTGATTGCAACAAGATGGTGGTGGAGGGTGTTTGTATAGATTAGGGGTGACGTACTTGCAAAGCTATCGAGTGAATGCCATTGATGTTATCCAAATAGTTGTTGTTCAACCGCAATGACGTGCAACTGTACCTGAAAGACATGAAGGCGATAATGAATTCGTAGGTCATCAATAATGTGGACAGGAGACAAGTGTTGTATTCTTACGAGATACGGTTAATCGATTCGGTACTGGTTTGTAACACAGTAGCACTCTGCCACTCTCTCACCACTAATATTTTGAACGAATTATTAAGTATTCGACTTATAACCGATTGAGACTTGTCAATTGAGTTACTGACATTCTGGTTTGATAATTTCGACAATAAACGATTTATCGGTTGTTTCAAGACTCACTAATGTGGTTTTGGATTGAAATAATTTTCACATGCATAACAACTAATCACCCAGATTTGTTGCAGGTGGGTCTGATATACGAGCGTTGTTTTCGATTCTTTTATCTACGCATACCTAGTTGGCCGCGTGTAGACTAACTATGAAACGCTCCGTCAACATGTGCCGTGATAATATTCGATAAGACTATCGATATGTCCCTACCTTCCTCCCGAGCTTTTCTTGTAGCTTTTGACTCCTTTTCGGGGTTTCTCGTCCTTCAGTGTCCCTATGCTAGTGAGGCCTTTAAACGAGTAGTCCAAAGGAGGTCCAAAATTTTCCATTTGTGATTTCTTCAACTGGTGACAAACCTAAATCATTTTTGGGAAGAATTAATCATTATATTAAATATAATGATATTACTGTCTCTTATAATGATATATAATAATATAATGATATTAATGAGTACTGTATTACTGTCTCGTTCTATCTTATTATCTCAACGTTACTTCTTGTATCGAAGACATAGAACAAAATCGAAGTGCTTTCAAAGTGCATTCAAATTTTGTGGTATTTCCGGGGCCAAATTGGAGAATGGCGAACTTCTATACCTAGTCTTTAATAATAATATTTGTAACTCTTTGTTTTCAACCAACTCCAGTATTTCTACCGTTTTAATTTACTCCGACGTCGCCATCAAACGTCATCCTATCATCCAAACCCTGAAGGCCAATCCTTCACCCCTTTTATGAGCCCCCAATATGCTTTCAAGCACTTCGAATTTTTTTCTATGTCTTCGATATTAAACTTTGACAAGTAGTAACGTTGAGATAATAAGATAGAACGAGACACTGATACAGTAGTCGAGGTAAATGTAATTTTATTAACTTCAGGAGTGGAAGCTGCTCCGACTGCCTTTGATGAGTCCGTCATGAAATCAGACGGGCTTGGACACCAGGTGCCTCGACGACTCCGTTTGCTTGGCCTCGGTCTCGGCTAAACCCCTGGACGTCGCAGTTGAACCTCTGGAAGCCCCCGCTGATCCAGGCGTACTCTTGATCTGACGATATCTCCCTTGAGTGCCACTCGTAAGAGGTTCGCCACCGCTCCTGAAGAGACCGGCAGAGGCCGGCGTGCTCTGAGCGCCTCTGTCTCTAAATTCCTTCAAGTCGCTCATCAACTTCCTTGCAGAATCGAACGTCGTCCGTGGAAACGGAACAGGTGTATCTGTTCCACACACATCCAAAGTAAAAAATACATTACATACATGAGTGAATATACGGGCATTTATTAGTGAAGTTGGAAATGTTGACCTCTCGTCTCTTAAATATCTACCACCCAATACTAATTTTGCGTTATTGCTGGCTTGTTGCAATGATAGTTTCTACTAACACTGCACTAGGGCTAACATTACGTCTGCGTTAGAACAACGTTTCAGACGGTTGGTTCTAGTCACGTTAGAATCTTCTGCGAATTTATCAGCTGAAATGTTTGCCGTAAATGTATGATACTATGCTCATGCATCCAGTTGCGTTTACATCTAATGAGCTCAGATTAGTAGGTTTTATATTTAGTTGGTTGGTGAATGGACGAATGAAGAGAATGCATCAAGATGTAAAATAAATATAGTGAATAAATGAGCTTTAGTGACTATGTTTGCGCTGTATTTGACTTGTATATACCTGTAGCTATGTAAGCAGCTGGTCTTGAGGAGTTCTTCAAGATCCCTGTTAGGCCAATTGGTCTTGAGGTCACTACTGCAGAAGTATTTTCATCAGCAGCACCTGCATCAGATTTATTATGAGACGACAGGTAAATAATTTGACTAGAAACAGCTTTGGAGCGAATAAACTGATTTCGGTAAAACCCATAGTTTCAACCACTTCTTGAATTCAATCTCTTGTTTGCCACCAAGTATCTTAGTTTCATGGGTGAAATGCTATGGTGGATTAACATGAAAAACATGCTACAGTACATCATTACTCAGTTGGTTTATTAACGCCTACTGCCTCACGATTCAGATGGAACAACAGCTGTATGTTAAACTTTGATTATATGGTGAAACTGCAGATCGGTGCTCAGTACTTATTTACTGAATATCTGTCTGAATATCTACTTGCCGATTGTGTTGATGCTTTCAAGTTGTGGAGGAGTTCGGAAGCGTCTGATCTGTTCTCTATGCTTCAATTCTTTTAGCCGCTTCAAGTAGGTCAATTTACTAGCTTGGAGATGACTGTCGACCGGCGAATATAGTGACTTGGACCGGTACCTCGCGACAATCAGGTCAACTTCCTGAAATTAAGAAATCTCTTAAGACGCCCATCTCGAACACAACGAACATGGCATTCGGAACAAATGTTCAATGATGACTTTTTCTGAGCAAAAAGTGAACTTTTTCTTACCTTCAACAGAGTTTTGTTTCTTTTTAGTGCAGCTTGGTTCTCCTTATGTCTCTCTTTTTCGAAGTCTTCCTGCCCAGTTTCCTTCCGATTTTGAGGTTCAAGATTCCTGTTCAAATCACCACGTCGCAAAAAATTATTTTTTTGGAACTGACAAATCATAACAACTGCATTTAATGCACTTGTGCAAGTTCATAATTGCGCTGTGTATGAAATATTCCTTCTCTTCAACTTTCGTTTAGTTGATCTGCTGCTGAACAAGTTCACTATGAGCGAAGAAGATTTGAAACCTTGAAGTGCCCATAACTATTATAATAAAGGGCGTAATGAGCTAAGATTGTGGTTAGGTTGAACCTACCAGGTTTGATTTGGTCCTGTGTTGGTTCCACTTGATGAAAAGTATTATCTGCGTATGTGAAAACGTGGTTTTTTTAAAACCACAATTTGCTCATGTTATGCAGGGATTACATTTGATCCCTTGATTACATTTGATCATGGTGCCTACCGAACACCAAGTAAGTGCCTACATCGTTGATCTCCATAGCTAACTACCTGTCTGTATACATAATATGTGACAATTCAGTGAAAGCTTTAGATATTATCTAAAGCTTTCACTGAATTGTCACTGTTTAATTTTTTCGACAGAATTCTATGATCAGATTTATTCCACTTCGGCATTTAGATAACTACAGCTCCGCTCGAGTTGGTGGTGCCAATTCTCCATCGTGGCCTCACTCTAGACGCCCCTTATACATGTACGTATCACTAAGTAAATGGTCCGTTTCTATTATTAGACAGCCTCGCTCAAGTGACACCAAATTAATAATTTCCATGTCATTTGTACGCTCAACCACCAGGCCTTTCCGTCATCTTAAATAATTTTCCATCCCTCTGATTTACTGGTCCTTTCCACCGATGCCGCCAATCATCAGAACGATCGTTGAATTATCGATGGAGACAAATTTGTCGTCCTTGAGCTCTCCGGACGACAACTGTGGAGGTTTATTGGCACAAGTGTTCCCAGATCGCTCGTCCTCATCAACAACTTGTCAATCGAAACTCTTGTTTGCCCCCACTCTTTAGTCCCTTGTCCCAATATTCAGAAGTTGTTATGCGGGTCTGATAGAATAAGAGGTTCCTCGTTCAAACTCGATGCATTCGTCAATTTAGTTACCGCCACGCCGCATAGCTGAAGAACTGTTCGAAAAGTTGTAAATCGAAGGGGTATATAATTTTAGTCACTAAACTCAAATATTCCCAACAGCAGCCGAACTCGTTGGTTAATAAAAAGAAAAGAAAACATTGGGATGGTACGGAAAAGTCACTCTATAACGAACAAAGCTACAAGGGGTTTTGAAGTGACGTACTTGAACTGCCCTCAACACTCAAATTTGCCCTAATGAATATTGCTCCATTTGTGGGGACTTAAAGAAATCCTTCCCATTTCTACCTCTATTCAAGTTAATAAAATCCCATGTTTTGATGATTGTTTCGTGCAAAAATAACTATACATACCACCCATTCATACTTATGAAGAAATGTCGTAACCTACGATTAGATTCAGATGATTCCGATGGTATGTAGGAAACATTGTGAAGCTATAGCGTATTTCGTTTACAACACGGGCAGCCTGAGGGCTAGTGGTGAAATAGCGCCCCCATTCAACATGCAGAGACAAGTAACATCGATGATGGAAGGACGCCTGGCTATAATATTATAAGGCAACACTCATCGTAAAATAAAATGATGAGTAATTAGACAGTAACTGTTTATGACAAACCATCATTCCTATTTCCACGTCTTTATTTTAACCAGTACCAAATCTTAAACAGCAATTCGGATTCGTTTCATGTCTAATAATTCACATGCATACTATGCAGACACGGGCCCTGAGTCGGCAAAAACTCGGCCATCCTCCCTTCTATCAAAGTCAAGGACGCGCCATGTGTTCGTGGCGTGCTCACATCTCTCAACTTTCTCCATTGCCCGAGGTTGATGTACGAATAAAAGTATCGTAGGAAAATATAACGGTATAGCAAAAGGCTCGGGGAGGCACATGTTTGGAAAATCGGCATTTCGTCCCAACCCCCCAGAACCTAGTTGTCAGACCGTCCATACGACCCCGTCCTGTTTCCACTGATATATGAAGAAGAAAATATTACTAAAACTTGAAAAAGTTCATTTCCTCCCCTGGTCTTAAAATTTATTAGTTTTTCAGGATTTTTCTGATTATGTTGTTGCACGCGAGCGGTTCTAGCGACGGTCGCAGTAGTAATTTCTCCTAACGGTGAAGCCTACCAAGAAAAACCTCATTGAAACGATTATCACGGTGTGAGTTAAACTGTAACAGAGTTATGTAATTGTTGACGTTCTAATATTATTTATAGAGCCTCATTCAGTTTGGCAATGCTCTTGAAATTGGTGGTTGTAAACATAGGCCTCAGTTTAAACCGGATATTTGAACTTCTACAGGGAACGCCCACAGGATATCTAATGTCCATTTATGGTTGGTTGTCTACAGTTTTGAACCTCCCTCTATTTTCGGTACTACTAGGCTCCCTAAATTATTAGGCTTACCTAATAAATTGTATAAGTGTTGTTATGTTATCATTTCTTCGCCGAACATCTTGGGATTTTATTGCAATAAGTTGCATTACTTTGAGATGGGGTTTTCAATGCAGTGATGGTATGGCCCACAGATCATAACGTGTGAATATTAGCGAATTTTCGCAGGAAAGGAAGCTATTGTTCTCGGTCCCAACATTTTTAAAACTCAAATTTCAGAAAAATGTGTATACCAAAATCCGTCCCAGGCCATCCTGAATTCACTTCCGAAAGACATCGAAAATCACCACGAACATCACAAATTATATCGGCATCGAAAGGCTAATGTTAACAATTGGGTCACTCTAAGGAGGATTTTGGGGAGTTGTAGGGAGGAGAATTCACCCATGAATTCTTAAAATGAAACAGTCTAACAAGTGACACCTCACTTTAAAGGTTTTTTAACGCTAAACACGATGGTATTGTCAGAACTGCGATAAATCATTGCGTTCTCAAACTGGAGCACTTTGAAGATGAAGAAACTTGGTTGTTACTTGAAATGTTCTTCACGGTTCATCTGCTCTAATCTGATAATGGAATGAGATATCGCAATTCTGACTTCACCATCGCGTTCAGCGTTGAAAAATCTATAAACTGAGGTCTTACTCGGCAAAAAAAAGGAGTCGAAATTTGTTGTAAAACCAGTAAAATGGAGACATGTTACATAAAACCAGTTATTTCTTCGAAAATTCGCAATTATTATAATTCGGAAATTATAACTTATTGAAGTAGTACCCGCACTCATTGAGGAAATTTGAATGAATATTTTGAAAACAGACAAGCCAAAATGAAAGCACGTTGAAAATTGCAGGGTCGTTTCAACTTAAAAGGTGACTCACCCTCATCGACTGCTATGATTATATCCACCTTCCTCCAGTGACTCCCCTGCGGGTTGTGGAAAAGAAAACCAGTTCACCAAAAATGAGCCTCGTATCATAGAATGAGCAGAAGGCAAACGATCGGCGAAGGGGAGGGCAACGGATCTGCTTCCTAGTGGAAATTTCGTTATTCCGACAGTTTTCAACATGCGAACCTCTCATTTTTTCCCAAAAAGCCTACGTTCTGGTGATGGCTCTGTGTTGTATGCTAAATAGATATATATTCGATCCTAACATCCATGTTACTTGAATTGTTCCTGGTCTGTATTTATTTAATTATTTATTTTTTTATTCTGACTACTCTGAATTTCACCACTTCAGTTTATAACTAGCTGTCGGGCCCATCACTGACGGGCAGAAATCGCGGTGTATCCATCTACCTCTGTTATATTTCGGCTTCCCTGTAAACCCTTACCCCTATGCATCGGATCCGGATGTGAACCCCCCTATGTCCTTCCCCGATCACGGAAACATTGAAATACGGGAGAAGGGTTCGATCCATTGAGCCGTTTTTGCGTAATTGAGGGACAGACAAACAGACACCAAATTCAAAATCGGCATGGTTCGACTCCATTTCACGCGAAACGAATTACTGTAGTGAAAATTTTCGAAGACACCCAAGGAACACGAAAATCGTCAGTAAATTTAGTTATATAGATTATCTACTTAACAAAAACAAAGATAACATGTCCCATAGAGACATTTTTCTCATGCATTGGAAGATAGTTGTGACGTCATCTCTTCAATTTGCGTTTATTTGGACTACATTAATAGCTAATTACACAAGATGGTCATCCATAATATGTATATTATAATCCATAATATGTATGTATATTATACACCATTTGACCCAATGTTCCTGATTGATTAATGAATGTCTTCTTTTCTTCTACAGATACGAGCTTTACCTACATAACTGTACTGAGTGGTGATCAATAAATCCAGGTTTGTCAATTTTTGTGGCATCAAGAAACTTACTAACACGGTTATTGATGGACTTAATTATGCATACTTCGAATGATTTAATATATCATTTGAATACATATTATATCGTGAGTAAGATTCAGTGTAGGAGCAGTACTCAGCACTCCTGCATCCTGTATTGCTGTGTTGTTTGGATACTCCAATCGAGTTGGAAAAGAATACCCTATTGTAACAGTTTCGAAAAGGCTCCCATTTTTTTCTTTTCAACAAAATGTTTAATATTGGGCTTGTTAGGTGTTATCCTACCGACCCCTTTTCGGATAACCCAGATCCTTCACACATGTTCAAGTTCCTGTATGAAATCGAAGTATTGTTACCTTCGTATTTGGGGGATCTGAAACTACGTATTAGGTATATTCGTACATACCAACATCAACGACCCAATAGTCTCATGTTCACTTTTCTACACTTCACTTCGATATGAAACTCTCTGTTCTGGACGAGTTTGCCGATTCCACACCTGCGCAGTAGATGAAAATCAACTTACGACACCTTTTCATTCTTTCATTCTTTCAATCGCCCCCAGCCATTCATCAACCCGTTTCCTTTTATCCGTTCTACGGCCGTTGACTCCGTGCAGCTCGGATTTGGGTCACTCAGTGCCCACAAACAAGATTTATTACTTCAAGGACGATATCGATGAATTCCATCCCCAATACTGTTTTCAAGGCAGGTCGCGTGTGTTAATGTAAATATTCTAATCAGACTAAAAGCTCTTCTAAAATGCAATGTCAAAAGTTACGGGGGGGAAAATGAGCTTCATTTGAAAATCAATGAATTGGTCCCTACTTGACTACCTATCATTGTGGATCGATAACCACCTATCGATATTATTCTATGAATTGCAAACCGATTTTTTCCGCTCTAGGTAGGAGTTTTATTCCAACTTTGTCCAACAAACTATAGCTTTTGGTTTATTATCTTCGGTAAAGCCCAAAAAAAAAAAAAAAAAAAAAAAATCAATATAAGTAGATTTAGAAAATCGAAAAACATCCGTCCGTCCGCCGTACGCGCTACTTTGCCCAGTTAGCGTTGTGCAAAAATTACGAAATTTGGTTTACGGGTTCCGACCAACCCCACAATGATCCTCGAAACTTTTCATAAGAAATTGGAATATGACGGTGACGATTTTTGTAGAGATTTAGATTGAGTTTAATTGTTAGAATTTTTCAAGTCCATCCGTAACTTTGTACGACCAGCCGCTCGTTCACAATAAGGGCTCAAAGTTGGAACAGATCAAAAGTCGTCAACGGCACATTCGCCCAGCTGATTCGAACAGCACAATGTGCTGTCATGGTCATGTCATGGTTTTCTGATATCGAGTTAATTAATAATAATTATTATTAAATAAAAGCGGTAACTACTGTTTATTAACAATAATTGTTATTGATTGTTAATAATTTTTTTAATGATTTCAGTTTAGACCACTAAATTTTAGTGGTCTAGACTTGAATGTGATCTGCACAAAGAAGATAACTAACCGTTGGGTCAAGAATTTGCAGAGTTTTTCGAATCTATCCTACATAATATTATTTCATTATTATCATTATATTATCATATATTTTAATTTGCATAATAAGCCTTGGTTCGGTGCGGCGGATGGGAGCTAGTCCACCCTGGTCGTCAGATAATGCTCAATTTTTGAGACGTGCTCGTTTATTTTGTGTATTACGACTTAAAGAAGTCTTAAATTGTCACACATAGGAATTGATATAGAGACATACAAAACATAATAATATTATAATATTATTATGATCCTATCCCACCTCACGATACGTGTCGTTGGTGCTCCAACTATAGCTGTGAAGTGGATTGAAATGAGTAGCCTTCTTATTATCGTGATTATTTTATTTTTATGAAGTTGAATTTGAACTGCATTTTTTGAACTGAGTTGAATTTGAACTGCATTTGTACTGCTTACTGCATTTTTTTTAAAGAATATCATAAGATCAATTGCGCTACATTATTTGGGATATCAAAATTACCATTGGGGGCTCAACTAAGTTAAAATGAAAGTTGCTATGGCAGACAATAAAGGGAGAATGTAAATGCTAAAATTAGAAAATATGATTGAATTTTTATCGGGATTTCAGACATAGTAAGTTTACTTTACCATTAGATTACCTACCTACAATCAGATAATTGTATGTTGTGAGAACTTCTAGTTAACTGATTAGGGACAACTACTGGGTTGTACCCAAACTCATGTATGTACCATATTAATTAATTAAGTTACTGTATAATTATGTTTTGCACAACTGTAGAATCATTGAGTTGATAATAAAGTTTACTTTTTCAAAAAAAAAAAAAAAAAAAATCAGATCAAACTGCCTTGCCTCAAATGGAAAATATTAATTGAAATAAACTGGGTACCCTCAAAATTCAGAATTAAGTTCTTGTGAATTTTCTGAAACAAATTACATAAATAACTTATTTTTTAATATATTTTAAAATATGAAGGCGATTATGCACTTACAGGTGATGAAGCTTAGTTTCAATGTTTAGCTCCTCGTTGAGATACTTGTTCCGAACAGCCTTCTCAATTTCAGCTACAATACTGGCCATACTGAGAGGTGTGGGGTGGCTTTATATACCTATGTGCGGAGCAGGCGATGGCGTGGTCGATAGGGGGTGGCAGCCACTCCAGGAGTTTGTTTACGTCCTGAAACAATGTAAATACCCCGAAATTCAATTTTATGTGCCACTTAAATGAAGTTTTAAGCGTCTCAATTTGCATGAAAGAGGCGTGAATGCCAAGTTGACCTGGAAATCGCGGAAGATTCCGTTTCTTACGAACCCATATTTTGGCAATTGCATGTGCAAACACAATTGTATACAATCGTATACAAAATTTACATTCTCAATCCAACAATCCTGAAATACCTCCTTCTTAAACCTATTGCTAAATGTGGGGAAATACCTTATTTCAAATCATGTTGATGTTTTGCGACAAACCGTGGGCATGCTTTCAGATTTTTAGGATTAGTGAGGAGATTTTGACAGTTTGCTGTTTCACAATAAATTGAAACCGTTTAAACTAGTGGTTAAAGATTTTCGTTGGACGAAAACTAACGAGTTACAATTTTTGGTTTATCTTCGATAATGAACCATTGGAATCGCCCAAAGAAATTTTTTTTAAACTACGGTGTGGTTGTACGTGAAAATTGTTAGAAATAATCAGGTGATACATTTTCTGTAATTACGCTAAATTCGGTCGGAACCCCTAGGGAAAAACATAATTATGATCAATATTAAAAATATTGAAAAGATGTGCGGTCACAGCATTCAAAGACGGCTTCAAATTTCGTTTAGTATGATTTTTCAAAAACTCTACTTATTGTTAATGTAATTGACTTGATACCAGGAAAAGATGTTACGAAGGTTCGTATATCCGAACTTGGTCTAAAGTATTTCATTCTGTAGCGTGCCCAAGATGCATTCCGCGTTCAGTCCAAGAAATATGGTAAAATCAAAAATGATTCATGTTTCTCCCTGGTTGTCCATTGCAGGCCCCGTGCATACTTGATACTAACATGGCTGTATTGCCATCTTCCATGTCCTCTATCTTTTTGATTTATTCATTTCAAGTATCTTATCTGAGGGTGGTTAAGGTCTAAACAACGCGACAACCCTGCAATTAATGGAAGCCAACCGCCTCCTCTGCCAGTCTGAATGTGACTCACCCTTTCTGAGTCCCTTGACCGTTGCTCAATCAAGTCGAGTGCTTCCTCGCGTGTTTCTTGCCGAATCACTGCCTCTCAAATCAACAGAAAAATTGTACGGTATTGAGGTGAATAACTGGTGCTTTTGGCTAGTGGTTATGGGTACCTTCTCTCGGGTTTTACACGATTTAAGTAACTAGTTATTTCTTTATCCCAAAAATCATCATCTACCTAATGAAAATTAAACATTAGGTATCATAACATTTGAAATCATTTTAATTTAATTTATTCTTTGTAAGTGTGACATTTATGTGTTTTTAATGAAATATAATAGGTACATTTTGTATCATAAATCGTAGGAGTGTATGTACAAGGTACGTACCACCTATTGTGGTCATTTCCCACCATTGCACAATTTGAACCCACATCTTCTATAGGTACATTTCAGAACTTGGTGTTTGTAACAGGTACACAAGAGTGCTGTCTTAAATACATGGTGAACGAATTCCGATTTAGAACCTGGTTTTTATATACAAAATTTGCGTCTGTTTCATTATCCGGGAAAAAAGTAACAAAAATAGGATAAGAAGAGTCGTTTTAGCACAACTTTGACTTTTTCCAAAAGGTCACATGGGTCAGATGAAAACCATCCAGAAAAACTCGTCAACATTTTTCTTCTCGATCCACTTAAGTATAAAAGGGTATTCTAAAGTAGCTCAAAGAGATAGTTACGAGATTGCCACTGTTGCCATGGCAACTCTTAACCTCATTTAATATTTATGTAGTTACCCTACAGGTATATATAACCGAACCGCTCGCTTTAGTCTGGGCGCCCATCCACTTAGGGATGATGAAATAGATTTCTTTTAGGAACCCCATGGTGGAGAGTTATAGAGAAACAGGGTATTTCTTGAGAAAGATATTTTCTACCGAATCGCCAGGAAGAGATGTGGATACTAATGATGTATTTATGAAATTATATTGTAAAGCTGTATCTGTTGCATTCAAACGGATAAATAACTTCTTGATAGATAGATTCCTACCATGCGCATGAGGTGATTGGTTTAAAAGTGTCAATTACTAGCAGCTACACCTAAGAAAACAGATGTCTCTTTCGCTTAGTGAATAAACTCCCCACCCCATTTGATCAGCTGGACCTTTCTTACGACACCATTATATCTGTGGGCGGTGGCCTTTAGACGTGGATATGTCTTATTTCAAAATTTGTGGATACCTATTTGACGTGGATAGGTATGTCTTATTTCAAAATTTGCGTGACAAAAAAATGTGACGTTTTTTGGCACAATTCCCGTGGTGGTAGAGACTTGAAATTTAGCATGTAGCCTCCTTTTAGTAGGTATTAAATTAAATTTTAATACCTACTTTTTTGACGTGGATATGTCTTATTCAAAATTTGCGTGATTCAAAAAATGTGACGTTTTTTGGCTCAATTCCCGTGGTGGTAGAGACTTGAAATTTGGCATGTAGCCTCCTTTTAGTAGGTATTAAATTAAATTTTAATACCTACTTTTTTGACTTGGATATGTCTTATTCAAAATTTGCGTGATTCAAAAAATGTGACGTTTTTAGCGCAATTCCCGTGGTGATAGAGACTTGAAATTTGGCACGTTGCCTCCTTAGGACTTACACTTTAGGCAGCATCGGGCCGTATCAGCTTAGGGGCTCCTTAGGACTCCTTGACGCCGCCCAGACCTCGAATCAGATGAGTGGCTCCTAAAGCTAATTTCTATGATAAATTTTTGACAGACCCCAGCCCTAAGACATATCCATGCCAAAACCGGCGGATGTCGGGAATTCGTGCAACCCCTTTTTTGTTGAATTAGGGATATTTGGGTTATTTATGTTTATAATTACTTATTTAAATGATTTAAAACTTGAAACCATATAATGAAATTCATATGGTTTACGGATTGAATATTTTGGTTTACTGATTTATTGAATATAATCAAATTAGTAAGGTATTTAAAGTTTTGTACCTATGATACATAGAAACTGATCGTATATCTGATATAAACAAGGTGGCAGAGTTTGGAGGTTGCCGGCCGAACTAACATCATGAAAGGGGCGGATGACATGAATCGTGGGGTGTTGAGAATCATTCCACCTCAAATAATTTCCAAGATCGCATGCCGATAGGCCGTACAGTTCAAGTCGCACGTCAACCCGATGATGGCAGGAGTCTCTTCACTTTTCTGGGTAATCACATTTGATAAGTTCAATGGCCTGGTTTGCGCCAGAATTCTGTAGTGGGTGAAGTACAAGCGAAAACGAGAAAGTTTGATATTAACAAAAGATTTTTATGCGACAAAAATATGAAATATTAAGTTTTATGACTTGATTCACAATACCGAAGGGTTCTTGGAAATTCAATAATATAATACATTTAGAAACCACTATACATATTTCAACAAGAAAACAGGTTTTGGGGAAATAGACTCGTGAAATAATGTCGCTTCACATGAAGCTACGAGTACAATTATTGTACAAGAACTATTCGACTCCATATACACAATGAAAACCTGAAGCCAACATAAAAACAGGAGTTTTGATGTGACAATTTCCCAGTTAGTTATTTTAAATTAAGAAGGAAACGCGTTCACAAAATTTACCGTTATAATAAATAAGTTAATAGAGTCATATAGTTTAGTTGTCCTTGCCTTCATCAACGAGTCTTTCAAGAGAGGTCTACTCTGATACAATACTTAGGTACCTATAATACATGGTTGACAATGTATTATCAACGCGAAAAAGGTTTCATGCGAAGAATTAATTTCTTGCTTCGTGTTAAAACGGCATTTCAGACTTTTCTTCAAAAAGGAAAATCCGCCGTCCGCCCGCTTCCATTCTGAATTAATAAGCGGCGTCTAATCACCGACAAGTTCATGTGCACACGAATAAGGCTTGGAAATAATGTCAGAATAATATCCGGGGCTCAAAACGGAAGATCACGCAAGTCTATTGTGTCTGAAATAAGTAAATGCCGTTTGCTTTCTGGTACTGAAGAACTTGGTGAGTGTTTGGAGCAACAAAGGTTAACACTTTGGAGAGGGGACGGGAGTGTCTCGAACTTTCGGTTAATTTCCTTCATTTTCTAGTAATTTGCTTCATTCAGTAAATAGAAATAAATCACATGATAATATATTTTGTCAAAAGGTAGAAGGTGTAGTAGGAAGGGGGATGTAAGAAAGCAGTGTTTGGCGTATTGAAAGTTGTAGTTTTATTTTGGAAATTACGTGGATGTGAGAATACACAAAACGTTTTTTGGCATTAAATTTTTACGTGAAGCCCATAGATACTCACTGAGGATGAGATCTTTCCTTCTAATATCTACGAGTAATTAGAAATACAGACATTCAGGGTTTAATAGTGGTTGTGAACTTCATGTACACGTCACCTCTAAATCATTAGGAACCTCGGAAATACATGTGTATAACCGTGTGTTCTTTGTTCTTCGTCATTTTCTAATTCAGATGAAGCCAAACACTTCATCAACCGCACACCGGCTTACCTATTCGTGCTAACTATAATAGTTGGTCCACGCAAAAACTTTTATCTTTCCCAACCATTGGAGTAAACACATTTTTCCCTAACCAATTAGACCTCTCAAGAGCGTTTTATTCCTGGCATTGTTCAACTGCAGAGCCGCCCCCCAATTGAGAAAGTCGCGTGAGGTTTGTGAACGGTTCCTCTTATCAAGTCGGTTTATAAATGAGCGGTGTGGATTATACAACTATCATACTTATTCAAGTCGGTTCGTGGTAGTATAATTGGCACTGTACTTGAATTCGAATAATAATCAGTTTTCCAAGGACTCCGACAGCTTTGACTTTCATTGGTTTTATTCTATATAGTGACGAACCACAATTAATGAAATCGTTGGTTTGAAGGAAGTAGGATTACCTCTATATTCAGCGAAAACTGTGACGTGAGACGTTCTGTTGGCTCAATATGGTATAGAATATGCGATTCACATATTTACTGAGATCTTGGAGTTCTACTGAATTCTATTTCTACGATGCACTACTATATTTCTCATGCTATTTAGTGTTCATTAAACTGTAAGTCCCGAATTGTTCGTCAATTCTTAAAGCAGAGGAAGGCGAAAGATGTTTCAATTTTTAACGCACTGCCATTAGTTTGAAATTTAAATGAAAATCCAGGTGAGGATATAGTCCAGGCAACGAATGCTCAAAAAAAGGTATAGAGGGTTAGAACAGTATAGAGGTGCTTAGAACACAATTTTGGACTTCATAATTTTGTTTGGACAAGTTAACACACCAAAATCCACGCTCGTAGCCCTGGAAAAAACGTTTGCGTCACATGTTTGCTCTTTTGACAGGAAAATCTTCAACGAAGCGACGAAAAACTAAATGCGAGCCGAAGGGTTAACCCTACAATTGTAGAGCATTAAATTACTTCAAATATCATATATTAATTTACTATTATATTTATTTCCCTTTAAATCTTGAAGCAGTTTCAGTGTTGAGCGTGAAATCTGAAGCTTTGCGACAACTTTCGACTAATGAATCTATCAATTTCTCAACATTCCCGGTCAAAGTATTGACCGAAACATGCATCATTATGGTCACACATCCAGTACTGGACGTCTAAATAGCACAGACACTGTCTATATCCCCAAGAGAACTGTCTCACAAGGATAACACTTATGAAATAAGTAAGTACGTGCCATTTGAAATTTGGGATTTCCCTCCACATTTCTGTATACTGATTCAAATGAGGTAAGTACTACATTTTGGTTCGTTTCACGTAATTCAATTAATAAGTATATTTGCATAATCAAGACCTGCGGGCACCCAAAACTACAAATCTGTCACCAGATTGATTTCTTATTACATTTTGGTTCGTGGAATATAGGTTTTTGGACACTAATTTCATTTCCTGCGTTCAAAGTCTAGGTGGTACGTGGTTGTGCGGGCACCTGACCTAATAGGAGTTTCATGTTCGATGTATTTTTATGACAGCCTATTCTGAATTATAAGTTGCATCAGCACTCAACCTACTTTTCCCAACTTATAGCGATCTCCACTGACTCCTATGTAGATTCATACAAGTTCTACTGAGTATGTAAGTCCTTTACTTACTACTTAGTTGTTGGAGGAATGTTCTTGGAAGCGGTTGGCGGACTGGTCCTCGGAAGGTGAGCGAGGTCAGTGACTCCACGGCAAAGAGAGAGAGAAACGACCAAAACTGGACACGCCGGTAGGAGGATTAGAAAAGAGATATTATTATAAATCTGAATGGAAGTCCGCACAAATCCGCATCGAAGTTTTCTGTAAGCAACACCGCAAGGCTCGTTGGTTACCGCGTCCTAGCAACACAACAACAAACACATTTCACCATGGAGCTGCGTACGCTCAGGGTTACCAGTAGGCCATGAACAACACAAACAATATTAAATAAATAACAAAAACTCGGCGCTTCGCGCCTCGCCAGGGGGGCAAGCCCCCCTGGACCCCCCGGATCTTTTCTCTTCTATACTTTGTATAGAACGAGGTATTTGCTATGCAAAACATGAATAATGTTTTTGCGTCCGAATGTTGTTTACAGTTTTATTTACTCAGGGCTGTATCTCAGCTTCTTCGATATTTACAGCGGTTTTGGCAGTATATAATTTATGCATAAATAAAAGGCTTTCCAACGAATGGAGAACGATTTTTGTCCGTTGAAAACTAAAGAAGTTTCATTTCCCTAGAAACGGCTCGGTTGTACGTGAAAATCATTAAAAATCTTCGTGACATAATTTCGTGACTTAAACTTCGTTACGCTTTTCAACTCTGGTAGGCCACCGCAAAAACATTATTCATGTTAATATTTAATATTGTTTATGTTCTTTATGGCCTACTGGTAACCCTGAGCGTACTTGTGATATTATTGTGATTAATGAACTTTGTACTTAACCTAATAATTTTCAATAATTTCAATAAGTGTTAATAATTATTAATATTATTAAAATAATAGTCAATTAATAATTCAGATTTAATTTTTTTTAATACTTTAATAATGTAGATCACTATATAATAGGTATAGTGATCTAACCAGACAATATTTCAGTTTAGATCACTGTTCCGTACACAACGTCGTTGTAATCACCATGACTATACGAAATATAGAAGCGAAGTAAATATTTTACATTACGATATAATGTAATTGTACATAGTATTGTACATAGTATTGTACTTATTATGTACAATACTTATATTGCATGTTCGTTTGAGTGGGGGTTACTAGGGAAATATCTCAGTGAAAATCTCGTCAAAATTCCAATATGAATTGTAGCTTCATCGGCAATAATTTGTAATATCAAAACTAGGTAGGAAATATTTTTCAAACCTCAAGGAATATTTTTCCTACCTAACAGGAAATATTTGGGCCAATCGACAGAATTGTAGTAGACGGCTTGAAAAACGACAATTTTTTTATATTGACTAAAATATACCATTAAATTGTCAAATTTCGACGGCTTTCTGTCGTCTGTAGCATCAGAAGCGCTGGTCCTATCAAAACATTCTTGAGATCAAAGTTGTGGAGAATTTAACAGAAAGTCGTCAATTTGTCGTTTTTCAGCCCCCGATGTAATTTGTCTGTTGGTAAATCTTTCGCTAGGATGTGAAAAACTGAAGGAAGTCCCAAGATTTCGACGTTTTTGGTGCACCAAAAGTTAAGCTGCAACCCCTGAAGGGTTACAAAGTCAGATTACTCGTTTTGAAAACTACCTGAGGGTTTTTGAACGATTTCTACCTTTCCCCAGGTCACTTCGAGGTCCTCAGGTCACTTCGGGTTACCTTTTAACTGTTCTATTACATGATAAGCAGAATCCGTATACAGGTATATTTTAATAGAAAAATCCTTCCCCTGCGGCACTCTTTAAAATTGCCCGAGAACTTCGAAATTTGGTGTTTGCTCCAACTAGGCCGAGGACGGTCGATAGGGAGGGAAACAAAATACGGGTTGATATTTAGAAGTGCAGTAACTGTTGGACACATTGGCAAAAACTGGGAAGTAGTCTATATTTTGTTTCTGTATTTTTCATTATTATGCAATTTTTAAACCAACCAGTATAAAACGGTTCCACTTCTCCGTAGTTATGCTGTGGTCATATACTATTTACCATCTTTGAAAGTTCACATCAAAACTTCGTGTTTCCGAACACTCAGTCACAGACAATCTCGTCAGCGGATCTCTGATCATTCGTTATGTCCCTCGTAATTTCCACCTCCAGACGAAGGTAATAAAACCATTTTGGAAACAACTTTTTTTTTCAAGAACTTATACGTTAAGACGGATTAATTTTCGCTGATACCACGAGGCACTTGCCAGGTGGGCTTGAAAGCAAGACCCAACAGGTTGAAGGTCGTATAAAAAGTAACGCGAAGTTCCGTGACATAATTCGAACGCCTTCAACAAAATGGTTTTTCACAGTTAGAGATAAGCGCAAACTTGAGATTACTTATCAACACTGTTGTATATACGGACCACCGGCATAGAGACTTCGAACCAGGTACACGGACCCATATGTGCTGAAGAGCAATTACTGAATAATTTACACGCCATTGACTAATTGCTCAAAAATATGATTCTGATTTTTTTTTCTTAAATACGAGTATTATACTCCCTTAGCGCAGCTACACTACACTCCTTTGCTCAAAATTAATTCTATGGCCTTTTGTTGCAACAACCCAAATTTTCTCTCCGACTCAAAATTCAGTACTCTTGGAAACACGATAACGATACAGGTTTTTTTTACGCTGAACACGATGGTGAAACTAAAATTGCGATATCTTATTCTGTTCTCAAACGAGAGCACTTTGAAGATGACGAGACGTGGTGGATACTTGAGATGTTCTTCATGGTCAATCTGGTTTAATCTTTTAACGGAATGAGATATCGCAATTCTCACTTCACCATCGTGTTCAGCGTTGAAAAATACTCTTAAGGGGGTTTTGAGGAGTTTTAATACCCATTAATTCCTAAAATGAAACAACTTAACAAGTGACACCTGAAATGAAACAAGCTGACAGGTTTTTTTCGCTCAACACGATGATGAAATCATAATTGCGATATATCATTCTGTTCTCAAACTGGTTTTATTTCACGCCGTTTTCCCTAGTAGAGTCAAGTGGCGACTCTGCCAGGATACTTAACGTATATTTAACAAGACGCAGCCACTGGGGGTTCGGTAAGAAATGACAAGATACCAAAGGCCGTTGAAGTTCCTCCGTTTTGGAAATTTTGAGCCGATGCTTGAACGCCACGACCAATATTTCAAGCTGCAGTACCTACTGCATTCGGCTCGAAATTAATTCTTTCGTCTTTTGTTTCGCTGTCCTCCTTAGTAGCTTCACCCCCTTTTCAGATGAATATCAAGATGTGGAGCAAAGCAAGCCTGAAAATGGTCTCCAGTTGGAAATTGAGGGCTGGACGAGCAAAGCAAGCCACTCCCATGTTTTGGTAGTCATATTGTGTTCAATGAACACGTATGCAACACAAACTTAACGCCTTGTCATATTCATCAGAAACTGATGTAAGATTCTAAAATTAATAAGGCAAGGAATTAACAAGGAATTAATTATATTAATATTTAATAATTAATAAGGCAAGGAATTCATTAAATATTTCTCGGATATTGAGCAGAATAAAAACTTTCAAAAGGAAACAAGTTTCCATTATCATGGAAAATGATAATGGAAATGCTATCAAAAGTTTTGATAGCATTTTTCCTCAACACTTAGCCTCTATCAGAGGGCATGATTGTGTTTAAGACTGCCGATATCCACTGCAAAATCCCGGGGCTCAACCACTATTCATAATTAAGCTATGAACACATACCTACTCATGTGTAGATCTGGACGGAGTGACCATTGTAAGGTAGAAATTTCAGTAAGCAACAGGACATGTAAACAAACATAAAATAAAGATATAGCTGTATAACTCTAAATTTTAAATTTCAGCGCAAGATTTGAATACATTTGAATACAAGACGAAATTAACCCGGGGTGATAACTCAGACTACGGACAACGGTGCAGTAATTGATTTGAAAATAATCACATTTTTCAAAGAAAAATGTTGGTCGAATAAATAAGCAAGCCGTCTAAGAACAGTCAAGGCATCGTACGATAAAGCCTCAAATAGCCAGGTGTAATAGACCGGAACCGGGAATCCAAGGACGAAGGGAATATGATCAATCATCGGTGAAAGCCCCCACAATGGCCCGCTTGCTATATTCGGGTTTACGGTTGATCAATATTGTTCCTGGTCCGCGCTCTAAAAACTCTGTACAAAAAACTAATTTTGGTTTATTATCTTCGATAATGAACCATTGGAATCGCCCAAA